>CM057168.1:529477-628174 GCA_029962745.1 Echinometra lucunter | reverse complement strand
AAAGAAAGAGGAGGGAGAGGAATGATGTTTGGGAGATGCCTCACAGTCTTTTAAGCTATATTATTTTTTACCTGAAAAAAAAAAAAAAAAAATTTCAGGGATGAAAAGCGTAATAAGACAAAGAAAGGAAAGTCTGAATCTATCACCAGGAGCAACTACAGAGGTTCTAGAGGACCAATTTTTCCCACCTCGGGTCCGCATCTTGCTAACACCTGCCCATTATGCATTCTGAGTGTGCACAGCATGGTTTTAGACTAATCAATACAATCATGTACACTAATGTAACCCACGTCTGTACATTCATTACACTTACATTTTGCTAGCATATTTTATAACAAGGTGGGGGAGGGCGGAAGAAGAATAAATGCACTTTGATAATTTTCAAATAAGGGCATGAATTTTAAGGTTTACTTACTTGTCTTAAACTCAGTATACATCAAGCAGCACACCATAATTATTTTATTAACGTACTTTTTTTTTTCTTGTCCGTTACCCCCTTCCCCCTCAAACCCCCCTTCTTCCCCATCTCCTTCTCTAACCTGACCTACAATGTACATGTAACACCCTACGGCGATTCTTTTCCAATATCTTTGAAAGCATTAAAAGCCCAGAGTGAGTGTTAGTATTACAGTGTGCAGAATGGCAAAGTGCCACATTATTCTCATTATGGAAAGTGGTATACATGTTATGTACATGTATATATGCCTACACTTGTGTTAAAGAAAGTCCTGAGCAAAATTGTAAAGTCTAGAAATAAGAGCCCTTTTCTCCCCCACATTTATTTCATTTATTAATATTTATTTAGTTATAATTTACATGTTTTTTTAAATTTTCAATACTTTATTTAGTTGTACACATGTAGGTACCGGTCCAATTTTTCATTTTTGATTCATAAATTCACTTAAATTTAGTTATTGACATGCATTTTTTTCTTTATTTCTTTTTTTCTTTATTCATTTATTTATTTATTCATGTATGTGTTTATTCATTTATTTATTTATTTAATTTATTTATTTATTTATTCATTCATTCATTCATTCATGCAATTGTCAGTTTAATGTGTGCCATTGTTTATAATCTATATTTTTTCATTCATTCATTCATTCATTTTGCTATAGCCATTTGTCATTTAAGTTGTTGGCAATTTTAAAGTGTTAGCAGTTTGAAGATGTGATAGGGCGAGGTTGACAGGATGACATCAGTGTACATCGTAGATATAGTTTGCTTCCTTTCATTGGGGCCACATAGCATCTCCTTTCATGGCAATGTGATAGGTGGGCCTCTAGAACATCTTAATGCATGAATGTGACTACTGTAGATAAAGGGCCTCTTCACACGGCCAAGTCACTCGGACTGCTACTGTTCGCGACATTATTCTGAATGAAGACTCTACCATTGTACCACCTTAAGGGAAATTTATTTCTTAACACCAAACCAACTACAATCTAATTCTAAGACAAGTCCAAAATTAATTCATTTGAAGCAATATACATGTATACAGGTACTGAAGAGAATGTCTAATGTGAATAGACCTTTGCGAAAGCCAAGAGGATTGCAAATAGCAGAGCTCATAAAGAGTTCACATCGCCGCTTGTAATTGTGGAGTGCTGTTGAAACACTCATATCATCATCGTCAAGAAGCTTAATGTTATTACATGTGGCATATAAGATGATGAGATCTTTAATAGCTTGTTGATGTCTGCTGTGATCAAGGGCGTCACAGGGGATGGAGGGTGGGGGATAAGGGTTGTGACCCCCTCCCCATTACAAGTTTTCTCTCAGAAGCAGATGCAGATGTCAGTAGCCTGTTTCCACATTAAACAACAAAGAAGACTTCCTTAAACTCTGAAAATATGAAGAGTATCCAGTTTCATTTAAAGAAAAATCTTAAAAATAGATGCCCCCCCCCATTGCAAACTGTCTAGCTGGTGCCCTTATACCTAAATTTATGCCAAGGTGAATATTATCCCAAGTGACATCATTGTTAGTATTAGATAACGTTTTTGTCTGTAAGAGGATCATTTGATTGGCCTCCAGATAGAGCTCCAGTTTTCTGTTCTGACTGTTTGTCTCTGATTGGGCCAGAATTCACAAAAGAGGTTTTAGTCATGGGGTGGTTTATAACTTCTTTAACCCTCTCCTGGGTTTTTAAAGCATACTGTGTGTGCGCTCAGAAAAGTATTGGCAGTATGTACGCGTGTACTCTCTAATATTTTAGTCCGCTATACTGAGGTTTAACCCATTCGTGACAGGAGTTATTTAAAGCCTAATTTGATCAGCTTCTTCAAATTGGCAACACCAACATTTTTCTTTTATTGCTACATTTTTCTTATAAAACGTCATGTATCTGAAATGAATATAAATTGACAGAAATTATGATGAGAAGCCAAAAAGTTGCCAATTTGCAGGGGAAAATGGTGATTTTAAACTTTCTATCACATTGCCAATTTAAGGATTTTAATGCTTATTTTCCTTTAAAAACATTCAGCATCAAACAACGAATATTGACGCAACCAAAATGGACACAGTTTGTGTAGAATTTTTTGCTCTTTCTGCTCATGTATTTTGTATGATTTTTAGGGCTTTGCATCAAAAGATATTAGGCCAAACCACAAAATGTGGACACCTCTGTCACAAAAGGGTTAAAGCTTACTCATGGTTTAAAAAGTCCTCTTGTGAATTGTGGCCATTGGGTGTGATGAAGGAAGTAGTAGTATATGCCTGAAAGTAGAAACCAAACCACCTCTTGAAAGCAGTAGATCATCTTTGTTGAAAATCTTTCCAAGAAAGACATTCAATCATCTTGTCATATCGAGGATCAAGTTTAATCCCCAAATCACCAAGGGCATCTGGATTACACCCATGATGGACAGCCACCGTCCTCAATGAAATTGGGTGCAGAATTCATTTCAGTTTTTCTCTTATTGTCTTCTCAGAGAAAGGAAACTATTAACTTCAATGTATGCATGTAAAGCACATGGTAAATAGACATCCATCTTGCTGTTTTAAAACTAAACAGGAATTCTTCTTGATAGCTACTGCTTTTAAGTTGCGCAGACTTGTCGTATAGATGGCGCTTCACGCAATGCTTGCTGAAATTGACTGTTCGCATACACATACAAACCAGTCTACATGTATATACGGACAGATGCCAAAGTAGCTCTCCTTCTGCCGAAGTTACGTGCACTGTGTACATCGCTATTA
This sequence comes from Echinometra lucunter, assembly GCA_029962745.1. Taxonomy (NCBI): domain Eukaryota; kingdom Metazoa; phylum Echinodermata; class Echinoidea; order Camarodonta; family Echinometridae; genus Echinometra; species Echinometra lucunter. Next base: position 624,970 of record CM057168.1, on the reverse strand, counting down.
GTGCCCACACGCGAGGGAGCGAGCCTACCGAAAAAATCTTGGCAAGACTTGGAAACTGTTATGGCACTGCCCTGTGGGAATTTTGCAAGCATTGCATGATGCACCATCTACAAGTAGACACCAAGTCCTGGCAACTTTAATGAAATTATATTTCTGCACATACATTGTAGTGAACCTGGAAGTCTTGATTGCTGTCCATTAGCAGTGATTAATAGTTGATAGTCCAGCATATCAATGTCCAGACGGTCGATTAGGGGTCTTCTCTGGCAGCAATCAATTAAACCTGAGCAGTCATATAAATGAACGGATGTAGACGCTCATCGGTGTAGTATTCACCATAGGCCTTTGTGTGACAGTATGGCGGGCAAACCTTATCATTTACTGATTAAATTGTTACTGTATGAGTTCTAATGAGAAAGAACACAAGATGGGGAAAGAGGGAGACAGGTTGGGGGAGCATGTGAGAGAGGTTCTTATCATGTTTGTGTCATATTACATACATTTTGTATGTACACTGTACAAGTCTGGCCTGATTCCAGCTATCCTTTCATGATTCTCTTCTGGGGGGGGGGGGGGGGGGGGGGCTGGGGGGGGGCACTCAGTATATAATGCATGGTGGGTATGTTTCGCGGAGAAGACCCCCATTTTCACACTCAAATTTACTTTCCAAAGCATATCATTTTTATCTTATTGAGAAAAAGAACAAAGAAAGCAGTTCCAAAGCATAGCATTTTCTTCTTATCGAGAAAAAAAAGAAGAAATAAATCTGTTCCAAAGCTTCGCATATTTTTCGTTACGCCGTTTCGGGCGCATTGATCTGCTACAATGAGCTGCATTTTTGGTGAAAAGCGGCCTGCAGAGTGCTGTCCGACCATCGCCTCTGCGCGAGCGCACCCGGCGCCCGTGCCGCCAGGCTAGCAGCATGCACGTGTGCCCGTTGTATAGGAATACATATTATGCACTCACATGCAGGCGAACCGTTCCAAAGACCCCCGTTTTCACAAACATTTGTAGTTCCGAAGACCCTCCTTTTCACAATAAGCCCGTTCCAAAGCCCCCCGTTTTTTGTCTCGCCCGCGGCACATACTACCGGGGGGGGGGGGGGGGGGGAGTGGTCTAAAGTGTACAGGTACATGTACATATACATGTACATATGTACACAATGCCAATTTTTTTGTTATCTTGTTATTACAGCAATCAGACAAAAGGATCCTGGTGGGAATGGGGAGGGGAATGCAGAGTATGAACGGGGCCAGGGCTATGCTCAGTGTGCTTCCGTTGACATCACGTGGTATTCAGACAGATTTATAAAAACACTAAAAACAGCTCATATCATTCACACTGTTAAAAGGCCACTTATCAAATGTCTAGTCTCGCGGCTTTGATCGTCTTCTCCCCGACGGTTCTTTTACACTTTTTGGTTTTCCCGATCCCCTGTTGTTTTGTCTATGGAGGAACGGGAGGATCGAAAAGATGTGGAGCGGGAAAGACGCTAAAGGCTGCGTTCCAAATTGGTTTTGACTTTTGATAAGGTGCCTGCGCAGTCTAATACGTAACATCTTGGATGTGAATGGGGCATTGGCTGTGAGACTTGTAATGGTATCATGGCATGTCCATTACCAACATGTGGTGTCCAGACAGATCACCTAAACAGATCTATCCCTTACAATAACAGATCAACATCATGATATCCGCATCACTGGAGTGGTCAAGGGTGAATTCTCGTGCATGTACATACAGTTGTTGTACAGTTCAAACCTTCAGGGCCTTGTTTCATAAAACTTGTTATCAGTAACAAGTGCTGCATTTCTGACAAATTTTCTCTCAGCCAATCAGATGCTAGGATTTCAGTAGCTTGAAACAGTTATTGCAACTTACAGTGTATTCCTGATAACAAGCTTGATGAAACAGGTACTGGTAAACCTCTCTCCTTGGAGCTGGTCCAGTTTTAGGAACCCCTTTCTGGTAAACAAAACACACGAAAAAGGACAACTGGGAAGTCCAGGGTGTGTAGTATCACTAGAATCTTTTATATTCTGATACACTAATATTCTGAACATAAATTGTCATTGAACAAAATGCAGTTGGGGTTTTCGTGATTGCAGCATGCTGTCCATTGAAATCTTCAGTGTCCAAGTGCAAAATCAGTTTCAAATTTTTGTAGGCATTCATCTTCACTTCTGCTGCATGTTGTCTGTTGGGAGCCAGAAGGGTGTTACATGCAAGTCTGTATAAAATGATATGAGTTAACGCTCTTCTGGCTCTGAAAGGATGATCATGTATACGGTCTGCATCTGAAGACCAACTTTGTATACAGTTTGTGTGTAATTAAGACTGAATGAGGGTGATTAATATGAGTTAATGAACAAAGCTTTGCTGATTGATATCACACCTGCTTGCCAAAAGACAGAGACAGAGAGAGAGAGAGAGACTCGCCTCAGAGTTACAATTCAGTTCAATTCAATTCACTTCAATTCAAAATTTATTGACTTCAATCCATACATTCAGGATCATTCTCATTTTACAAAACATAACAGAACATAATATTGAAAAAAAAAGAACTGAGCAGTCATGTCATACAGTAGTTTCAGTGTACCATTCAAACTCATTTACACTCATTTACATTTTCTAAATGTAGTAAACTACTCTCGGCTCTGCAAATTGGCAACACTGATGACATCATATGCGTGCAGGTCTTCATTCACTTTGTACATGAAATTTCACATTTTCTCAATTTTCTTGGAAGTTACACATTTCCTTACCCCAAAGTCAAAGTATGTTATGTAAAAAGCAATTCTTCTGAACATACATTGACTATGGGGGTTAGAAAATGTGCAACGTCCAAGAAAATTGAGAAAATGTGAAATTTCATGTACAAAGTGAATGGAGACCTGTTCGCATATGATGTCATCAGTGTTGCCAATTTGCAGAGCCGAGAGTAGTTTACTAGAAAATGTAAATGAGTGTAATTTTCTTATTCTTTGACCGATTTTGCTCATTTCTTTTTTTAAATGCTGTTTAAATTTATCTCCTTTTATTGTTCAGCAAAATTTCTAGGGTGGACTTTACCCTTTAAGTTAACGTTCATGAAAAATGCTTTTAACTTTACCTGTCCGATGTGACAGAAGTCTTGAACATGAAGAAAACAATTTATGGTTGTCAATTTGTTTTCTCAATTATAAAGTTACTGGCAAGTTTTATGGTCATTAGCCCATTCATGACAGGAATTATTTAAAGCCTAATTTGATCAGCTTTTATTCTTCAAATTGGCAACACCAACATTTTTCTTTTATTGCTACATTTTTCTAATAAAACATCATGTATCTGAAATAAATATAAATTGACAGAATGTATGATGAGAAGTCATAAAGTTGCCAGTTTGCAGGGATAAACAGTAATTTTAACATTTTCATCGCATTGCCAATTTAAGGATTTTAATGCTTATTTTCCTTTAGAAAAATTTCAGCATCAAACAACAAATATTGATGCAACAAAAATGGGCACAATATGTGTAGATTTTTTTGCTCTTTCTGCTCATGTATTTGGTATGATATTTAGGGCTCTGCATCAAAAGTTATTAAACCAAACCACAAAATGTGGACCCTCTGTCACAAATGGGTTAAAGATTATTTGAAATGAATTCAAATGGATAACTTTTATATTTAGATAGTGATTTGCACTGTACATGTACAGGCCTACTGACTTTGTGGAATGCATTTCTTGACCGCTTTAGCCTCTGGCGTGATGATGCACGATATCCGACTGTCTGTGTAATGACTTGATTGAATTATCTCCAGCTGTGTTCACAAAGTAGTTTTCAAGCTGGAGACAAGTACATGATTAAATGTTTGGTTTTAGAATGCTTCCCATAAATGACTGATTTCACCGTGATCAGTGACCTGTGAAAAAAATCTTTGAATTTCGTTTGCGCATTCCTTGAGAGACTGATGGTGAAAGTAGACAGTGGCATGAATGGCCTGCCATAGTTAAAGGCATTGGCTAACTTTGTGAGCAGCTGATTTAAAAAATTCTCAAACTAAGATGAAACATGTGTATGAGTACTTGTATTTCTACTCAAAAACCTTGAAACCAACCATAATTTGGAAGGAAAAGCTGTCAATTAGACGCAAACCGCGATTTTATTAGCTTTCGTCTCGAGAGACACTGAACTAAGAGGACCGTTTGGACGAATTAAAAAATACTGTTACTTGCCTTCCGCCGCGTGATACGTCAATACACACAGTGCAGTCCGTTGAGTCATGTGCGCATGCGCACTCCTTTTACGTTGGGTCTATGCAACCGACCCTCGTATATTTTTCAAACATTGGTTCACATTTCTAATATTTAAAAATACTTCCCGTGGATATTATGCTCTGAAACTTTCACACTGGTATTTTTACACTATAACCCTAATGTTTATCCCATTTTTAAGTAACAAAAAGAGATTTTTTTAAGAATCATGACAATGTTAACCAATGCCTTTAAGTGTAATTTGAGTCAGTCTTAGTCTTTGTGAAACACCCCCCTGATTTATCATAATTGTATCTTAGATTTAACGCCCTTTTGGCTGCTAACAGACGATATTGAAATACACACGTAAAACAGGTCTATTCCTGGCGGGAATGAGTCAGAATTTCAAGATCTGGATTCGAGTTGAAGAAGTGTTCTATGAATGCAGCCTTTAATTGGCTGATTGAGTTATCTTATTTCTGACTGATTGTCCCATAAAGGACGGTAACAGATGTTCCGTCCCTTCCCTGACGGCAATCTATCTACCATTGCTTACACATGTGTGACAGTATGAATACAAACAAATGAAATTCATTGGAGTTTTGAAATAACATTGTGGAAAGGTTACTTAGAGTTAGGGTCTGGAATACCCATGATGTACAACAGCAGTGGCAGCGGTAGTCCCATGTTGACCCATAGCAGTACAGAGCTTTCTTAAGGTCTAAATTAATCATCTTCAATCCTCAAATTGGCAATACAAATCATTTTTTTCCATGTTTACATACATGTAGCTTGAAAAAAATAAATATGGATATAACATAAACCAAAATGAAATATAATTGTAAAATTGAATCAGAAATTGCCAATTTGAACACAGAAATAGTGATTATATATTATTCACTGCATTGCCAATTTAAAGAGTTTAATGATTAGTTACACTTAAACAGCTCTAATTCGAGAACGCCACACCATACAGTGATGGGAATGGGCTCAAATTTGTCAGTGCATTTTTCTCTTTCTGCCCATGTATGATATGTACTGCCCAATATTCTGGACCAACAGATACTGCAAAAGCGTCTTCTAAAGGTGACACTGTACCTCTATGGGTTAAGGCCCCGTCACATATTAGCGAATCGAGCTAACGAATGCCTAACGTATTCGAAAAATTGGACGTGCGTTCGTGTTCGTTGCCATTCGTTGGTGATACGTTTGACGTACGTGGTATTAGTTAGCTGTTTGTAGGTGTTGGCAGAGATATGCTGGTGCCGATTTTGTATTAAAAAATTTAGAACCATATTGTGGCCAAGAATTCGAGCGTATGTGAGCGTATTGGGACTTTTCCGAAAAATGGCTGTTCGCTAGGCATTCGTCGGCTCGATTCGCTAATATGTGACAGGGCCTTTAGAAAATGTTAAAGAAATACATTAGAAATGTTTATGTTTTGTATGCTTTGAATGACATCATCATGTGGTATGCAGAAGGGGGCAGACGGATACAGAGATAATGTGAAGCGTGACACATAGGTTTACAGTTTCTGTGTTTGTACATTCAAGGAAAAATGCATTCCAAAGTTCAGGCTCTTTCTTTGAAATACAGTGATCGCTCTGCTGGCACCATACATACATGTACACATCTAGGCTTCATGCACCATGTAGTTTCAGGGCGTCGTACTTGTATCATGTCATCATTCCAAAGCTACAGGAAATTGCACCTCAACAAGTTTACGTTTTACCAACTGTACAAATCTTGCATATTGATGCTGTTATGTCATGCAAATGGCAGTATGTTTTAATTTATTTTTTTCAACTTTTTAAGCTTCTATTGGGGTGTTGCAAGAAAGTTGCAATCAATTGCAAATAATTGCTAATTTTGACACAACCATTCTGATTGGCTTAGGGTCTGCCCTTTTAAGAAGACATGCATGCAACAATGATTTTGATTGGCCAGTGACAATCAGTTGCAACTTGCAATCGATTGCAACTTTCTTGCAACACCCCATTTGTCTCTTCTTTGAGTCATTTTGTCCTTCTCTTTGTATACAATTATTTCTTTAACCCATTCGTGACAGGAATTATTTAAAGCCTAATTTGATCAGCTTTTATTCTTCAAATTGGCAACACCAACATTCTTATTTTATTGCTACATTTTCCATATAAAACGTCATGCACATGTATCTGAAATGAATATAAATTGACAGAAATTATGATGAGAAGTCAAAAAGTTACCAATTTGCAGGGGAAAACGGTGATTTTAAACCTTCCATCACTTTGTCAATTTAAGGATTTTAATGCTTATTTTCCTTTAAAAAATTTTCAGCATCAAACAACGAATATTGATGCAACCAAAATGGGCACAGTTTGTGTAGAATTTTTTGCTCTTTCTGCTCATGTATTTGGTATGATTTTTAAGGCTCTGCATCAAAAGATATTAGGCCAAACCACAAAATGTGGACCTCTGTCACGAATGGGTTAATTTTGTATTGATGCTATTACAGTATAATGTTTCGTCTTTGTCTTGCCTCTCATCAAAATCTTTTTTTTTCTTTTTTTTTTTCTCGTTATTTTCTCTACAGTTCGCTGCTCCCCAGAAAGACTCCTGATTTCCATACAACTCTATAATGCCCGGGTGGGACGATGGGAACAGCCAAAATCTGAGTTACTCGTCGCAGAAGGGCCACGATTACAGCTCGGACTACCCAAACACGATTCTGAAATCAGTCAAGGAACAGGTACTATAGTCATACAAAGGTTTCTTTAAATTGGCAACAACTTAAAGCAACAGTGAACTGACCCATATTATGATGTATTTACAACAGCGCCGACTTACGGCTACTCAAAACCAGAGACTCTTAGAAACATTATATCCTTTGTGGCTTCTCGTGAATTTCCTTAGTACGAATACAAATACATTTTAACAGATGTTACTCAAAAAATAAAGCTCTCATTGATCAGAATAGAGCATGCTGGGAGCAAAAAGGAGACAAAATCAGTAGTTTAGGACTGAGAGGGCGCTGTTTCAAAATCCCATACAAGGGTGCCAGTTCGCTCTGGCTTTAAAGGGTTCAAACATTTTTTATCGTTACAGGCTGTATCACTGAACTCCACAGTTCATTGGGTGGTATACATGTGTAGATCCTCAGGCAAGTGTTTAATGAAATTACAGCGATCAATTCAAATAATCCATCATAAGATTATAAGTAAGACATTTTTTTGTGTTTCATCATATTATATGAGATTTTTTTTTCCAATTTTTGGACCATTATGGTAAAAATAAAACTAGGTTGTGAAAAGGGAGGGGGTAAGTTTAAATCTTTTTTATATAGATTTTTTATAGATTTGTAGACATGGGCTTTGAATATTTTCCATTGATTTCCTGCTGCATGTATGTAGTTTCATCTTTTGTCAATAGTACATTCATTTCTCTTTTTAAAACAATCTTTGAAATGTGTCCAGGAAGCCCAGTTTGCCAAGCTCACCCGTGAATTTGAGGCTGACAAGTTGATTGCAGCCAATCAGATCAATCGTAGCAGAGTCGACTCGGACACAGCCAGTCTCAACAGTATCAGGTACGGTATTGACCAGTCAGAAGAGCTGTTAAATATTGACGACTTTTTTAACAGTAATTTATAGACCAATCAGAAAAGTCATAGCAGAGTAGATTCTGACACAGGCAATTCAACAACTAGCATCAAGTATTAAAGGTTTTTCACAAATCAGAAGAACTGTTGCATACTAAAAACTCTCTTGTGATCTGCTATGTGCTTCAGTGGCTTAGGCCTCCAAAATGACAAAATAACAGGTCTCTAATAGACCATAGTAGATTACATGTTCTTTACCCATTCGTGACAGGAATTATTTAAAGCCTAATTTGATCAGCTTTTATTCTTCAAATTGGCAACACCAACATTTTTATTTTATTGCTACATTTCATTTATAAAACGTCATGTTTCTAAAATGAATATAAACTGACAGAAACTATGATGAGAAGTCAAAAAGTTGCCAATTTGCAGGGGAAAACGATGATTTTAAACTTACTATCACATTGCCAATTTAAGGATTTTAATGCTTATTTTCCTTTAAAAATTTTTCAGCGTCAAACAACGAATATTGACACAACCAAATTGGGCACAGTTCGTGTAGAATTTTTTTGCTCTTTCTGCTCATGTACTTGGTATGATTTTTAGCGCTTTGCATCAAAAGATATTAGGCCAAACCACAAAATGTGGACCTCTGTCATGAATGGGTTAATGTTTGAAAGTAAAATCAATTTCGGTTGTAAATGTTACAATTGTACAAGATGCTGTGGTTAGTCAGTGCTTCCAGTAATGCTGCATGTATGCTTCAATGTATATTATTATTATTTTCTGTGTGTCAGTGGCATGCACCAAACTATTTGCACTATGTGATGACTTGCAAGAAAACCTTTGGACTTCTAACTGTATTCATGAATGTACTCGGAATCTGCATGTTAGCATGTCATAATTTCATGCATGATATGATATGGGTGAAAACGTTGAACGATGTACAATTGGGGCCAAAAACGGCAAAAATTAAAAATTCAGAATTGAAATTAAAAACCATTTTCAGCTGGTAGCCCTTTCTTTCAGCTTCCATAAACACCCGATTATACTGGGATTTTCCCAGCAGTTCCATTTTTATTCACGGTGGAAGGAAACCATGTCCAACTGCCAAACGTCTCTGATTTAAAAACGTAGATTCTCAGTAGATGTTCTTAGATATGGTAAATGTTTCATTGGAGGGAAGTCACCTGTGCGGCTGGGGATTGTATGGGAGTTTTCATCTCTATGGTAAAAACTTAAGATTTCGTTTGTAAAGCTAAAACAAGTGGCCGAGCACTGAAGTTGGACCAAACTGTGTATATTTTTTCCAATCACAGCACCTTTTCAAAAATATTTCGTCACTTCTCTCTCATTCTCCAAAAACATGTCAGACTGAGTTGCTCTTTCAGTATGTTAAGATCAAGAGATGGGAGGACTGGATTATATACACAGTGCTCTGACAGAGAACCATAATAGACCTCAGTGGCACATGAAAGAGAGCCTTGTTTTAATCAGGGACGTTCTGTTATCATTCAGAGACGTTTGTTACAAGCAATGATTTCAATTATACAGTTCTGATCTTCAATTGTTGCCGTTTATTGATGAAGAACACTTTTTTCTCAATGAAACAAGTTTTTAATTTGTCGTAAACAGTGAAAAATAAGTACTTTTGAAAACAATCATCCTGTCATATACCTCACTCTTAATACAGAATTTAAAATTTTAAACATTACAAATTAATATCCGGACGCAACACTTAAACTGCATTTTTAACACAGTTAATGACATTTATGTAGCAATAACCCTATTCTGCAATATAAGAGAGAAGAACACAGTTATTATCGCCTTTTTGGCCTCAACATTACTTCCATAAAATCAGATCGAAGTACCCCTGATCGAGTTTCATTCGTCGGCTCTGCACCACGTCCAAGAATGTACTTATTCACACCCTGTTAATGATAAGCAACCTTAAATGATAAAGTTACGTTAAGGAAAAAAATGGTATATACCTTTGTAACGAAACACATTTATTATAAACACATTAATTCATATTCAGTTATGAAATCATCTATCGCTAATTCACATGGGGGGGGGGGTAGTCTATCATTTATTACACTGTAATAAAAACGACGTTTAAATTTGCACTGCTTAAAACAAAGTTGTTTAAAATATAAAATATGATGCTTAAAATTCAAACAATGTCGTTTAAAAGACAGATTTTGTATTTTAAACAAATATTTCTTGAAACATGAAGGAATTATTATAATAATTTCTAAATGCTGTTAAAAAACCAACTTGTGAATATTCAAGAGTATCAAAATTACTGTGTTTGCAACTCACAAGTCAACTTTTTCTTCTTTGTTTTATGCAAATTTTACAGCATTATAACTTTTTAATCTTACTCGCTAGTTAGTGGATTTGCTTCGTCCTGCACATTTTGGAGTTGTGTTGGTGGTTGGAGGTATGGCAAGTGCAGACGAGGTTGTGGCAGAAGAAATAAAAGATTGCTACCATTCTCCAATATCTCTGAAGTGCTGGCGGTGCCTAAACTTGGATCGCTTATTCTCTATTTGGCTCGATGCACTTCATTTTGAGCCACAGTGTACCTTTTCCAGCACCGGACTCGTGACTCGGCCCGTTGCTTGGCCCTCTTAGCCTTGTATTCCTTTTCACTCATTAATTTTTTCTGCCTTTCTTCATATTTCTTTTCACTGGATCTTATCTGGGTCTTCACATGCTCTTCACAATTCACTGTAGGATATGACTGGTGATGATATTAGTGACATGTAATCATTATTATCTCTCCCAAAGGACCTATATGGCAAAACGAACGTCTCTGATTGATATCCAAAAATCATCATCTTCGTTTTTTCTTAGAAAGTAACCAAAAAGATGTTGATGCACAAGGGGCATATACTATGAACATACGGAGATGGTACCCCAACAGAAAAATATAAATTTTTTACAATTTGTGCCCAACGAACGTCTATGACAAAAATGATTTTGACCCATAATATAAAATGACAGACATTTCAACAAGAAACTGACATAGCTTAGAAACTGGGATGGTAATGGGTTTTAATTAAACACACCAGTTAGTTTGTACAGGCTCGCAATATAGTTCCGCCAATGAAAATTTATTAACACGCGGACGTCTCTGACAAAAACGACATAATCCTCATCAATAGGTCTAGCACAAAAAAATTGGAACATATTGTTAAAGTAATTAGATAATTTAGGTGTATACATTTAATACTAACATAACAAATTGGTTTCTGCCCTGTCAACTAGTTTGCACCACTTTTACAGACTATCAAAGTGATATTTTAAGTTCAATTTTGTGTTTTATCAGATTCAAACATCTGAATTTCTTACTTTTCTTAAAGCAATTATTTCTAAATCATATTATAAATATTTGGAAACTATTTGTGCTTTATCAGCCACAGTTAATTTCGGCTAAAGAGGCTTTACAAACAATAATGGATAGTGTTTGTTGACACCTTCATAATGGTCAGAGACGTCCGTTGTTTTCAACAGAGACGTTCGCTATGTTAACTTTCTTGAATTACGTCGGCCAAGGCATGCCAACTTTATTCTAAATAGCTTTAAACCAAAGTTCATACACCTCCTCTTCAAAAAGTATCAACTGATCCCGCAACTAACCCATCCACACCTCACGTAGCAATCAGTTTCACAACAACAATCTGGTGAAGTTATTTTTTGTACTTATATTTTTAGGATTTTTGAAAGATTTCCTAGGGCCAGCTGTCAAAGACTGAATCTATATTGGCGATTGAGCTTCCTGCTGAAACGGGCGATTGCATCGATACGTAGCGCGTGCGCAAACGATGCCGGGATTCCCCACAAAGATTTCAAACAGAGACGTTCATTTTTATGCGAGACGTTCGTGATTTTCAGAAATGTTTCTAGCAACAAATGTTTACAGCCAATGTGCCACTCAAATATAGAATAGTCTTGTTTGTATGTTACATTCGGACATGTAGGTGGCCAATATTTCAACCGAAACACATTACACTCAAAGCTGTGACAGTAAATACGGAATGAACATCTCTGACAGAAATCCAGTATAATTTTACTTGAGTGGCTCTCAAGCCACAACCAAAAAGAATTGGCTAACATTTTTGGGGGGATGGATAGGGTTTATGGGACACTAAAGGTACATAACTTTGGGAACATCCATATTTGAATAAAGCTTGTACTGGTAGACAAAGAAGTATCGATCAGAGACATTCGTTTTTTATACATGAATTCATTTAGGCTTGCCCCTTGTAGGCGGTATTGCATCAAGGCATTTCAAAGTCCATTGATATTTTTGAGGACATGTGTGCGGTTACCCACAAAAAGGGAATGAGCTGTGGGACGGGATTCAAAGGCAGGAGAAATGTTTGTTTTTATGAAAATTTTGCAAAAACAGCCGTTTGGGCTGTTTTTTAAGCTTTGAAGGCCTCTAGTTCTTAGGAAAATGAGTTAACATCTATAAAAGTATATATTTTTTAAAAGTCCAACTCGTAACCTTTGCATTGGTACCAGAAACTTAGAAAATAATTCCTTTAGGGGAAAGTTACAAGCATTTGAAGTGCTCAAGGTCTGAAAATAGCCAATTGTACATCGTTCAACGATTTGACCCATATGATATTTATGAAGTGCAAACATTGCAATATTTGCTTGTTGGGGAAGGATCATTTATTTTGTATTTTTATTTCTTTCTTTAATTATTATTTGAAGCATATTGCTTGGCTTTGTGGAAACTTTAAAGCTAACATTGGAAACAGACTAACACGAATTTATGGGATATTTTATTTCATTGATCAGACTTCTTTACTAGGGTCGTATAGAGGAAGACTAATTTGCTTTCATGATTAAATCATATCTATATATAATAATCAGTTCTCTCTATAAATCAGAATATATCAGCTATTGCGATGACATGGTTATTAAAGATCACATCCATAACCATAGAAGCTCTGCATTATTCTCTTTCCTTTAATCTCACTTAGATTGAGGTGAAATTTTGTATCAATGACGTGTAGTGTTAGATAAAGAAATTTTAGTTTTTTGTTAGGATATAGAAAAAGGGATATTTACTGTGAATGTGATAGGTATATCCAAAAAAAAAAAAAAGGGGCTTCTTATTATTGCAAGGGGGAGAGGGAGCATGATTTTGAAGAATCATACATGTAACTTTTTTGAAGACTTTATAGAATAGAAGTCACAAAATCAAATGATATGGTTGAAACATGGTAGTGGTTGAATCTAAAATGGTTCAAGAAACAGAACTGCATTTTAGTTTTCACTGTGCTTCTTAAGGGTGAGTCCAAGCTATTACAAACAGATACGTTACCAACCACATCAGAGATAAATAAGTAATATTTACTGAGAAGATAACGCGATTAAAGGTGGAATCTTGATGAATTATTAATCAAAATTATACATTTTATATTAACCCATTCGTGACAGAGGACCACATCTTGTGGTTTGGCCTAATATCTTTTGATGCAAAGCCCTAAAAACCATACCAAATACATGAGCAGAAAGAGCAAAAAATTCTACACAAATTGTGCCCATTTCGGTTGCGTCAATATTCGTTGTTTGATGCTGAAATTTTTTTAAAGGAAAATAAGCATTAAAATCCTTAAATTGGCAATGTGATAGAAGTTTAAAATCTTCTTTTTCCCCTGCAAATTGGCAAACTTTTTGACTTCTCATCATAATTTCCGTCAATTTTTATTCATTTCAGATACATGACGTTTTATGAGAAAAATGTAGCAATAAAATGAAAATGTTGGTGTTGCCAATTTGAAGAATAAAAGCTGATTAAATTAGGCTTTAAATAATTCCTGTCACGAATGGGTTAATGGATGTATATTCATAAATATATACATGTATTGGTAACATTTGTGGGATATGGAAACTGCCTAGGACTTGCTCAGTTATACTGCTTATTTTTATTTATCTGCATGCCTTGCTTCTATATCTCCTCTTCACTCTTGCCTGCCCCCTGTCCAATCCTTTCTGCGACGCATCATCATCGTCGTCATCGCCGCAGCGAGACAAACGATTCGTTCTCGTGGCGGCGCTCTGCCGGCCAGACGGAATCTCACATGGACGAGGGCAGCAGTTTTGTGGTGGACACGCCCTCCACTAACTTGCTTGATTCTTGTTTGTAAGTGGTTTGGTTGTCATGGTTACTTAATGCTTTTTCCATATATGCTAATGGCTCCTGCACACCTTGGCCGGAATTCACAAAAGAGGTTTAAACCATGCAGTGGTTTTAACCTCCGTAAGCATACTAAAATAAGTGTAAATAGGCATATATTGGCCATGCGCATGTTTAACCCATAGCAGTACAGAGCTTTCTTGAGCTCTGAAGTAATCATTTTCAGTCCTCAAATTGGCAATACAAATGATTTTTTTCCACATTTACAGAGCTTGAAAAAAATAAATATCGATATAACATAAACCAGAATGAAATATAATTGTAAAGTTGAATCAGAAATTGCCAATTTGAACGCAGGAAAAGTGATTATATATTATTCACTGTGTTGCCAATTTAAAGAGTTTAATGATTAGTTACACTTAAACTGCTCTAATTCGAGAACGCTTCACCATACAGTGATGGGAATGGGCTCAAATTTGTCAGTGCATTTTTCTCTTTCTGCTCATGTATGATATATATTGCCCAACATTCTGGACCAACAGATACTGCAAAAGCATCTCCTAAAGGTGACACTGTACCTCTATGGGTTAAAGAAAACAGATACAGTGAAACCTGTACACAAAGGCCACCCAAGAGAGACAAGAAACACAGTCTTTATGAGCAGGTTCCTCTAATACATGTTTCAATGGGAAAAACTGTTCAAGGGAAACAAAAATTGTCTGTATAGACAGGTGATCTTTCTGTACAGATGGTTGCTAAAGCAGGTTTGACTGTAATTGGATTGGATTCTTAGCGCACGTACGCTTAAAAAAGCCCAGGGCCGGTATTCTGAAAATTAATGTTATCTTTTGTCTTATCTTCACTGTGTTAATTGTCATAACAAATTTAAAACGCGTACTTTTGGTTGGTATAAACTGCGCAAATGACTACACAAGACAAAAGTGCGCGATGTGAACCAATGGCGTACGCTATTTCTGATTGCAAAGATAACACGATTTTCAGAATACCGGCCCAGGAGGAGGTTTACATTGTAAACCACCCCATGGTTTAAACCTCTTTTGTGAATTCCGGCCCATATGACCAGACTGAGACTTGCAATACACTAAAATTGTCGTAGATCGAACACTTTAACCCGATAAATCCTAAGCGCGAGATAAGTTTGGCTGGGGTCTATGGAAAATGTGGATTACTGTAATCAAATCATGCTTGATGGATTAAAGTTTACCATCAGAAAAAAAAAAAAAAAAAAAATATATATATATATATGGGTATTTATATATATATATATATATATATATTTGTGTACGGTTATTTTGTATTTAATATCTCCTCCCCCCCCCCCCACAACTTATACGGCATTGTACAGGTACAGCTGTAACGGTCTATACGTGTAGCACAAGAATACAACCTCAAACCTTATTCATGTGCGTGCGTAAGCACACGTCTTCTAGACTGCTCATCAGTCCCTTTTATGTTTGATTGGAAAATAAATCATGATGAAAGTCTATCTAAATATCTTTCAAAATCAAGTCATTAGTCTGGTCTTTAAAGCATGTGATGTGCTTAGAGAGTTCATTGGATATTCAAAACCCTGGTTTATAGCCACTTGGTCTAATACCAGTTGGTCTAATTCCCAGATCATTTAACACCACTATGGCTAAACACATCTGGTCTACTTGCCATTTGGTCTATAGTCACTTGGTCTAATACCCTCTTGGGCTAATTGGCATTTTGTTTGATGATCATATGGTCTAATTGCCACTTTGTCAATTTAGTTTTCCTTATTTCGTCTAATGACCATTTGGTCTATTGCCAGCTCGTCTAATCAGGTAGACTTAGTGGTGTTAGACCAAGTGGGTATTGGACTAAATAAGCAAAGCCTAAATGGAAATTAGACAAAATAGTAAATGGGCTAAGTGGTAATCAGACCGAATGGTTATTAGACGAACTGGTTGTAGAAGAAATGGGATTAGACCATATGGGATGAGACCAAATGTTAGACAAAGTGGGATTAGACCAAGTGGCAATTCACCAAAACCCCTTGTGTTGGTGTGATTGTCATCTAGCATGCACTTTCAACAAGTTTGATCATGCCACAATAATAACAAATATTCTTGTGTTCAGGCCATTCATATCACCTGCATTTCCTTCCATTTACAACATCACTAATCAATATTGTTTACCATCTTATATTAATCATAATGGATATTTTTTAGAATTTAGGTGTTCAATAGCAGAAAAATGTAATTTAGTAAAATGTAGAAAAAGTTGTTTATATGTGTACATTCTACATTCCCAAGTTATTGCTTTTTAATGTAAAGCCATCAGGAGACAGAAAAATGTGATTTGAAGAAAGAACAAGAACAAAAAAAAAAAATGCAGTTGTCATTCATGGAAAGATGTGGTTAAAATCGGTTAGCATTGTGAGGAAGAACAACGATGGAAAAATGAAAAGTACACGTAGAACAAATGTCAGAAGGAGAAGGAGCACCATGGTTCTCGCCAGTACATAACACCCATGGTTCCAGTACCATGCGCAAAGGGTTTCAGACAAGGAAGAACCATATGTGAAATTGCTGCACAATGTGTGGCAACAAGGGTAACAAAATATTGGAGTATATATTCCTAACAATAATGATAAATGTCACTGATTGTTTTGCTTTTTGGCAATGTACTTTTACTTTTATGCCACTAGTAGACAACTCCTGCTTACCAAGAAGTATTTTTCATCCTTTTACTATAGCATACATGTATACTGCCGCCACACCTAACTTTAGGTGTTATTCCGTAAAACTTCCAAAACTTCTGCGCTTTGCGCAGAGTGGAAACCGTGTGTGGATTTTTTTCTAGTGAGAACCCTGAGGAGCACATTAATCTAAATAATCTCAATAATTTTCTATTTTTGTTTAATTTGGAACAAAAAGCTTTGTTAAAAATGAAACTACATGTAGATACAGTATGTTTGTATTGAAGTTCATTGTAGGTGTAAGTCAAAGAGTTACCCTTGAACTATTAACATTTCTTATTTTTCTGACTTGAAATGAAATGCTTATGTCTAGGGTGCGTACATGTATTGTTTATAGATACAGGGGAGGCAATCGAGTTTCCCTAATTTTTCGATGTCTGTGAACTGTTCCGGATCTGTTAACCTGTAGTATTAGATTGAAACAAACAACCTTTTCATGAACGAGGCCTCAAAATAGACATACGCCATGCATTCTTTCCCCCCATTTTCACCTCACCTTGTATTCATTTCAAATAATGCGTACACCTGTGTGTGAATTGTTCAAATTCCCTTGTGCATCATGACATGACTATTTGTGTTTTGTGTGCATTGTTGCAGTGGATGTTTACATTGCATATTTGTACAGTGATGTGGTCCCATTCAAACTGCATTTAAAGCCACAGCTATTGACCTTGTCTCAATAAGGTTTCATGGCCTTGTTCATATTTGGAAGCCCTTTATGATCTTGCTGAATGCAGAAGTATATTACAGATTGAATGATCTTGTTTATACTAGGAAACCCTTTGTCATCTTGCTGAAAGTGTGAATGCAGAAGTACATTTGTACATGTACAACATAAAGGATTGAATGGCATTTATATTAGGAAGCCTTTTGTCATCTTGCTGTAAGTGTGAATGCAGAAGTATACAGAGAAAAGCCTTGGATGGCCATGTTCATATTTGGAAGCCCTTTATCACTTGCTGTGAGTATGAACACAGAAGTTCATAAATCAGTTCCATTGAATTAAACCTTAGTCATATTTAGAGGCCATTTTTCACCCTGCTATGAACATATTTTCATTTTACTTCAGAACATGACATACATCTTTAAAACTATATATCTTTACAAATGATTGGTGTCAGAATACCGTTCTGTAAACGAGGAATATTTCGCGGTGTTGAAATTTTCACGTACTCCGCGCGGCATGAAACCTCTCACGAAAATAAAACCACGCAAAATATTTTGTTTTTGATGCAAGTGAATACATTTATCCTAACTATGCATGATTGTGTTCAACTTGGCTGAGGGCAAAAAATTTATTGTGGAAAGATGTCCATTTTTACAGTATATATCTTTTAACAAATAATTAGTGCCAGAATGGATGGTGCATTTATTTATCACAACCTTGCTGAGAGAGTCTTCATGGTATTAAGTCAATCTTGGTATTAAGGTAATCTCCTCAGATCAAAATTCGAAAACAACCAAATTTCCCACAAGAGGCTTATTCCATTTTTAGTTATAAGATAAGATTTCTGATGATGATTCATGCATTGCTTTGTTCACATTGTACAATATAGATTTTTTTGTACATCTTTAAAATCTCCAGGTGAATGGGGCTGACATAGAGAAATGAG
This sequence comes from Echinometra lucunter, assembly GCA_029962745.1. Taxonomy (NCBI): domain Eukaryota; kingdom Metazoa; phylum Echinodermata; class Echinoidea; order Camarodonta; family Echinometridae; genus Echinometra; species Echinometra lucunter. The sequence goes on along the minus strand of CM057168.1, from coordinate 606,644 downwards.
AAAAACATGTAGCTGTCATTTATATTTTTACGCAAAATATCTCTCAAATTACTGAGTATAGGAATCATGGCCTTATCCAACTCACAGTGGTCTAATTTTCCTGCAAATTATATCATTGTGTGAATATCTATCAAAATCAAGCTGTCATTGATAGTTTCAGAAGTGCATACTTGGTTCAATGACTGGCCTTGTTCACATTCAGAAATAATCCTTGAATAAAGAAAGATTTGGAATTCTATACAGTCTTTTAAAAATAGATCCTGATGCACATTTGTATGAACATCGACCAGTTCTTTGTGTATGTGACCTTTAGCAGTAGGAACATAGAAAACCCATTAAAAATTGATGTTTTGCCGTTACTGGTGTCATAAATTTAGATTGATTGCCATGCAGTTTGCTGAAAAGGGGAGAAAATAAATAATGATATGATAAAAATGTATATATATATGAGACACTCTACTTCAAATTCTCCCTAACTCTCTCTGCCCCCATTTAATGGAGATGTTAAATCAAAGTTCCAAATATTGTACTTTGAACTCGCAATTGAATTTATTCAAAATGTGATGTAAGTATTTAAAGTAAACAAATTTGATATGACAGATTGCAAAATCTGTGATGACATTTGCTTTACGTGCAAATGAGAAGTCGAAGTTCTGTTTTGGTTTTTTTTTCAGAGAGAAATTGATTGCCCCCCCCCCCCCCACACACACACACACACAGACACACCCTCACAACCTTCACTCTATCCTTGTTTGTATAACACATGGAAAGGTTATTTTAACTTTCAAAATGTGACATATATTTTTTTTTTAATGATTGAGTCGAATTTTACACGTAGGCAACGTCGGAACAACACGACATGTAGAGTACCTTTTGACCTGATCAAGATAAGGATCATTTTATAGTGTTACATGAAATGCTACACATATTTCCCACCATTCATAGATAATTGATCAAGTAATTGTAAAGGTGCTTTCACACTGCTTTCACACATGATGCGACAGTGTGGTACCACGCTGTGTCACCACACTTTTTTGTGTACAAGCCTATGGGGTATAGGGTGACCAAAAAATGTTGCCGAGGCAGGACACACTTTTGTTTGCTGCCTAGATATAAAAAAATGCACACCAATCAATTTCTAAAAAAGTTAGCGCAAAAATTGTTGCCATGAGATTGCTTGCGCAAGCGTGCGCAAGTTTTGACAATATGCTCTCTTATTGAGAGTTGACGCGTTAATGCGCATTCATTAGCATATGTGGTGACACAAAGTCCCACCATGTGTGAAGACGAAACAGTGTGGCACCACGGTGTGGTACCACTTTGTCGCATCATGTGAGAAAGCTCTATTTTTGTTTTTAAATCGTACTTCCTAAAATTTATAAGAAAAATATAATTTATAAGAAAAAGAAAGAAAAGGAGGGGGGATAAGAAAGAAAACTTGTGATGACTGATCAGTGTTACATGAAGGAGGAAGTTAATATTCACTCTTACATGCTTATATCTTTTTGTTTATATACTCAATGTTATCTACTTTATGTTTTTAAAAAGATTTTAATTGATTTATAAATATGTTCATGTTTATAGTTATGTTTGAAAGAAGATAGATGTATGTCAATGAAGTTTGATACGTTGTGCAAATACAATACAATAAATGTACTCTTTATATGCCTGTAAGTTGACCCCACCAAAGGGTAAAATATAGCCCCCCCCCCCCCCCCCCCAAAAAAAAAAAAAAAAAAAACATTGAGAGAAGAGAATAAGAGATAAGAGAGGAGATTGGAAATACAAAACATTATCAGCACCTTTTTATCAGTAGACGTTGAGAGAAAAATGTTTTTGCGGAAGAGGTTGAACTTTCCCATGATCTCGGAGACTCGGACTGATGTAATGAACCACACATTCTTGAGACATGAGACGTCTTAGTTTGAGTCAGGAATACAAATATACAATCCGTGAAAGGTCGATACATGATCTACAGGTATATGTATTGTATGTTAGCAAAAGTCAGGTGAGTAAATGTACATACATCCTGTACCTACTTAAAATGTAGGCCTACAAAGATCTAAAGTTGCTAGCTGTTTTGATGTTGTTGGTATGTATTTTTGTCTTCATCATACATGTAGCACTCAATTTAGAAAGAAAAAAAAGAAATGTAACTTGATGAATATGCGTTAGCTGCAGTATTGAATCGGTGGATGAAATTTTATTGTTTCAGTGATCAGTGTGGAGATACAGTGTTTTAAAGACTTTACACATGTATATGTGCACATTACTTGTTATCACCACCCCTCCCCACCCCCCCCCCCCCATCCATTTCCATTCTTTCAGCTTTTATGTACATATAATTTTTTTGTGTTCATTTTTTTCTCTCAAATCAATGTAACCATACATGTAGTGCATGCCTTATCTGAGCAGTTTAATCCTATTTGTTTGTGAAACCTTTTACTTTTTAATATATATATTTTTTTACATGTACATGTGAATGATATCCATTTCTGGAAGCATTGTCCTTCTTTAACCCATTCATGACAGAGGGTCCACATTTTGTGGTTTGGCCTAATATCTTTTGATGCAAAGCCCTAAAAATCATACCAAATACATGAGCAGAAAGAGCAAAAAATTCTACACAAACTGTGCCCATTTTGGTTGCGTCAATATTCGTTGTATGATGCTGAAAATTTTTTAAAGGAAAATAAGCATTAAAATCCTTAAATTGGCAATGTGATAGAGGGTTTAAAATCACCATTTTTCCCTGCAAATTGGCAACTTTTTGACTTATCGTAATTTCTGTCAATTTATATTCATTTCAGATACATGACGTTTTACAAGAAAAATGTAGCAATAAAATAAAAAAGTTGGTGTTGCCAATTTGAAGAATAAAAGCTGATCAAATTAGGCTTTAAATAATTCCTGTCACGAATGGGTTAAGATGTACTCATACTTGATTTGCTTGCTACCTACATTGTAAAACATCAAATGTATGCCAAGTCACCTTTGATGTGCACTGCATAATGCATTGTTTTTATTTGTATTTTTTGCTGTTCTTGTTATTGCTGTGCTTTGATTAAATGATAATGTACATGTATGTTAATTCATAAGTTACAATATTGATATTCTTTTCTACAGGCTGTAATTATTTTTCATGATCTGCATATATAGACTTTACAGATGTTAGAATTGTCAACATGAATGCTTCTCCAAATACTCATATGGGTAAATGACCAAATGTAGCTCATCTCAAATCTTAGGAATCAGCTTAACTTTGAATTTATTCATGCACTAATCCAACTTTGAATTTATAAATGCTTGCGGCACATAGACTTTTACATTAAATTCTTATTCCATGGTGTGCTTTAAATCATAATAAAATTGTTTTATTGTTATACATGTACATGTCATCAGGTCTTTTTTATTACATTGCCTCTTCACACTGCAGTTTGATACATGTATCTTTATTTTATTGCTACATGTACATATATGTTTTATATCCTAATATACAATGATGTTGTAAAATTTAATATTTCAAGCTCTTGTCTCGTTTTGACTTGTTCTTGCAGAAGAGAACTTGGAGAGAGGAACATAGACGATCCAAACATGGAGTCTCTGCAGTATGCAGATCGTAAGTTCTTCAAATTGGCAATAGCAAATCCCCAGTCAGTTTGAAAAACAAATATTTTCAAGGCATTTTAAAAAAACCCAACATATTTACAAGAACCTGGACCATGGCACCTCCAACATGCAATATTACTCTTTTATCCAAGAAACCACCCCACCCCCTTAAAAAAAAAGGGGGTGGGATGGGGGGGAGAACAACAATTGCAGTTGTTGTTGTATGTATGCTTGCTTAATTGCATTTGGGAGTAAACTAAAACATATAATAAAATATGACATCAGTAAAACAGCATTTTGTAGTAGGGCTTTTAAAGGGGGTACCCAATGCTGAAACAATTCTAGTTCATTTAAAAGAGCATGATTTTATAAGCAGAAAATCATCTGCCTAAAGTTTTTTAAAAAGTCGTGTTGCCAAGGGAATCCCCAAATGTGGTAAGATTTCAGGATATTTTTGACCCCTCAGCTGTGATCCAGTTTCAACTGGGTACCCACTATGACGTCAAAGTGGGTACCTTGTCGCGCAATTCTAGCAAAATGGGCGCAAGGTATAATACATATTGTACAGTCTAGCGCGCAGCACAACTGCAATGCGTGAAGCTGGGTACCCACTTTTACGTCATACCTCATACTCAAATTTTTTGGTCAACTCTTGACTTTTTATGAGAAGATTAGCCAAAATGCATTGATTTTGATTGAAAATCATCAAGTTTTCAATGTTATTCTTCTTAGAATTCTATTCTCGATCATTTATCAATTTTTTTTTTACCATTGTGTAATCACTTTAAGTTTCTTTATTCTTGTATTTAGAACTGTCCTGTGCCTTCTTATTTCATCATTCACATGCTCATTGGGTTTGAAGAGTTGAGTATGCTATCCATGTTTCAAACATACTACCTGTATGCCCAAAATGAAATTTGAAAATGTGTTGTTGTTACCTCTCTAGCATATGCCAGCCCGTACAACACCTCCAGATCTTTGTCACATGACCCATACGGAGGCGGAGACTATGCGCCCCACCCTTATGACTCTGGGGTAAGTACCTTCCATTCTCACTTTGCCTGCTGAAGATTACACGTAGATGTGATTTCGGTTAGAAATTACCGTTAAGAAGATAATTGCTACCTTATCACATTGATAAGCCTTTTGGTTTCTTTTATAACTGTGCAGTGATAATGTTTAATTATCATCCGATCGTCTTTAAGATAACCATCAGACTCACTGAACGTCATTGAATCATAGTATTCCAAGATTTTTAGGTGGAGATAAGAAAGAGAACATAGTATGTTTTGTTTGGGAGTTGACAAGTGTTCGGTTAGACTATCCTGCAAAGAAAATCCTGGTTATTTTTTTTTCCAGGATTAATCCTTACTTACAATAATTTGTCATTCTTGATGCATGAGAAACTATGATCCTTATTTCTTTTTTCTTGGGAATGGAGAGTAACTTGTCATGCTGGCACTTTGGGGGGGGGGGGGGGGGCTCCTAACCTAGTTTTCTTGCCAGGATTTATACTTGATTGACTGAATTGTCATCCTTTGCAATGCACAAACTCTAAGTTTTATGATACTTATTTTATAACTTATTAGTCATTAAAATCTAAATCAGACCATTCAGCATGATTAGATTTCATTTTAATACCCTTTTTCCATAGACCTTTGCCTGAGTCATCACAACCTTAGTGTTCATATTGTTAAATCAGAAGAACCCAGTTTAAGGAATAAATATTTTGCAAAGTAAGGCACAATCCACCTTGAATTCTGTAAGGAAATTCTCAAAAGGGACTGACATGAAAAGGGTTTTACAAATATTTTTATATTTTGATAAGTGTGATTGTAATATTTTATTTTTTTTCAATTTCTTTCGTATTTTATAGTCACAGAGTTATGAACACCAGTCTGACTACGGTAGCCCCCACCACTCCAACTACCAAGACTACCCACCGTCAGACAGCGGTCAGGGGGGCTATGGGTACACAGAACCCCCTCCACAGTCTACGGATGACTATAATGGGTACGGCAGTGATGCACCACAGAGGGATAGCTACCGTGAGGTTGACCCACGAGCGGTAGAGCTGGAGGACCCTTATGGGACTAGAGATAGGTGAGATGATGGTGGTGATTGTGGTGGCGGTGGTGGTGGTGGTGGTGGTGATGGTGGTGGCGATGATGGTAGTGGTGATGATAGTAGTGGTGGTGGTGGTGGTGATGGTGGTGGTGATGATGGTAGTGGTGGTGGTGATGATGATGGTGGTGGTGATGATAATGGTGGTGGTGGTTGTGCTGGTGGTGGTGATGATGGTTAATGGTGATGGTGATGGTGGTGACGATGGTGGTCATGGTTGGGTTGGTGGTGACAGTGGTGGTGGTGGTAGTGGTGGTGATGGTGATGATGGTGGTGGTGGTGGTGGTGCTGATGGTGGTGGTGGTGGTGATGGTGGTGATGATGGTGGTGATGGTGATGATGGTGGTGGTGATGATGGTGGTAGTGGTGATGATGGTGGTGGTAGCTGTGGTGATGACGGTGGTGGTAGCTGTGGTGATGATGGTGGTGGTAGCTGTGGTGATGATGGTGGTGGTAGCTGTGGTGATGGTGGTGGTAGCTGTGGTGATGACGGTGGTGGTAGCTGTGGTGATGATGGTGGTAGTGGTGATGACGGTGGTAGTGGTGATGATGATGGTGGTAGCTGTGGTGATGATGGTGGTGGTGGTGATGGTGATAGTGGTGATGATGGTGGTGGTAGCTGTGGTGATGATGGTAGTGGTGATGATGGTGATGGTGGTAGTGGTGATGATGGTGGTGGTAGCTGTGGTGATGGTGGTAGTGGTGATGATGGTGGTGGTAGCTGTGGTGATGATGGTGGTGGTAGCTGTGGTGATGATGGTGGTGGTAGCTGTGGTGATGATGGTAGTGGTAGCTGTGGTGATGATGGTAGTGGTAATAACAGAGATGACTATGATGATGGTGAGGTTGTGCTGTTGATTGAGCTCCTGAAAATAATGTTACAAAGAATGCTTACAGGTGACTATTTAGGGGTTATTATAGTGGTAATTGTCATGACCAATCTAGTAAGTCTTGTTATGTAAAACTTTGTCTGTTTTATTTCCCATAATATAAGAAAAGTCCGGTCATCCTTTTCATCTTTCTTGCCCTATGCTGTCTCTTCCTTTCAGATACGATGGTGCAGGTGATGATGAGCCCTACCGTGCCCCTTCCCCTATTGGACCTGACCCCTACAGCACACTGCCAAAGACAGAAGATCCCTACCAGTCCTCATCAGGATATAGGGATTACACTCATACCCCACCCCCAGCAGGTAAGACACGCCCATACCTTTTCCCGCATTACCGTTCCGTACGAGTTGCCCTACATGTATAGCACACGGCCAGAGATAGAGCACCCCTGCCAGTCATTCCCAGGTTACAGGGACTACACTCATACCCCACCCCCAGCAGATAAGACAAGCCCATTCCTTTTCCTTCATTATCCTTCCCTATGTGTCACCCTTACAGCACACTGCCAAAGGCAGAATACCCCCTGCCAGTTATTCCCAGGGTATAGGGATTGCATTCAGACCCCACCCCCATCAGGTAAGACAAGCCCGTTTTTCTTTTTGCATTACCCTGACCTACGTGTCACCTTTATAGCACACTCACTATGAACATAGTGGACAAAGAAAGCGGACAAAATAAACAACCTCTCATTCTACCCTTCACAATGGTTCTGGTAGTCAAAAGAACATCCCTTCACAGCTATTATGTTTAATCATGTAGTTCCAGGTGAATATGCATGTGACACCTGTTCCACATATTTTAGACGATAGCATGTGAAGGGATGTTCTTTTGACTACCGGAACCATTGTGAAGGGTAGAATGAGGGGTTGTTTATTTTGTCCGCTTTCTTTGTCCACTATGTTCATAGTGACAGCCAGAGATAGAAAACCCCCTACCAGTCAGTTCCATGGTACAGGGATTACACCCATACCCCACCCCCAGCAGGTAAGATGAGCCCATATCTTTTCCTGCATTACCCTTCCCTACCTTAAAGGGGTACCCAATGCTGAAACAATGTTAGTTCATTTAAAAGAGCGTGATTTCATTAGCAGAAAATCATCTGCCTAAATTTTCAATTTAAGTCGTGTTGCCAAGGAAACCCCAAATGTGCTAAAATTTCAGGATATTTTTGACCCCTCAGCTGTGACTCAGTTTCAACTGGGTACCCACTTTTACGTCAAAATGACGTCAAAGTGGGTACCATGTCGCGCAATTTTAGCAAAATGCGCGCAAGGTATAATACATTTTGTACAGTCTAGCGCGCAGCACAACTGCAATGCGCGAAGCTGGGTACCCACTTTTACGTCATACCTCGTGCTCAAATTTTTTGGTCAACTCTTGACTTTTTATGAGAAAATTATCCAAAATGCATTGATTTCGATTGAAAAATCATCAAATTTTTAATGTTATTCTTCTTAGAATTCTGTTCTCGATCATATATCAAAATTTTGTTTACCATTGTGTACTCACTTTAATAGCACCCCACCCCCAGCAGGTAATCTGTGCCCTTTCCCCACCCTCATCCTTCCCCTGCTGTAAGATCCCGCAGGTTTTGTTGCATGAAAGTTTTCACAGTTTGGAACCAGCAGCCATTTTGACAGCGAGGGACCTCTGCAAATTATCCATATTGCAAATCTGAGATTCAACAGTAGAGGGCGACATTTCCTGCTTACCACGCAGGTCAGCACATGCGCAGATACAAATCCAGTACCAACGACTTGACAAGATTTTTTTCTGGCTTCCATAGAAAATATACAGCCAGGTCAACTGTTCCCTCATTTGACGAAAATACTGTCAAGGTTTCATAAACTCTTTCTGATAATTTTATTAGATCTATGCACCTAGCATCAAAATTTGTTGCCTGCATGTTCTACGCTCAAAAACTATAATTGTTATGGGACTTGTTGAGACTGGACCCATTATGTTTGTATGGAAACCGGAAGTGCCTGTGTCTGCACCGTGTGTGGGAAATATTGCCCTCTACTGTTGAATATCATATTTACGATAGGGAGAATTGCAGAGATCAAAGATTCCTCACAAACTTCATGGGCATTACTGTACATACGTTTGAATTGATGGTTTTAAAGTCCTCTCATTTGTGCTAAAAGGCTATTATTCGGGGTCAAATAAACCTTTCTTGGAAAAGGTTTCAAAATGTTGCTAGGAATGAGTGCTGCAGTCATATGACCTCTGATGATCTGTTTATAGATATGGGATGGCAGATACGGCAGTTATATTTGCATGTAAACTAGTTATCAATCATTTTTCCTTTTCTTGTTGTTCATTGCGGGTATAATTTTTTGCATGTTTCATTCACAAGATCTCTTTACTACATTGTATGTGCTTACACTATGAACATGGCGGACAAAGAAAGCGGACAAAATAAACAACCCCTCATTCTGCCCTTCGCAATGGTTCTGGTAGTCAAAAGCACATCCCTTCAGTGCTATTATCTGAAATATGTGGAACAGGTGTAACATGCATATTCACCTGGAACTACTGATTAAACATAGTAGCAGTGAAGGGATGTTCTTTTGACTAACAGAACCATTGTGAAGGGTAGAATGAGAGGTTGTTTATTTTGTCCACTTTCTTTGTCGGTCATGTTCATAGTGTTATTTTCTTTTATGTATTCCTCTTCCTGCATGCATTCTTACCTTCCCTCTCTCCCAGTCATCTCTCCAATCCAACCCACCCCTCCCTCTGGGGTCGACGACTACGGCAATCCCTGGGACGATTACCCTTTGACCTCGGATCCAGAGGTCGCCCCCGACGACCAGGGTCTTGAGGTCGCGCCAGCTTCGGCGGGGGTCAACCCTCGTGATAACTATGACCATCCCCGCCCCGCTACTAGCGCAGGCCCAAGTATGAGTGTGTGATGTGAGGCACGTTTGCGGTTTAACAACTTGCACCGAATGTCCCATTCTCCCTTACTATTAACAGACCAAAGGCCCCGTTTCATAATACTTGTTTATCAGTAACAACTGCCGCATTTCTATGACAAATTTGCTCTCTGCCAATCAGATGTAAGGATTTTACTAGCTTTATAACAGTTATTGCACCTTGTTCCTGAAAACAAGTTGTATGAAACTGGGCCAAGCTCAAGGTTTTAAGGTGTTTAAGTATGAGTGTGTGATATGAGGCACGTTTGCAGTTTAACAACTTGCACCGAATGTCCCATTCTCCCTTACTATTAACAGACCAAAGGCCCCGTTCCATAATACTTGTTTATCAGTAACAACTGCTGCATTTCTATGACAAATTTGCTCTCTGCCAATCAGATGTAAGGATTTTACTAGCTTTATAACAGTTATTGCACCTTGTTCCTGAAAACAAGTTTTATGAAACTGGGCCAAGCTCAAGGTTTTAAGGTGTTGCATGTTATTTAGGAGATAAAAAGGAGTAAAAACAAAGATAATATTCTAATAGATGCCAAAGAAGCTGGGACTCTTTTTTTCTATTTTTTTTCTGTGTCAAAATATTTCAAATGTGTCCCCTCAGGTTTCACGACAGATTTCCTGCCAAAGTGTTGAAAACTCTTCATGAATTTAAGATACTGCACAGGAGTAATGTATTGCACTATTGCACCATAACTTCTTTCCCAGACTGCACTCGTTGGATACTCCCTCTGTTTGTTTTTTTAATCAACAGAAAAACTTTTTGAGGCACATAACGGGGTCCGCCCACTTGACCGAAGGCCCGCGAGACCGAAGGCCCGCGAGACCGTAGGCCCGCGAGGCCGACTTTTCTCGTATCGTATTTCCCTTCATCACAAATAATGCGCTATCGGTATATAAAATAATTATGTCTCCTTTAGCATGTTTAGTCCTCGTTTCCGGATGTCACACACCTTCAATGAAAAACTTTCTGCTGCCCTTTAATACTTATTAAACTTCCTTCTGGCACAGGAATTGGTCAGAGCGGTGTACATGATAGATTACAATTTGCTGTTTTCGGCCTCGTGGGCCTTCGGTCTCGCGGGCCTTCGGTGAAGTGGGTTGTCACCCACATAACATTCTTTGATTATTGGAAAACCACCATTAAGACATTTCACTTGATGCAGTTGCACAAGTTGGACCCTCTCGCTGCTTTCAAAGTTAATAGCAGAAAACTTTTTGAGGCACATGTCTTTCGTTGGTTGTTACAGAAGCACCATGTTAACACTTCAAATGATGCAGTTGCACATGTTGGGCCCTATGCACAAGGATTTTGTTCTGTCTTCATTTGTACAATTATGCAATGTTTCTTATCAATCACATCTCCTTTATGAAACACAAAAACAAAATCTTGTGGTTTAAAACAAAGCTAAGTGTGGGATCAAAAGGAAAATTTACCAACTCCAGAAAAATGCTAGCACACCAAAATGTGCATCTTTTCAACAAAAAACAGGATATGCGTACTTGTAGAATGATGAGGACATACAAACAAAACAAAAAACAAACAAACAGCTATGAGTAACGTAAGAAGCAATAAGGAATATGAAATTACTGTAATACCAAAAAAAGTAAGAAATAAAAAAAGACAAAAAGGTATCCCAAAATGCTGTGACATTGTTGGCAGATGTATAAGAGCCATTTGTGACAGAGGTCCACATTTTGTCGTTTGGCCTAATATCTTTTGATGCAAAGCCCTAAAAATCATACCAAATACATGAGCAGAAAGAGCAAAAAATTCTACACAAACTGTGCCCATTTTGGTTGCGTCAATATTCGTTGTTTGACGCTGAAATTTTTTTAAAGGAAAATAAGCATTAAAATCCTTAAATTGGCAATGTGATAGAAAGTTTAAAATCACAATTTTCCCCTGCAAATTGGCAACTTTTTGACTTCTCATCATAATCTCTGTCAATTTATATTCATTTCAGATACATGACGTTTTATAAGAAAAATGTAGCAATAAAATAAAAATGTTGGTGTTGCCAATTTGAAGAATAAAAGCTGATCAAATTAGGCTTTAAATAATTCCTGTCACGAATGGGTTAACTATGATGTTGTGCCCTTTATCATCTCAGCCAGCAATATAATACACTTAGTACTTAATGATTCACTTCAAGTTTCTTACAGTAGTCTTGGTAGCAACACATCCACCCTTTATAGGAGCAGTATCAAGTGGTTGTTTGGTTTCATTTTCATATGTACCTTTTAAACTGGTAATCTTGAAAAAAAAATTGCTCGCTTGGTTTTAGTGTCTTTTGAGTTGTTCGTATTTCTGCAAATTCCTTTTCCCCTCCCTTTATGGAATCCATTGTTCTGTTCTCTTCGTTTTTTTTTTTTATTGTTTATCTTTATCATCGTATGCATATCCTGTTTTCATTGAAAAGATGCATATTTTGGTATGCTAGCATTTTTTCGGAGGTTCGTAAATTCCCCTTCTGATACGACAAGTTTTTCAGTCGTGCACTTGTATTCCAGTACAAAGCTTTGTCCTTCATGAAAGAATGAGAATAGTAACAATGGTGGAACGTGCGGTTTCATTTTCATAATTCTTTTTAATAGTACCAGTATTTATTTGTTATGATTCACATTCAATTATAGAAATGTCTCTTGAACCTTGTACTACTCATCCGTCACAATGCACAGGACCATTCACACTGACATTTAATATGGAACAAAACACATCAGTGCTGTCTTTTTACCATAGCACAGTGCTCTCGCCAGTGTTATTAGAGTTTTGTACGATTACTCTTTAATTTGCTAGATTCCTTGAGGAAATGGCACCCTGATTTTTGTACATTCTAAATGTGTGCTATGGCCTATGTTGACATTTGGCTTGGGTCAACTGCCCAAGTCATCTTTAGGTTAAATTACTCTTGACTGTGTTTCGATATTTCAGTTCTATCAGATCCATAGAATACAAACAATCCACTGTAAACAAATAAAGCAATAACAAATAAAAAGCAAGCTTAATTTATGGCTGTTGCAGAGGCACATCTTGGTTATGCAAACAGGCCCAAATATGTTATTTTGATAGCATTCATGGAAAAATGACATACGATTGAATAGACATGACCTATCTATAGCTCAAAGGTGTGTTTACACAACTGGAAGTGTCTCATACCATTCCGATGGTTAACCCATTAAATATCTGATTCAGAAGGGTGTGGTCTGAACATGACTTGCCAATCATCATCACAAGGACATATAGGTTAACCAAAGTTGAGTATGTTTTGATTTAAAAAAAGAAAAAATTAATCCATCATCGATTGTTCAGTGTGGGCAAGTGTCCGCCCATGCAGAAATCTACATTAAGACATATACATGTATACAGACAGTAGCGTAGTATTTGTTCATACACAACATCGACACCTGTTGTGGCGGTTTTAATGGAGAAATTATTGATCACTTATGACACGGGTGCATGATGCTCTGGAAATCCTATAGATCTACTTTGCAACAGATTTGTATGATGCGAATTTAGTGTAGGAGAGTTATATTTTATAAAGTTCATTATTCTGCCATCTGGGAGAAATCAGTGGTAGCTTTAACCAGTGATCTGTTTCATGGGATGTTGCTGTGCATCCAGCATACCTCTTCAGCTATTTATTGACTGGAGGTTTTCCTTCCTATCCAAAGGACTGAGGAACTACGTCAAAAAATGAGACTGACCTCTAGGTTGGATCTGATGGAAACGTTGTAAAAGGATAATTGCTTCCTGACACTGTTGCAAACATTTGCTTTCTTATCAGATCCAATGCACAGTTCATAAAGATGTTGCAGGAGGCACATCTTTTAAATTCTGTCCCATGTACGAACTTTTGTGTTGCTTCACCAATAGGATTTCTCAAGTCACAAGTTCACTCACTGCTTTGTAAAAAGCCAACTGTTCTGACGTTCATTGCTTAATCTAGTTTTTAGAATTGCTCACCGGCTGAAAATAGCAACTTCAGGATACAGTTTTGTTAGTGTCCATTATCCCATTTTCTAGTTCCGTTTCTCTTCCGTTACATCAGCTGTGATATTAAACGCTTCAGGGAATCCAGCAGTGTGTCACGTTTGATGGCAAATCCACCGATTCCATGTTAATGCCTCAACTGTGGAAATCATAGGCCATGTGACGGATTGGTGTAATGAACATCTAATTAGATGAAGAGAGATTTGTCCATACATGGATAATATCAACTGTAACTGACAGGTGTGAATTGCATGCTATACAGTGTACAATGCGATACTGGTGGATTACATACAAGTAAATTTCGTGAAAGCTTCTACACAAAGAGTAGCACATATTGGACTCTGTGCCTTTGTGATGCTCTGTTCACAGTTCATTGGGATATTCTGTGAAATGTTTGCTAAATCTTGGCTTTCCTGATGAGATATCTAATTTATTTAATGGAGAGCTAAAGTTGGTGACTGATTTGTTTAATGAACAATTAGATGAAGAGAGATTTGCCCGTACATGGATAATAAATTTTGTAGCAGCCTCTTCATACTACTAAAAGGGAGTGCAAAACTCACACGTATTGGATATGTGCTATTCTGAATCTCTGTTTGCCTTATACGTACATAAATTTGTGGAATATTTTGTCAAAGCTGGAATTTCCAAACAAGATATTTAATGGACTGATTAGAAGACTTGATTTTCTATTGAAAAATGAAAGCCTTGGAGATCATACATGCAGTATTGCTCTATGCATTGGCCTTGTAGAACAATGGAATATAGAACGATATGATACTGGGCTTGCCTGCTGTATCAGCAGTACCTTTGAACACTGTCTGGAATATTTGACTGAGTTTGGGTGCCTTGATCAAAGAAGACTCATCAGAGAATTTTTTCAAGTTGAAAAAATAAAAATCTTAGAGATCATATTTTACTGTCCTAAAAAAATCATACCCTGACTAAACAATGTGCTTGCATTGTTAGAACTGCATTAAAGGCAGTGTAAGGTCATTTTGCTCCCATACTGTGTAATCAGGAGGTCGGCTTCGGCCAGGACAAGATATTTCTGCATCAGTTTGTAAGTTTTGCAGAATCCTTTCAAGAGATGAGGACGAACCCGCCTGGAATGTTAATGTCTGTGTTATCTCCTTAATTCCATGGTTATATTCTTCCAGTAATGCACTGCAACCAAAGATGTTTTTGGTTGATTCGACATGTTCTGCAATCAGCATGATCCAGCTCGTCTGTGGCTCTGTCATTTATGGATTAACTTGCTCGTGGTGAAGTGCCGTCGTAACTTGTGGAAACGGGCTTGAAACCAGCAGAATTGGCCTTTTTGAACAGGTGGAATATGTACATTCAGTATTAAACATCTTCACTTTTTGAGAATTTTGAGAGAATTCTCAATTTAGACGTACAATCTGAAGAAGAGCTCTCTTGAGGATAACGTAGAGAATTAAAGGATATATCTTGGAATATACCTAGCAATCATTCAACATTGTGTACAGTTCATTTCTAAAAGGAGCACAAGCTTCCCATAATTTTCGTATTCACCAAAGATCCAGAACAATTAGTGCTATAGTGTGCCCTTATTTCAGGAAAGATTTATGAACTTGGAAAGTTCTTCCTTCATTCTAGCAGAAGATTGTACTGGTACTTTTGAGTAGCACTGGAGAGCATGAGTCAGCCGTCTAAATTTTGCTGAGCTCTGAACTAAACATGGATAGAAGACAATTCCATTTCCGGACAAACCGAAGATCCAAAACCATTTGTGCTGCATGTGCCCGTATTTGAGGAAAGACCTGTCAACGTGGAAAGTCATTCCTTCATTCTACATTAGTGGAAGATTGTACTGCTACATGTACTTTGAGTGGCATTGGAGAGCTTGAGTCAGCGGTCTAAACATGGATAGAATGAGTTCATGGCTCATGCCGTCTCAAAAGACACAAAGTTTAGATGAACTCTTGCAAGGTACATGTACAGAACATACTGTGACACATTCTCTAGCAACAATTGCTTTTGTGGTTGATTTGTACATTAACCCATAGCAGTACAGAGCTTTCTTGAGGTCTAAATTAATCATCTTCAATCCTCAAATTGGCAAAAAAATTTTTTTTTTTCCACGCTTACATAACTTGAAAAAAATAAATACGGATATAACATAAACCAAAATGAAATATAATTGTAAAATTTAATCAGAAATTGCCAATTTGAACACAGAAATAGTGATTATATATTATTCACTGCATTGCCAATTCAAAGAGTTTAATGATTAGTAACAGTTAAACTGCTCTAATTCAAGAATGCCACACCATACGGCGATGAGAATGGGCTCAAATTTGTCAGTGCATTTTTCTCCTTCTGCTAGTGTATGATATGTACTGCCCAACATTCTGGACCAACAGATACTGCAAAAGTGTCTCCTAAAGGTGACACTGTACCTATATGGGTTAACCTGTTGACCACTAAATTGTCTAATTCCCATACATGTAGGTTGAATACAGGGACTACGTGGCTCCAGTGGTTAATGGGTTAACCAAAGTGGAGTTGGCAAGAATTTTTTCATTTCACACTCATCAGAATGAACCACAAGAATGAACAAAATGCCAAAATTTAACAGAAATTTCTGATTTTTTGGCTTTCTGTTCATTCTTTTGGGTGATAGTGATGAGGATATAGACAAATGCAAGTGGACAATGCAAGCGGAGTGCAAGAGGATAAAACTTCAGTTCAATGTCCTTCTTAAATTTGTTGAGCCCGATTTGATTTCGGGTTATCACACATTTTCCATAGACCCTAGCTGATAAAGAAGTTTTTAAGAGAAAGCTGAAGGTTTACCTTTTTAATAAATGTTTCCTGCATGATTGTATACATTGTACATTGTGAAGCGTTTTGAGAGGCTCTACGGTCCTGAAATGTGCTACATGTATAGAAGAACAAACTGTTATTATTGAGTTATCTTAGGCTTTAAGAGTCTTCAACAGGTTAAAACCATTACTTAATTCTGCAGTACTAAAGCATCTTTCAGAATCCAAAATTTCCTCTTATAACTGTGAAGAAACCCGACTCGGGACCCAACCTTCATCCCAACCCTATCCCTAGACTATCCCTCACCCCCAATAAAACCTACATTGTAAATGTTGTTTGTTTATGCCCTAACATTTCTGTATGGAGCTTTGATAAATAAAGCCCATAGCAGAATTATGAACAAGAGAGTATTTCTTTTACCACAGATGGCCCTGAATGGTATTTCTAGTGAACTGTTTTGTATGAGTGTGTAGAAGTTGTGATTATCGGAATGACTGAAGGTCATTCATTGTTTCAGTTGACCCACACTCAAAGGGTAAGAGGATGGAAGGGTGTAAAATATTGATCAGTGCTTTTTGTCAAACTCTATCAGGACCGTGCATGTCGATGAAAAAATCCTTTTGCAGTGAGTTCCAAGTTAGATGCACACTTCTCACTGAGTAGCCTTGCTCTCTCAAGTGTACTGCACTATTTATTTGCTCTTTTTGCAGTGTTGCACAGTCCCACCATCTCCTCCCCATCATGTTGTGATTAACATTTTTTTGTTTTTGTTTTTGTTTATTTATTTTTCATGTTGTATCCATGAAGAAAGGCACATAGTCTATGAATCACTTAGAATTTTCTTTCTTGGGAAGTTAGGAGGGATGCCAATAATCAAGATTTATGTAATTGTGAAGCTATTTGAATAATGTAAGTTTTGTTGCTTCCCATTGCAATATGATTTCCATATCTATGCAATAAAAATTGTATATACCAGGTGGTGTAAAACAAATTAAATTTGTGAGATATTCATAAATTAACTTTATTTCCATGGTGTTTTTGTAAAATGTGTTTCTTTAAATGTCCCTGTCAGTTCTATTCATTACCGCCATTTACAATACATGTATTTTTGTAGAAGAGGATCCTTACGTATCGTCACGGCAACCCTATGACGAATACTCTGCAGACAACAGAGGTCACGACCCCGACCTTGACGAGAGGTCACCTGCAGGTACCTTGGATAGAACACCCTCACATGACCCCTTTGTACCTCCAGAAAAAGGTAAGAGGGTTTTTGTTAATTTTGTGGGTTTTTTTTTAAAAACTTAGTGACTGCTGTATGTTATCCTGTCTCTGAATGTTTTGCAGGAACCGTAAGGTGGTTCTGGTCCTGTGGAGAAAGTACAGCTTCAGCTTCCCTTTAGTTGTTTTTACACAATAGGCCATTTTCGTAATGCATTCAAATTTGTGCTTACCTGTCAGCCAGACTCCTACTAGTGAACTATTACATCCCCTTGTTACAAGTCAATGTATTTCACTAGTCAGAATGCAGATTACGTACCTTAAGTGTTGTTAGGTTGGGCAAGCCAAAATGTTTGTCCAACTTAACAACGGCCAATACATGCGATTCACATTTTGACTTTCGAAAAAGAATAGTTTTTTACAGATGTACATGTATGTAATACATGTAGTTTGTCACTAGGCAAACTTTTATAGATTTGAATACATTACGACAATGGCCAATTAACTTCCATTTGTTGATGAAAGTTCAGGGATCTACAGTGCTGGTATATGTATTTGTGGAAAGTAGGTGATCAGTCTATAATCGACTCTTTGCAAGCTTAGGTTGACCAAAGGATCAGACAGGATGGCCACAGTTGACTTTTATAAGCACATTTAAAGACATTCAGTCGTGGGCTTTCATGGGGAGTGAATCATAATTTGCTGACACCAGACTTTGTGAAAAGCACTGGAAATACCTGTAATAGAGCTACATTTCTGGAGCACAGCAAAACAAGATGTCCCACCATAAACATTCTTCGGCATTCTCGGGCCAGGGAAAGTGAGATGATGACTTTGCCGTATGGGGCAAAGGGTGGAATATACAGAGCATTACATAAGGTCTGTTGGTCATAAAACTCATAGTGATGGACAACACCTCTTACTGGGTAAGCACCCATGGTGTCAAATTCCCCATGAAAGCCCACGACTGGGCATCTTTAAAATATGCCTATGTGAGAAATCTCCACACACTGTGGTTTCGACCTATGGTGAATGCAGAGGTGTTGTGGTCCAGTGGATAAGTCTCCCGACTTTGAACCACCGCAGCACTAATGTCCTTTGGCAAGACATCACTATGAACATGACAGACAAAGAAAGCGGACAAAATAAACAACCCCTCATTCTACCCTTCACAATGGTTCTGGTAGTCAATAGAACATCCCTTCACTGCTATTGTCTAAAATATGTGGAACAGGTGTCACATGCATATTCACCTGGAACTACATGATTAAACATAATAGCTGTGAAGGGATGTTCTTATGACTACCAGAACCATTGTGAAGGGTAGAATGAGAGGTTGTTTATTTTGTCCGCTTTCCTTGTCCGTCATGTTCATAGTGCATTCATCTACATTTGCCACACTCGACCCAGGTGAGGTAAATGGGTACCTGACAGGAATTCATTCCTTGAAATGCTTGTGCGCTGTAAAAGGCTGCCGGGCTAAAGCCAAGGTAATAATATCCAAAGTCCTTTGGAAGCGCATAGACGTTAGATAATAACGTGATATGTGCTATACAAGAACGGAATATTATTTATTTTAATTATTACAGACTGAGTTAAAACAGTTCATACATGGTAATAGGTATTGCACAAAGATCTGGAAACCATTCTTTGATTTTTTTTTTTCTTCAGTTGTTAGGATAGAGAAAACTACCTGATCTACATGTATTCTTATCTTAACCCATTCGTGACAGAGGTCCACATTTTGTGGTTTGGCCTAATATCTTTTGATGCAAAGCCCTAAAAATCATACCAAAGACATGAGCAGAAAGAGCAAAAAATTCTACACATACTGTGCCCTTTTTGGTTGCGTCATTATTCGTTGTTTGATGCTGAAAATGTTTTAAAGGAAAATAAGCATTAAAATCCTTAAATTGGCAATGTGATAGAAGGTTTAAAATCACCGTTTCCCCTGCAAATTGGCAACTTTTTGACTTCTCATCATAATTTCCTTCAATTTATATTCATTTCAGATACATGACGTTTTATAAGAAAATGTAGCAATAAAATAGAAATGTTGGTGTTGCCAATCTGAAGAATAAATTCCTGTCACGAATGGGTTAATGTAGTTACATTGGGGTTTTGTCTGTTTGTTTTATATATTGTACATTACATTACTTACAATTTTCCTGTTCTAATAGCCATTGTAGCAAGTAGATGACTGTTAGACTGACAATATGAAGAGTTTGAATGCATACACCAATATATCCTTTTTGTCATATAGAGATACATGTATTTGCAATTAAAGCTCAAGAAAAATGAATAAAATGATAAGAAAATATATGCTACTTTTCACCATAACTATAACATCATACCTTTTTACATGTAATGAGCAATGTATCATTTGAAAAGTATTGCATTCGATGATGGTGACCTTACTTTAAATTTTCAAAATTGGTGTTTATCAGTTTTTGCGTAAAACTCTTCATATATTGGAACGACTGAAACAGTTTGTAGAATAAGCTTTATTTTTGTTTGCACATGTGAGCAACATTGTAGAACAGAAACCATGTCTGAGTTTATTTTAGAAAGCTTTCACGCAATGTCCCACCCTGTTCACACTTCTTTAGCTGAATTTGACGAAAGTGATCCTGAATATGAACCTGAGGAGAGAGGTATAATTTCATCTGAAATGTGTTTCTTTGTCACACATTGCAAAGTTATAATGTCTTATTAAAGGGAAAGTCCACCCCAGAAGGTTCACTGTTTCAATAAAAGGAGTTAAATTTGAACGGCATTTTAATAAAGAAATGAGCAAAATCGGTCATAGAATAAGAAAATTACACCCATTTACATTTTCTAGTAAATTTCTTTCGGCTCAGCAAATTGGCAACACTGATGACATCATATCCGAGCAGCTCTCCATTCACTTTGTACATGAAATTTCCTATTTTCTCAATTTTTTTGGAAGTTACACATTTTCTTACCCCATAGTCAAAGTATGTTATGTAAAAAGCAATTCTTCTGAGCATACATTGACTATGGGGGTTAGAATGTGTAACTTCCAAGAAAATAGAGAAAATGGGAAATTTCATATACAAAGTGAATGGAGAGCTGCTCACATATGATATCATCAGTGTTGCCAATTTGCAGAGATGAGAGTAGTTTACTAGAAAATGTAAATGAGTGTAATTTTCTTCTTCTTTGACCGATTTTGCTCATTTCTTTTTTAAAATGCTGTTCAAATTTAACTCCCTTTATTGAAACAGAGAAACTTCTGGGATGGACTTTCCCTTTAAGGAGTGTTCAGATATGAGGCACCACAAAATTTGTAGGGTTCAGATATGGCGCGACATTGTGGCACCACTTCATGAATGCACATGAACGCGTCAGCTTTCAAATAAAAGAGGACTTTGTCAAAACTTGCGGAGACAATCTCATGACAGCATATTTTGCGCTAACTTTTTAGGAATTTGATTGGTGCACATTTTTTAATACAGCCAGGCAGCAAAAAAAAAAAATGTGTCCTACCTTGGCAACATTTTTTTGTCGCCTCGTACCCCGTTGACTTGTACACCAATATGTTGCAGGGATTTTGTGGCGCCGCAATTTTGCCTCATATCTGAACGCCCCATTTATTGTTATTTAAAGCTAACCATTTGCTTTGAGCCCAGAAGTGCTTCTCCCTCATACCATTACATGTAAATGTTTTGGAAGTTGATTTACACACTGCCGTTCAGTGACAGAAGGAAGCAACTCCGGAGAATAAGCTTCCTAGTGAATGAAGCAGATGTGTCAATGTTTTATGAGGAAATCTATGGAGTTGTTTCCTTCTGATATGTCTGTATTTCTGAGATTAGACTTCATGTAACCATACACTATGAACATGGCAGACAAAGAAAGTGGACAAAATAAACAACCTCTCATTCTACCCTTCACAGTGGTTCTGGTAGTCAAAAGAACATCCCTTCACAGCTATTTAATATGTTTAATCATGTAGTTCCAGGTGAATATGCATGTGACACCTGTTCCACATATTTTAGACAATAGCAGTGAAGGGATGTTCTTTTGACTACCAGAACCATTGTGAAGGGTAGAATGAGGGGTTGTTTATTTTGTCCGCTTTCTTTGTCCGTCATGTTCATAGTGATAATTTCTTCATCATCATGTAGAGCATACAGAAAAGTACCCCGAATCAAGAAACAGTCAAGTTTGAAAAAAAAAAAAAAAATCAGAGCCTTTCGTTCCTTTTGTCATTGAACAGCAGCATACATGTAGTTGATATACATTTGTACATTTATGTACAGTGTAGTAACCATTTTTACTTGTTATTTGGCATCTGATCAAGTCATGTTTTCTTGTCAGTAATGAAAAGTTACACCTCATTCATTAACCCATTCGTGACAGAGGGTCCACATTATGTGGTTTGGTCTAATAACTTTTGATGCAGAGCCTTAAAAATCATACCAAATACATGAGCAGAAAGAGCAAAAAATTCTACACAAACTGTGCCCATTTTGGTTGCATCAGTATTTGTTGTTTGATGCTGAAATTTTTTAAAAGGAAAATAAGCATTAAAATCCTTAAATTGGCCATGGGATGAAAATGTTAAAATTACTGTTTTTCCCTGCAAATTGACAACTTTATGACTTCTCATCATACATTCTGTCCATTTATATTTATTTCACATACATGATATTTTATAAGAAAAATGTAGCAATAAAAGAAAAATGTTGGTGTTGCCAATTTGAAGAATAAAAGCTGATCAAATTAGGCTTTAAATAATTCCTGTCACGAATGGGTTAAAAGACATTGGTTAACATTGTTACATGTATGATTTTAAAAAATCTTGTTTTGTTACTTGAAAATGGGATAAACATAAGGGTTATAATGTAAAAATACCAGTCTGAAAGTTTCAGAGTATAATATCCGCAGGAAATATTTTTTGATATTTGAAAATGTGAACCAATGTTTGAAAAATATACGAGGGTCGGTTGCACAGAATAGACATACTGAGTGCGCATGTGTGCACTCACGTTACTGTACTGTGTGTATTGGCGTATCACGCAGCGGGAGGAACATAACGGCATTTTCAAATTCAAGCAAAGGCCCCTCTTAGTGATTGTCTCGTGAGACAAAGGATAATAAAATTGCCGTTTGCGTCAAACCTTCAGTTTTTCATTCCAAATTATGGTTTGTTTCAGCGTTTTTGAGTACAAATACAAGTACTCATACACACGTTCATCGTAGTGTGAGAATTTTTAAAATCAGTTGCTCACAAAGTTAGCCAATGCCTTTAAGTCACAGAAGTTTATATAGTGGTATTGTTCTTACTAGTGGAATTTTACTCAAGATTTAAAGTACGATGTACATGTATAGCAGAAGCCATGCAAGATAGATGAAGATAGAAGGAGAGAGAGATAGAGGGAATGAGAGAGGGAAATGATGGAGAGAGAGAGAGGGAGAGAGTGACTTTTATTAAAACAAGTATTCATCTGTTATTATGCACAGGAGTCCGCCCACTTGACCGAAGGCCCGCGAGACCGAAGGCCCGCGAGGCCGACTTTTCTCGTATCGTACTTGCCTTCATCACAAAATAATGCGCTATCGGTATATGAAATAATTAGCATGTTTAGTCCTCGTTTCCGGATGTTCCACACCTTCAATGAAAAACATTCGCTGCCCTTTAATACTTATCAAACTTCCTTCTGGCATAGGAATTGGTCAGAGCGGTGATTACAATTAGCTATTCTCGGCCTCGCGGGCCTTCGGTCTCGCGGGCCTTCGGTGAAGTGGGTTGTCACCTATGCACAGGTTCTTGTGTTTGTGGACTGTTTCTCCTGTTTAACTCTGAATATTGTTTGTGTACACATAATATAACATCCTGTTTGAAATCATTCTTTTATTCACATTCTAACATTTGCTATGGACTTTCTCAAGCCAAGTCGCCATTGTCCAGTATACACTCTCTTTTGCGTTTCACAAAGTGTTCGATAATACTGCCAGATTAACTTTCATGTGCAAACCATCCCTTCTCCTCTAACCCATCTTAACACACTCTTCTCCTACCTCTTTCTCACAAACTCTTTCCTTCTAACGCGTGCAACAGCGCAATTTATTTTCCGGCCCTCCAAGTATCTCTCGGGCCACTACCATCATCACCTTCCTCCGCCTTATCAAGATCCCATGTCAAGAAAGTCATCAAAATCATCATTGAATAGTCTTGGTGAGGATTTAAATGGTGAACGAGGGCAATTCCGCATCAGAAAAACAGTCCCTTTACTTCACATTTAAATTAAAAACAATCACTTTGATAGCCCTGAATAGCCAAATCCTTTGAATTTAAAATATTTGAAACAATAAAGGATTCCACAGTCTTAGTCTATGTTGGTATCATGCATGTTTGATTTTAAAAGACATGTTTGAAGTTTAAAATTGGCGCTTTTATCTGGTAATTCCATTACTGAGGTCTCATACCACAATATCATGAATGTAAGAATAAAATTGTTGGAGTGAAAGAGCTCACATGAAAGAATGGGCATATTTACAGATTATTAAATGGTGAGAAGGGAGGCAACGTACAAAGGCACAGAAAGTCTAAAAATGTTGGTAACGGAATTACACCCTTGCCGTGGAATTGCCCTCAATCAATATTCTTTTTTTTTCAGTATTATCTGTGCACTGGTGATTATTCATTAGTTTATTTTACTCTGTATTTCAATCTGTTGTGGTAGTTATGTTGATTGTATATATATTTGCATGTTTTTGAATGTGAATTGTGAGCACTGAGCCATTGTCTGTTAGTCACAAATTTAAATAAATGAATAAATGATTGAATGAATACATGAATAAATAAATGAATAAATGATTGAATGAATACATGAATAAATAAATGAATAAATGATTGAATGAATACATGAATAAATAAATGAATAAATGATTGAATGAATACATGAATAAATAAATGAATAAATGATTGAATGAATACATGAATAAATAAATGAATAAATGATTGAATGAATACATGAATAAATAAATGAATAAATGATTGAATGAATACATGAATAAATAAATGAATAAATGATTGAATGAATACATGAATAAATAAATAAATAAATGATTGAATGAATACATGAATAAATAAATGAATAAATAATTGAATGAATACATGAATAAATAAATGAATAAGCAAGAAAACAAACAAATAGATGAAATAAGTAAATGAATGAATGAAATTAAGTACAATGTAATTAAGTGAATAAATAAATGAGTATATTTCGTCCCTGTTTTCACGAAGTGACGGATGAGCGTGCAACTTAAAAAAAGTTAGTTTTGAGTAAATTGCTTTCAAAGTTTCAGGCCTCAATCTCAACCTCTTTAATGTATCAAGGGTGAATAAATTTTATATCCTTGTATAGGGCATATTCTGGACAATGTTCATTATCAGTCATTTGCATATTCCTTTTATATTTCGTTAAAAAAGGGACGATTTCAATAAATAGATTGATAAATATTTAATAAATGATACAAATGAATGAATAAATGAATGAATAAATAGATCCATGAATAAATAAATCAATCAATAAATGAATGAATGAATAAATAAATAAATAGATAAATAAATAGGTAAATACATAAATATATAAATATATAAAAAATGAATTAAAAATAAATAAATAGGTAAATGAATGATATGTTTCGTTTTGGTGACTGTATGACTGTAATCTAATACTGATTGACTTATTCTGCATGAAACTTGCATATGGAATGCTTTCCTTAGTTCAGTGACAATTCTTGAACAAAGCACAAAAAAAAAAAAGATATTGCATGTAGAAGTATGTTAAATGTGAAAATTTGTTGTAACTGCCAGAATTAACCCATTCGTGACAGGAATTATTGAAAGCCTAATTTGATCAGATTTTATTCTTCAAATTGGCAACACCAACATTTTTATTTTATTGCTATATTTTTCTTATAAAGCGTTATGTATCTGAAATGAATATGAATTGACAGAAATTATGATGAGAAGTCAAAAAGTTGCCAATTTGCAGGGGAAAACAGTGATTTTAAACTTTCTGTCACATTGCCAATTTTAAGGATTTTACTGCTTATTTTCCTTTTAAAAATTTTCAGCATCAAACAGCGAATATTGACGCAACCAAAATGGGCACAGTTTGTGTAGAATTTTTTGCTCTTTCTGCTCATGTATTTGGTATGATTTTTAGGGCTTTGCATCAAAAGATATTATGCCAAACCACGAAATGTGGACCTCTGTCATGAATGGGTTAAATATGATGAGGAGGAAGAGAGGGAGAAGAAGGATTAGCAGTGTAATATTAATGATAATTGTGATTGTTATTACACGTATATTTATTACTATTATTGTTATTATTGTTATTTGTTATTGTTGTTTTTGTCATTAGGTTTTATTGCAGGTATATATGATAATTGTTATCATCATCATCATTGCCTTCATAGTCGTCATTACCATCACCATTGTCAAAATTATGATCCATCAATATACATTAATGTTTGTATGTAATTCATTTCATTTGTCCCCCACCCCACATGATGAAATCATAATATACACTATTTGTTTTTTTATATGTCAGAGTTCAAGTGTCGATATTGCTTGTTAGAATGGTAGTACATGTCGTTAGTTGCCCGGCAAAAGGGAATAAAGATACATGCGGTCAGATATTGAGATATTCTAAGAAATCTATGAATGGTTACATGTACTTCAAAAACATTCCAGAATAGATCTGGTATAAATTTCTTGAAGTCAGGCCTTAGATTTCAGTAATTTTAGGGCAAGGCCACTTTTCTGTAGGGCACATTCCTATATTACAGCATAAATAGGAAGAATAAGAAAGGGCACATTTAATCTCCAAGGCCAATGAGAGGGGCATTGAGGCCAATCAAAAGGGCATCCATGGCCATGGCCTTGGTGGCCTTCGATTAATTTAAACCCTGCTTGAAGTTATTATTCACAGATTTCTCAGATATCTCAATATTTGACCGCATGTCTCTTTATTCCCTTTGGCCGATCAAGGGCGCTCGTTCCCTTCTGTCGAGCAATTGACAGTGTATACTGCTTTATGTACATACATGTTCTTGTCATGTCTGTAGTTGTTTAAGTTGCTCAAGGAGAGTATGGTGCTTTTGTCCATATTTTTCCCCCTTCATTTGATATTACAATATACATATACTGTATCAGGAATTGGTTTCATGATGCTGTGCGATGTACAAATTGTATCATTTTGCAACCTGCGCCCCATAACACGAAGCTTACCAATTGATCATAGGTTTGATTTTTACGATGATTGCATTGGTCACTATGTGCAATCGCTAAGCTTTGTGGTAGGGGGCCCTGCATATTTAAATATTTTATTATTCAGCTCTTATATGTGAAAGTATAAAAAAAAAATATATATATATTGCCAGTTTGCATAGAAAACAGTCATTTTTATCTTTCAATTATGTTACCCATTTGAATGCTTACCTTTATTTTCTTTCATTTTTTGAAAAAAAAAATCAGCATCACACAACAATAACTGATGCAACAAAAATGGGCACTCTGTGTAGAATTTGTTTGCTCCCTCTTTATATTTGTTTTTTTGTTATGTCCCCCCCCCCCCGATCAAAAGTTATTAGGCCAAACCATACAATGTGGGCACTCTCTGTCAAATGGGACTGTGTACAGTAAAACCTGTATTTAAAGACCAACCCAAGGGAGTCAAGAAAGGGAGTCAAGAAACAGTCTTTATGAGAAGGTGGACTTATTGAACAGGTTCCTTTGATATGTGTTTAAAAGGGGAAAAATATTCAGGGGAGATGAAAATTATGGTCTTTAAAGACAGGTGGTCTTTCTATACAGATGGTGGCTATACCACGTACTACAATACGTACACATGCTTTATTTCGGTACTGAAAGTTCTTCGTAAATATATATTCTTTGGTGATGCTACCTACATGTAACTGTGTACTGTAACCTATGTAATTATTTGACAACTAGTGAAGTTTCATGAATATGGGCCCAGGTCTGTTGCATTTATATCAGATGACAAGTTACATTTTGCTTGTTTGCAGGAAATGTCACTTTTGTCACTTGCTTCCTTTTGTCAAAGAAGGGCAGCATTCCTGAAGAAATAGCTCAAATGAAATATTTCCGTCATTTCGTGTCTCCACTTTGTAGGCGATGGTAAATGGAGAGCCCCTGACCTACAGGAAGTAATTGATTACCTGGGTCATCCCAACCAGTCTATCGTGGCCCATGCAGCAGGATATATTCAACATCTCTCTTACCAGAATGATGACATCAAGAGAAAAACGAGGTAGGCTTTATGTTTCTCATTCAGGCAAGAGTTCCATAT
The DNA here is from genome assembly GCA_029962745.1 of Echinometra lucunter. Classification (NCBI taxonomy): domain Eukaryota; kingdom Metazoa; phylum Echinodermata; class Echinoidea; order Camarodonta; family Echinometridae; genus Echinometra; species Echinometra lucunter. Next base: position 578,725 of record CM057168.1, on the reverse strand, counting down.
GTACCCCCCGCTTAAATTGACAAAAAATATAAGGATATGACTTGGAATGATAGGTCTAAATCATAATATCAAATACTGAACATGGAAAAATGCTATGAATTAAGAAATCCGGGTTTATTCCGTCAGAATTAAGAGCTTACCCGTAAACTGTGCATTTCCCACAGACATCGATTTATTTAGTCAGAAAAATAAGAGCAGTGCATCCTGGGAGTGAGGCTAATCACGACTTCCAGCTTATAATCATTATGAGACCCTTCACTTCCAGCGGTCTCTCGCTAGCTCGATACGTAAGGCGCGCGTCGGTCTTGAGAGATAGATGTCCCAGGTTCGAGTCACGTCTGCAGGCATGGTAAGTCAAGAAAAACAGAGAGTTGAGAAGAAAACAGTGGAAAATACAGAGTCTCTAAGCTTCATTTTTTTTTTAGCGGGGGGTACATATGGAACTCTTTCTGTCATTCTTTTCCTTTCTTTTCAACTCCTTGCACCCTTACGTTTCCTGTGAATTTGGACATGTAAGCCCCATTTTTATGCCTCCACCCACTGTAGGTGGGCGCCGGAGGCATTATGCTTTCGGGTTGTCCGTCCGTACGTCGGCCTTGTTTTTGTTGTCGTAATAACTTAAGAATCATTTGACGGATCAACTTCAAACATGACTGACCTAATGGAACCATTTTTTCCAGTTTTGTCCTCTAAATGTATTCTAACACATTTCCTATAATAAAAAATGATATATTTTTGATCTGGCAAGGTATATATTTCCACTGTGCGCTGTTGAGGATTCATCTAGTTTTATGACAATAGTTAATCATAATTAATGATAATGACTTAATACTAATTTAAGGGCACAGGACAGTGTGTCTCTTTGCTCTTCTATGAGTCAGCCTTCTCCATGCAACCCTGTCCATAGCTAAGTTCTTGGCAGCCTCCAGGGTTGGTCCGACATCATTCTTAATCAGGGGAGCGTTTCATGAAAGGACTTGTTGGATGTTTTATCCGACAAAGTCTGTTTTATCCGACAGTTGCCATAGTAACGATGCTTCTCAGTCAATCAAAATCAATGAAAGATGTCAGATCTGACAACTTGTCAGACAACAAATGTTGATGAAACGCTCCCCTGGTCCCTCCATCTGAGATGTGGGCTTCAATGGTGGCCTAAGAGCAGCAAGTCATTCTGATAGGCTTGATGTGGAAGGCGGTGCTTGGGCATTGTTATCACATGCCCAAGTCAACTTAAACGTCTCTTGATTACTCTTTCATTGATTGACTTGGATATCTTTAGTGATTGGCATATGTCATCATTTCTAATAATAATAGTTACATTTATATAGCACTTATTACCTCCGTCACTGCATTCAATAGCTGTTCCGCACATAAAGTGCACCATCTTTACTCCAGGCTTAAAGACATTTACTTCTTTTGTCTTTTTGCAGAGAAATGGGTGGTATCCAGCCCCTTGTAGGGTTGCTAGGTAACCCAGTAGCAGAAATCCACAGGACTGCCTGCGGCTCCCTGAGGAACCTTAGCTATGGCAAGGCACATGAAGAAAACAAAGTGAAGATCAAAGCGAACGGTGGTATACCAGCATTGGCTAGACTGCTTAGAACATCCACAGATACAGAGGTGAGATGGAGGAGAAGATGATTGCTGTGTTGTTATTGGTGATGAAGAAGATTGTGGGGGCGGGGATGGTGGTAGTAATGATGGAGGTTGAGATGGTGGGGGTGGGGGTGGTGGTGATGATGATGGTGATGATGATGGTTGTATGATGATGATGATGGTGATGATGGTGATGATGATGATGGTGGTGATGATGATGATGATGGTGATGATGATGCTGATGATGATGATGATGATGATGGTGACGATGATGATGATGGTGGTGATGATGATGGTGGTGATGATGATGATGGTATGATGATGGTGATGGTGATGATAATTTTGATTATGGTAATGTTGATGGTGGTAGTAGTGGCAGTAATGATGATTGTGTTGGTGGTGGTGGTGGTGATGGTGATGATGATGGTGGTGGTGGTGGTGATGATGGTGGTGGCGGTGATGATAATGATGGTGATGATGATGATGATGATGATGATGATGATGATGATGATGGTGATGGTAGTAGTCATGGTGGTGGTAGTGATGGGTCATGGGGATGATGATGTTGATGATCAGTGGAGATGATTTTACAGTTACAAAACTGATGATGGTATTGTTAGGGAAAATAATGGTGATGGTGTGTAGTGATGATGGTGGTGGTGGTGGTGGTAATCATTTGGAAATAACACAGGTATGATGATGATGATGATGACGGTGTAGATGATAGTTTTGACAGCAATTCTGGTAACCATTTTATTACTTTCTTGCTTTTTACAGACCAGAGATCTTGCTGCAGGTACTTTATGGAATCTCAGCTCATCAGAGGTAATTATTTCAGATTTTTTAAGCCCCAAATTTTAATGCCAAGACCTCTTTCTGGAGGTTTACAACAATCCTACTCTTATTGTCTGTTTGTTTGTTGTTTGGTCATCACCTCTTCATCTTGTGCTGTTCTTTATTTATCATCATCTTTTTTCTTGTACAGTGTCATGAAATTGGAAGAATATCTGTTCACATGTATTTGATTAATTGAGGGTTAATTTTTTTGGAAAATGCATCAAACAAGAGTATCCCCTTTCTAAACGCTTGTTCAGATATGGTACAACAACCCCCCACGTTATTTAGTGTTCAAATATGATGCAGCAAACTCACCACTTATATTATATTATTCGTGACAGGAATTATTTAAAGTCTAATTTGATCAGCTTTTATTCTTCAAATTGGCAACACCAACATTTTTCTTTTATTGCTACATTTTTCTTATAAAGCATCATGTATCTGAAATAAATATAAATTGACAGAATGTATGATGAGAAGCCATAAAGTTGCCAATTTGCAGGGAAAAACAGTAATTTTAACATTTTCATTGCATTGCCAATTTAAGGATTTTAATGCTTATTTTCCTTTAAAAAAATTTCAGCATCAAACAACAAATATTGATACAACGAAAATGGGCACAATATGTGTAGATTTTTTTGCTCTTTCTGCTCATGTATTTGGTATGATATTTAGGGCTCTGCATCAAAAGTTATTAAACCAAACCACATAATGTGGACCCTCTGTCACGAATGGGTTAATTAACGTGCATGATAACATGTCAATGCTCAAATAAAATATTTTTGCTAGACAAATTTCATGACATCATATTTTGCGGTAACATTTTAAGAATTTGATTGGTCCACACCTTTTTGCAAGCAGGAGGCAAACAATATGCCTCTTGCCTCGGCAGAGTTTTTTTTACCGCCTCATATCCCATTACCTTACTACACAAAAACCATGCAGGTTTTTTTTTGAGGGGGGGGGGATGGCATCATATCTCAACAAGCCTTAATTGTTTTATTTTGGTCACAGGAATACAAAATTTGACATGTGCATGCGTAATCATATCAGTTGACTGTAGTTACGATTATCATTAAAGACGCTCAGTCGTGGGCTTTCATGGGGAATATGACACCATGGGTGCTTACCCAGTAACAGGTGTTGTCCATCACTATGAGTTTTATGACCAACAAACCTTATGTGATGCTCTGTATATTCCACCCTTTGCCCCATATGGCAACGTCATTATCTCACTTTCCCTGGCCCAGGAATGCCCGAAGCAGGCCGAAGAATGTTTATGGTGGGACAGCTTGTTTTGCTGTGCTCCAGAAATGTAGCTCTATTACAGGTATTTCCAGTGCTTTTCACAAAGTCTGGTGTCAGCTAATTATGATTCACTCCCTATCAAAGCCCGCGACTGAATGTCTTTAACATTTTATTATGTTTTATGTTGTTTAACATGATGCGACATGTAATCTATTCACCTATTAACATGTATGTGAATGAAAAAAACTCAACAAAATGAATAAACTGTTCTTTCCTTTGTGCATGGTTTATTTTCCAGCCTTTGAAGAAGACTATCTTGGAGGATGCCCTGAGTGTACTGGTGAACAATGTATTAATTCCAGAGTCTGGATGGAAGGCTAGTGGCAACAGCCCTTTCAAACCTGCCGATGAACCTTATACTAAGGCTTTAGTCAATGCGACGGGATGTTTAAGGTAAAAAAGATGGATGGATGAATGGATAAAGAAATCACTAGATGGATTGCAGAGGACACAAGTAGATGAATAGATAGATGAATAGATTTATATATGTGACCAGGCACCACAAAACAACCAAAGTCGCAGTGTGGGATTTTCAGTTGGAGCTTATCAAAAGTGTTTATGAGCAGAATGGTCAAATTTCAGTTTTTGGTATTTTCTGAAAGAGTATAATACTTTTTTCTATGTTCTGTAAAAATTTGGATGCACCAATCAGTCCTAAAGTGCTATTTTTGACAGTTTTTATTAGACCTAATTTTTGTCTTTTTTTGATTACGTTGTAATTAGTTCTTCTTTCGGAAGACCCAAAATATTTCTCTCACTTTGATCTCCCATAAATTTAAAACAAGGTAAGCTCTTACATTGATACTTGTCCATAACGATGAACAGGATTTGCTTAATTAGTATGCCAATTTTGGGGGTAATTTGATGACTCCTTCCATGAAAATTCTATTGAGTTCTAATCTTCTTTTTGTCACCTTTGCACAGTAGTGGGAGAGTCAGAGTGCTTCAATAGCCTTTAATCCCTTATTTCTCAAAAGTAACATTCTGCAGTAGTGAACATTCTTCTCTTTGTAAAGTGGCTTAGGATCATCCAATGCTTATGAGTTATACATCATTTTAAAGCTGTGAATCTCCTCTTTCAGAATCGATCCGTAACTAAAAAATCATTTCTGGCGACTTTTTTGGTGGTTTTGTGGTGCCTGGTCACATTTGGTTTGAAGATGAACCTTACACTTTGACATTTGCCAGTGTGACAGGATTTTTCAAGTATTAAAGCTGAATGAATAAATGAAAGGATTAATTGTGCAAGGAAATGATTGCCTCATTTAACCTTTTGCACCAGTCCCTTATTGAAAATAGCTCCAACCATATATTTTCTTTTCCCTGTTGTAGGAATGTAAGTTCAGGTGGTCTAGAAGCCAGGCATCGGATGAGAGAGTGTGAAGGACTGGTAGACAGTCTACTGCATGTCCTGAACTCTGCAATGAGAAACCATGACATGGATAATCAGGTGGGTATAGATTACCTCTAGAAATGTCTTGGTCACACCACCAAATCCAACAATAGAGCAACAGTAAGGCACCTCATCAAAAGTCAGAGCCCCTTTAGAATGCAGCCTTTAGTGTCTTTCCCACTCAGCATGGAGAATAGTTCCCCAAACAAAATAGTTCCCCAAACAGAATAGTTCCTGATTGTCTTGACAAGAGCAGGCACAAAACAGTTAAAAACAAACAATGTCTATGATATCTGAACAAAAAGCTGCATCCCCGAACTGGCTCGCTTTGAATTGATGATGTATGTGCCGCACAATTCTTGCATTTCACAATGGATGTGCCAGCAATGTCCGTACCATGTGAGACCTACGTTCCCACTCGTAGGTTGACAACTATGTCCAAGATAGCAGAAGCCGCGAGTGAGAACTGACCAATTGAAGAAATATTTAACTGACCAAGGGATCCAAAGCGCAGGGAAGAAGAAGGATGAAGAACTAGAAGTGAGAGCCCAGAGAAAATGTGAAGTGTTAGAAGTCTGTAATCACTTAAAATAGCAGCGGAAAAGGCGACTAATGCTAGGTGTTGATGGTATTGTTGTCGGCCCATCTCCCAGAATTAATACGCTAGAGTGACTGTCACACCTGAATCGAATGAGGGCACAAGGAGTGCGAAATGCAAGAATTTGGTGACTCTGTGAACGGTGACATTCTTTCTAGGGACAGATACTTCGGAATTGACCATTTTTTTTATTTTAATCAATGCTTTCAGGTGGTGGAGAACACCTTGTGCATTTTGAGAAATCTCACGTTCCGCATTGCCAACGAAGCCAACCACCCTGATGCTGTGCCTCTACGCAACACGTCGTCGGATTTCCCTGACAGCCGCTCAAAATCACAACAGAAAAAGAGTAAGTTCACAAGTTGTTTCCTTCATCATGTATATAGGTCGTGTCATCACAAAACCTGGGCCCCGTTTCATGAAACTTGTTATCAATAACAAGTTGCAATAACTGTTATAAGCTACTGAAATCCTTGTGTCTGATTGGCTTAGAGCAAATTTGGGATAGAACTGGAGCAGTTGTTTTATGAAACGGGGCCCAGGACAAAGTCGCCGCTCACTGTTTAAAAAAAAATGTCAAAAGTGATGTTTGCTGTTTCAAGTAAAATCTTCATCATTTGTCCATTTTTGTTTGTGAACTAATCTGCTCTTTGTTTGACTTTTATACTCAATTCAAATAATCAGTTGTTGAAATTATTTGTTTTGTTATTACTGGGTTGGTGGTGGTAGTTTTTTTGTTGTTGTATGTTTGATTGTTTGGTGTTTTGTTGTGCTATATTTTGGTGGTTTTTTTTTTGCTGAATGACAGTCATAACTTGATGTTATCTGATACTGTCGATATTGATAGTACTTGCATAGTTTTTTTTTTTCCACATTAGTATCAGACAAGTATTATATCTAGCACTATATATTTACTTCAAAATTGCTCGGTCTTGCGATGACTTATTAGGAACCATTTGACGGATCAACTTCAAATGTGGCTGACACAGTGTCATTTAAATAGAACCATTTTTGTGCTCTAAATGTATCCTGTACATTTCCCATAATTAAAAGTGATGTATTTCTGATCCGGCAAAGGCGGAGGCATAAATATTGACTGCGCGCAGTCGAGGATTGATCTGGTTTCACATTGATATTCATATTCCTATTGTACTCATGTTGCTATTATAAGAATTTAAACATTCCTACTTTAAAGACATTGGTTAACATTGTTATGATTTCAAAAATATTTGTTTTGTAACTTGAAAATGGGATAAACGTAAGGGTTATAGTGTAAAAATACCAGTCTTAAAGTTTCAAAATATAATATCCACAGGAAGTATTTTTAAATATCAAAAAATGTGAACCAATGTTTGAAAAATATATGAGGGTCGGTTGCACAGAATAGACATAAGGAGTGCGCATGCGCGTATGACTCACCTTACAGTACTGTGTGTATTGGCGTATCACGTGGCGGGAGGCACATAACGGCATTTTCAAATTCAAGCAAAGTGGTCCTCTTAGTGATTGTCTCGTGAGACGAAGGATAATGAAATCGCCGTTTGCGTCTAACTTACACTTTTTCATTCCAAATTATGGTTGGTTTCAGGGTTTTTGAGTACAAATACAAGTACTCATACACATGTTTCATCTTAGTTTGAGAATTTTTTAAATCAGATACTCACAAAGTTAGCTAATGCCTTTAACTTAAACTATGATGTTTAAATTCGAACAGGTCCACAAAGTGGTTCTCTCATCTGTTTTGGTGGCAGTAAGAAGAAAGATGCTCAGCTAGCTTCCAATGGCACGGCAGGGTGAGATCAATTTTCCTTTCCTGGGGCCCCCGTGACACAGAGGTTTGCGATCAATCGCAACTTTAAAACAACCATTCTGATTGGTCCAGGGTCACCTTTTTTGATCGAGATGCGCATGAAACGGTGGTCTTGATTGGCTGTTACAACTTTGCGAATGATTGCAAATCTTTGTGTTACGGGACCCAGGTCTTCCTAATCATACAGGAAATAACAACCCTTGTTTAAAGAGAAGCTGGAGTTCCTTAATAGAAAGAAAAATAATTTGTGAGCATTCTCATTCTTTCCATGTCAGTTAGGAAGAATATCATTGCAGTGAAACAAACACAAAGAACACCTCTCAGCCAATTCCTAACTTAAAGAAGGAGGTCAAAGGCTTTGAGAAACTTTGGCAGCTTAGCATCGTAAATCTATATCTCATTGTACTATTAGAAGTACGAAAGCCAAATGAATTAACAGAGCCTCTGAATTTTGAAGTAATGATGTTTAACCCATTCATGACAGAGGTCCACATTTTGTGGTTTGGCCTAATATCTTTTGAAGCAAAGCTCTAAAAATCATACCAAATACATGAGCAGAAAGAGCAAAAAATCCTACACAAACTGGGCCCATTTTGGTTGCGTCAGTATTTGTTATTTGATGCTGAAATTTTTTAAAAGGAAAATAAGCATTAAAATCCTTGAATTGGCAATGTGATAGAAAGTTTAAAATCACTCTTTTATCCTGCAAATTGGCAACTTTTGACCTCTTATCATACTCTTTGTCAATTTATTTTTATTTCAGATACATGATGTTTTATAAGAAAAATGTAGCAATGAAATAAAAATGTTGGTGTTGCCAATTTGAAGATAAAAAGCTGATCAATTTAGGCTTCAAATAATTCCTGTCACGAATGGGTTAACATAGCCTCTGAATTTTGAAGTAATGATGTTTATGTACAAGTACTTGTTTCCTTCTTGCAGTAAAACAAACACATGGAACCCGTCCCAGCCGATTCCTAACTTAAAGAAGGATGTCAGAGGTGCTGAGAAACTCTGGCAGCCCAGCATCGTGAGCCCATATCTCATCGTCCTATCGGAGTGTTCTAGAGCAGCTTCATTGGAGGCCGCCGCTGGGACGATACAGAACGTTACAGCAGGAGAATGGCAGGTGGGTGGAATGGAAGATAAGGGGAATTCCCTCAAACTGGGGAATTTCCCCTTTGCAAGAACTTTTTATTTCTGTTTGTGTGATGCTTGTCATATTGACTTTTTTCTTTGTTTATTCTTTTGATCTTTTTGCTCCTCTTCCTTTCGGTTTTGAATAATTATATATCTTCTTTTTTCATGTTTCGTGTCGGCATGTAAACCCAATTTCTAGCTTGATCTTGTCTCTATTTCTTTGTTTTCCTGTGCTTTCTATTTTGTTTTTCTTTGTTTTCTTTCATTGTATATCTAATGTGGTTCCTACATTTTTTTTTTACTCTCCGGTCTCTTTTCTTGCATATTCCAAAAAGCAATGTGCAGTTTGTTTTTAGTGTAATATACATTTGTCTGCGAAGGGCACACGTTTGAACGCAAATGAATAAATAGATAAATTAATCAATTAATAATGAATATATGAAGAAAGGTATATATGTTCCTTCAAATGTTCTCTCTTCATATTTAATAATATCCAAAGCCTTAACACATACTCAACATTTTTGTGTTGCAAATGGCTCTAGTAACTTTTTTTTTTTTTTCAAAGACTTAAAACAGGGACTACCTGGCCCCTGTAAGAAAATTTGTCAAATAGCAATGAGATTGTATAAGTCTGACTGCTTGTTTGTTTTTTCACCAGTGGGCAATGTACATCCGAGCTGAGATGAGGAAAGAAAAGGGTTTACCAATCCTTGTCGAGCTTCTCAGGATGAAGAATGATCGCGTCATGATTGCCGTTGCTAAGGCTCTCCGTAACCTTGCCATGGATCCAAGGAATAAAGACCTCATTGGTAAGATTAGAATGTTCAGAATGTGCTAGAAGGGACTGAAATACCTCAGGGCCCCTGTTTCATAAAACCTGCTGTCAGTAGCAACTGCCACATTTCTATGACAAATTTGCTCTCAGCCAATCAGATGCAAGAATTTCAGTTTGAGTAGCTTACAGCAGTTATTGCAACTTGTTATTGATAACACGTTTTATGAAACTGGGTCCAGGGGAGCCTTTCATAAAAGGACTTGTCGGATGTTTTATCCGACAAAGTCTGTTTTATCCGACAGTTGCCACAGTAATGATGCTTTTCAGCCAATCAAAATCAAGGAAAGATGTCAGATCTGACAACTTGTCAGACAACAAATGTTGATGAAACCCTCCCCTGATCAGAAAGTGAATATGATAGAAGCAGGGCTCTACAAACCCACTTGCCCGCTTGCCCAGGGCAAGTTAAAATCTTGATAGGGCTAGAGTGAATTTTGTTGTCACTTGCCCGAAAGGGTAAGGAAATTCAATCAAAGCTTTCATGAGAACAAATGAAAAAATCAATTAATATAATGCTCATAGTGCAAGTGCATCTTTAGCAATGGCCAGTTAATATCAGTGTTGCAGAATTTAATTAAAACTGTCATGAATTTTCATAATCAGTGGAAATAGAGCAAGCGAGATATGTTTTCAGGCAAGCACGATGTGTTTTGGGCAAGCAATTTTCAAAGAAACTTGCCCAGTGGGCAAGCAGGAAGACAAATGTTTGAAGAGCCCCGATAGAAGCAGGAAAAAGGAAGTTGTAACTTTGTTACTCTATGACGAGACTTCCCAGTATTAAGTGTCATTCAGTGTGAACAGAGTGCATGATGAAAATGATGATGAGGAGGAGGAGGAGGAGGAGGAGGAGGATGTTGATAATGATTGATAATGATGTTGGTGCCACATTCACGTAAACAAAATTTACAGCCCACAGAGTGCTCCAATAAAGTCAGTATTTATGTCTTGGCTAAGAAAGATCCATTTTTCATTTGCTATCCTACAACAAGAACACGGGGAGCGTTTCATGAAAGGACTTGTCGGATGTTTTATCCGACGAAGTCTGTTTTATCCGACAGTTGCCATAGTAATGATGCTTCTCAGCCAATCAAAATCAAGGAAAGATGTCAGAGCTGACAACTTGTCAGACAACAAATGTTGATAAAACACCCCCCCCCCCCAGTTTTGTGGTAAAAGAAATAAAGATAAATGAAAAAAATAAATAAGAAATCAAGAATATAATATAATAATGATAATAAAAATTAATAATAATAATAATAATAATAATAATAATAATAATAATAATAATAATAATAATAATAATAATAATGATAATAAGTAATAATAATAATAATAATAATAATAATGATATTAATAATAATAATAATGATAATAATAATAATAATAATAATAATAATAATGATGATAATAAGTAATAATAATAATAATAATAATAATAATAATAATGATATTAATAATAATAATAATGATAATAATAATAATAATAATAATAATAATAATAATAATAATAATATGCAGCATTTATATAGCGCTTAATACAAATGTTTCTAAGCGCTGCATATCATATTATCTTTGTTCAACTCAGGCAAGTATGGCATGCAGGATCTTGTAGAGCGTCTACCCAGCTCAGCTAGCGGCAGGAGGTCATCTAAGGATATCTCTCATGAAGGCATCGTGGCTATCCTGAACACCATGTCAGAACTGGTTACAAAGAACCAAGAAAATGCCAAGTAAGATTTAAGTTTGAAGGAATGCAAAGATATGAAGTTTGCAAGAGAGGGAGGGAGGGAGAGAGAGAGAGAGGGAGGGAGGGAGAGAGAGAGGGAGGGAGGGAAGGAGAGAGGGAGGGAGGGGGGAGGGGGAGGAAAGGGAAGAAGAGAGGAGAGAGAGAGAGAGAGAGAAACATAGAGGGTGGAGAGAGGAGGTCATCTAAGGATATCTCTCATGAAGGCATCGTGGCTATCCTGAACACTATGTCAGAACTGGTTACAAAGAACCAAGAAAATGCCAAGTAAGATATAAGTTTGAAGGAATGCAAAGATGCGAAGTTTGCAAGAGAGGGAGGGAGGGAGAGAGAGAGAGAGGGAGGGAGAGAGAGAGAGGGAGGGAGGGAAGGAGAGAGGGAGGGAGGGGGAGGGGGAGGAAAGGGAAGAAGAGAGGAGAGAGAGAGAGAGAGAGAGAAACATAGAGGGTGGAGAGAGGAGGTCATCTAAGGATATCTCTCATGAAGGCATCGTGGCTATCCTGAACACTATGTCAGAACTGGTTACAAAGAACCAAGAAAATGCCAAGTAAGATTTAAGTTTGAAGGAATGCAAAGATGCGAAGTTTGCAAGAGAGGGAGGGAGGGAGAGAGAGAGAGAGAGGGAGGGAGGGAGAGAGAGAGGGAGGGAGGGAGAGAGAGAGAGGGAGGGAGGGAGAGAGAGAGGGAGGGAGGGAGAGAGAGAGAGAGGGAGGGAGGGAGAGAGAGTGGGAGGGAGGGAAGGAGAGAGGGAGGGAGGGGGAGGGGGAGGAAAGGGAAGAAGAGAGGAGAGAGAGAGAGAGAGAAACATAGAGGGTGGAGAGAGGAGGACATCTAAGGATATAAATGCAGAGTTCTCACTAGAAAAAAATCCACACACGGTTCCCACTCTCCACAATGCGTGGAATTTTCAGAAATTTTACGAAATAACACCTGAGTTAGGTGTGGCGGCAGTATATGCTATAGTAAAAGGATGAAAAATACTTCTTGGTAAGCAGGAGTTGTCTACTAATGGCATAAAAGTAAAAATACATTGCCAAAAAGCAAAACAATTTGTGGCATTTATCATTATTGTTAGGAATATATGCTCCAATATTTTTTTACCCTTGTTGCCACTTATGGTACAGCAATCTCACACATGGTTCTTCCTAGTCTGAAACCCTTTACGCATGGTATTGGAACCATGGGTGTTATGTACTGGCGAGAATCATGTATAAATGTATTTTGTGAAGGCATTGTTTCTATCCAGAACGCCATGACAGACCGTGGGGGGTGTTTCATAAAGCTGTTCATAAAGTTACAAATGACTTTACGAACGACTGGGATATGGCAAGCCAAATGGGATGCCCAAAGTTTTTCCTGATGCTTTAACGAAGTGTGACTGCATTTCCCATAATCTTGATTAAGAAAGAAAAGGAAAAGGACAGAAAGAAAAGGAAAAAGACAGAAAGAAAAGGAAAGAGACAGAAAGAAAAGGTAAGACAGAAAGAAAAGGAAAAAGACAGAAAGAAAAGGAAAGAGACAGAAAGAAAAGGAAAGAGACAGAAAGAAAAGGAAAGAGACAGAAAGAAAAGGAAAGAGACAGAAAGAAAAGGAAAGAGACAGAAAGAAAAGGAAAGAGACAGAAAGAAAAGGAAAAAGACAGAAAGAAAAGGAAAGAGACAGAAAGAAAAGGGAAGAGACAGACGGACAGATGTACAAAGTGAATTGTCTATTGGCATTCAATAAATCAAAATTCATATTCCTATATACAACCCATAAAAACTGTCATCTGATTCATCACAAACTTTGTGATATATCTTACACCCAGTTTTCCGAAAGATAGAAAAAGAACAAGGGGGAGGAGAGTGATTACAGCAAACAAACAAAACATAAAAAAGTAAAAAGGGAGGGGGGAATTAATATTGTTGCCATCCTCACTGTCTCAAAAAAAAAAAAAAAAATGAAAGAAAAAAAATTGATATTTTTTATGCTTGGTAAATGTAATTTTGTATCCTTTGATAAATTAACAGTGATTTTTTTTTTCTTTTCTTCTTCTTGTTTCTTTTCCCAAATAGGTCATTGCGTAGTGCATCGGGTATAGAGCGTCTTGTATCGCTCACAAAGGCCAATGGTGTCTACCCTGCTTCAGTAATCAAAGCAGCATATCAGGTACATCTCAGTGACATGTCTTATCATATTATCATTATTATTTATTATTATTATTTTTTTATTATTATTATTATTGTTATTATTATTATTATTATTTTTATTATTGTTATTATTATGATTATTATTATTATTGTTATTGTTATTATTATTATTAATTATTATTATTATTATTATTATTATTATTATTATTATTATTATTATGATTATTATTTATTATTATTATTATTATTGTTATTGTTGTTGTTATTATTATTATTATTATTATTATTATTATTATTGTTATTATTATTATTATTATTATTATTATTATTATTATTATTATTATTATCTATGCTTATGATGAAAAGTCCAACCAAAGACATGACATTTATAGAAAGTTGTTCAGTTATGTTTGGACTATAAAGTGTTTTGTTGTTTTGTTTTTTTCATGCCAGAATATTCCTAATATTGTTGTCAAGGTAGGAGTTGAGGATAGAGTTAATACTTTCCGTCTCCCACTAATTATAGCAGTGTCAACTCTCGGACATGGGTAACTTCCTTTTTAATAGTAAATTTTGTCTATTTCAGTACATATCTTCATCTTGTTCTAGTCTCAACTTGTTTTGCAAAGATTGAGGACCCTTCAAGTTTGTTTAATATGTAATTGCTAACATATGTAGGTGCTTCATGCCATGTGGTCATACAAGGACTTGAGACCTCAGTACAAGAAGGACGGATGGGAGGAGAAGTTCTTCCACGCTTCCAGCACCTTCACAACGCTTCCAAGAAAAACGGTGGTGGACGGTTCGCTGCCGCCCACTGCTAGCGAGAGCAAGAGTGAACCGCAGAGTAGGACGAACACAGTACAAAGACAGAGTGAGTGGAGATTTCATTGATGATGATGGTTGTGGGGATGGTTTTGATGATGATGGTGCTGATGATGACTGTGATGGTGATGATGAGGATGATGATGATAATGGTAGATGATGATGATTTGAATGATGATAGTAATAGTAGTAATAATAATAATAATAATAATAATAATCATAATAATAATAATAATAATAATAATAATAATAATAATAATAATAATAATAATATTAATAATAATAATAATAATAATAATAACAATGACAATAATAATAATAACAATAACAATAATCATAATAATAATAACAATAATCATAATAATAATAATAATCATAGTAATCATAATAATAATAATAATAATAATAATAATATGATGATGATGATGATGATGATGATGATGATGATGATGATGATGATGGTGATGATGATGGAGATGATGGTAGTGGTGAGAAGAGGGATGTTATTAAATGATCGTGATTATGATGATGATGGTGGTGGTAGTGACAGTGATGCCAATGGCAAATATTGATTGTAATGATGATTGGGATGATGATGATGATGATGATGATGACAGTGGTTATGATGGTGGTAATATTTGCTACTCTGGTGGTGGAAATTGGAGCAGTGATGGTGGTGGTCATGACTGTGATGATTAAACTGACAGTCATAACAATGGATTTTTTTAGTTTTTGTGCTGTTCATGGTTGTGATAATCATTAAGATTTTTGAGGTGACAGTTGTTTGAAGGATGTTGAGTTTACTGACAGTGGGAATTTTTCAGATTTAAATTCAGATGTTTTATTTTCCAATTATAGATAAACCGATCTTTGTTCACATTATAGAAAGAATAATATAAAAAGTTTGCAAAAAATTATAACCTACATGTACTTATTACAGAGAAACAAGCAATACATGTAATTCCTTGAGTTACAAATGATTTCCTAAACTCCCATCTTGTCATTTCCAGGAAACGATGTCAATGAAATCAGCCAGCCTACCAGACCTGCCCCTGAGCTGAACCGTTCCCACCACAATGAGGCCCCGCCTGCTTTTGATGACCCCTACAACATGTCCCCCGCACACCAGTATGATGAGAGGTCGGTAGACAGGGACTTCGGAGCAGGTGAGGATTTTTAAGAAAAAAAGTTTTTTTTTTCTGGTAATGGTACAGGTAGCGATGATTGCTAGTGATTACGAAGGTGATTGTGGTGGTGGTGGTGATGATGATGATGATGATGATGATGATGATGATGATGATGACGCCGATGATGATGATGCCGATGATGATGATGGTGGTGATGATGATGATGCTGATGATGATGGTGCCAATGATGATGATGCCGATGATGGTGATGGTGGTGATGATGATGATGATGATGGCAGTAGGGTGATTTTGATAAAAATGATGATGATGATGATGATGATGATGATGATGATGATGAATTTGATTGCGACTATGAAAGTGTTGGTAATGGTAGTAAGGTGATTCTGACAGTGTAATGTAGGTGAGGTTTACGGTTTTGGGGAAATGGGAAAAAAAGGTGGGTTTTTTTTTACGTATTAACAAATTCATGTGTTGATGCAAAGAATTTTTCATACAGTAGAAAAAAATCTTTACATCCTTTTTTAATATGTTAAAAAATTCTTTACATCAGCAGAGGTATTTTTTATATAAAACTACTGTACAGTGTAGGTTGAAGGGTATAAAATGTTAGTACAGTGCAAGCTCTCTTATCCAGCCTTTATTCATCCGGACTCCTCTATAAACCGGCCATGTCTCCCGGCCAGCTTCCCTCTTTTATTCTTCACCCAATTCACCCAAAAGCCTGGGAGACAGAAATATCGTGGGCAATTATCCTTTTTATTTCATTTCATTTTCATCTCGTACAAACAGAAAGATATTATTGATCATTTACAATCATCCACAACACCAAGGAAATAGATATTTTACAGCAAATAGACCGCTCTGCCCTTTAAATTTTCATAGAAAAGGTGTTGCACTACATTACTCTCGTATCCGGCCATTTCACGTATACGGATGGGCGCCGGTCCCGATGCGGCCGGATAAGTGAGGTCGGACTGTAATTTCAATTCTTTTCCTTCATGCAAAAGAGCGTTGTATATGCATAAATTAAACATGTATGATTTGTAAAACGTAATTTCAATTCTTTTCCTTCATGCAAAGAGCATTGTATATGCATAAATTAAACATGTATAATTTGTAAAACGTAATTTCAATTCTTTTCCTTCATGCAAAGAGCATTGTATATGCATAAATTAAACGTGTATAATTTGTAAAACGTGATTTCAATTCTTTTCCTTCATGCAAAGAGCGTTGTATATGCATAAATTTAAACATGTATAATTTGTAAAACGTAATTTCAATTCTTTTCCTTCATGCAAAGAGCATTGTAAGTGCATAAATTTAAACATGTATAATATTTGTAAAACGTAGTTTCAATTCTTTTCCTTCATGCAAAGAGCATTGTAAGTGCATAAATTTAAACATGTATAATTTGTAAAACGTGATTTCAATTCTTTTCCTTCATGCAAAGAGCATTGTATATGCATAAATTAAACGTGTATAATTTGTAAAACGTGATTTCAATTCTTTTCCTTCATGCAAAGAGCGTTGTATATGCATAAATTTAAACATGTATAATTTGTAAAACGTAGTTTCAATTCTTTTCCTTCATGCAAAGAGCATTGTATATGCATAAATGTAAACATGTATAATTTGTGAAACGCTCAACAGAGAGAAGACAAACTAGCGAAGATCCGTACTCAAACTATAGATCCAAATCCAAAGGTAAAATGAAAAGGCTAATGTCATATATTTATCCTTCTTTTCCAAATAAAACTTGGCTTAGAAATATCTCTTTCTTTCCAAATATTTATATATGCAAGTATATCATACATGTATATGCTAGTCAGTATTTACTCTTGCAATAGAAAATATTTCTCAATTTACAAAAAATAGTGAATAGTAATAATAAAAATATATGACTTCCATTGCCCTTGGTACTAACAATCTCACAAATTTCAATTGTATTAATATTACTCAGGGATGCCACTTTTAGACAAAAGTAGGAATTCCTACTTTAGCAATATATTTTTGTCCATAGAA
This sequence comes from Echinometra lucunter, assembly GCA_029962745.1. NCBI lineage: Eukaryota > Metazoa > Echinodermata > Echinoidea > Camarodonta > Echinometridae > Echinometra > Echinometra lucunter. The sequence continues at coordinate 561,340 of CM057168.1, read as the reverse complement.
AACACAATTTTTTTGTACACAGAAGGGCCCATTTTAGATGATTTTCCTACTTTTTTTAATCAATTCTAAGTGGCATCCCTGATTACAGTTTTCATGTCCTGCATTTCTTTAATTAACAAGGGAATATTTTCAGAGCACTGTCTTCTTTTTGTTGATTTCAGTACTTACATGTAGCTATTTTAGGAATGTCTATAGTGGTTTCATGGATTCTACTTATCTGATAATAATATCCATAATAGACGGTTGATTACATGTAGTTGCTTGTACCTTTCTATATATTTCTTTTTTAAACAAATGCATGCCTGTATATTTTGAATGAATGATGATTGTTTGTGAATAATGACGTATGATTGCTCTAATTATTTGCTTATAAATATAATGAAATGAAATAATGTAATATCTGTACTCTGTAGTGCATGTACAGATATTTTTGTTTCTCATTTGTTTATTGTTGAAACTATAATTGATTTGCAAGCAAAACCTCACGTTATGTTTGCCTCTTATTCACAAATATTATGGAGGTGTATGCATGCAACAACAAGGTTTCATATTGTCAACTTTTCTTTGCTATGAACGTAATCCTTCGCACTTTTTTCTTCTTCCTTATTATCTCAAACTGAAAATGGCAAAATTTCCTTTCTTCTCTTACTGTTTGCTTAATATGCATGATCTATCCTATTTCTGCCCATGATGATAGATTTTCTCGGTATAGTTATGCTTATTAACCCAGGTTTGGAATGGATTATTCTAACCACTGCATGCTCCCTATTCTCTGGAACATTTCACAGGGTTCATACGGGTCAGGGAATTGGAAATTCTTTTTTTCCAGAAGCAAAAAGTCAGGGAAAGTCAGGGAATTTGTCAGTTTCTTCTGGAAAGTCATGGAAAATCATTTATTCAAGATATTTTTCATGTTAATAAATTTGTGCTCCGGCCAGCCCTGCATTTATGGCACTCAGATCAGCTTTGAAACTCTTTTAATCAGTGCACTTCTTATGTAAGTTTTGCATCACACGTGATCGATGAGTCATGGAAATTTGCATTTTTGTGCCCTGGAAAGTCATGGAAAGTCATGGAATTTTGAAAATGTATAAGTGTATGAACCCTGTTTCATTTTTGACCAGCGGGGGTTTTTCATGAATGCAATACCTGCGTCATATTAATTTCTAAACCCATCTCTATTTCTTCATTGCTTTTCCTCCCAATTCATGCTTTCCCTGCATTGTGTGTGTGGTGTAGAAGAAGAATTGATGCAACGCCTAGAACCTTTTACTAGAGAAAGTATGTCAACCTTCCATGATAGCCAAGGTAGGTAGAAACCCCCATCTTTGTGAATGGAATAACCCACCGCACCATGTTTTTGACCTAGCACGGATTGTTCTATGTTACCAAATGGGGAAGGGGTGGGGGAGAACCCTATACTAAAGAAAATGTGCCCATGCTCAATAGCCAAAGAAGGAAGAAGCCCCATATTTGTGAATGGAATAACCCACTGCACCATATTTTTGACACAGCACGGATTGTTCTATGTTACCAAATGGGGAAGGGGTGGGGGAGAACCCTATACTAAAGAAAATGTGCCCATGCTCAATAGCCAAAGAAGGGAGAAGCCCCATATTTGTGAATGGAATAACCCACTTCACCATGTTTTTGACACAGCACGGATTGTTCTATGTTACCAATTCGGGAAGGGGTGGGGGAGAACCTTATACTAAAGAAAATGTGCCCATGCTCAATAGCCAAAGAAGGGAGAACCCCATCTTTGTGAATGGAATAACCCACCGCACCATGTTTTTGACACAGCACGGATTGTTCTATGTTACCAAATGGGGAAGGGGTGGGGGAGAACCCTATACTAAAGAAAATGTGCCCATGCTCAATAGCCAAAGAAGGGAGAAGCCCCATATTTGTGAATGGAATAACCTTCTGCACCTTGTTATTACACTGCATGGATTGTTCCATGTTGCATGGGGTAGGGATGGTTTAAACCTTTGCTAAGTGTGTGTCCACATGCAAATAGCAGAGCTAGGGTGGAAACTGCCTTTGTTTAAGGAAAAACCTTCCTGCACAATTTAACCCATTCGTGACAAAGGGTCCACATTATGTGGTTTGGTCTATTTATTTTTTTTGATTGCAGAGCCCTAAATATTATACCAAATACACTGAGCAGAAAGAGCAAAAAAAGTCTACACATATTGTGCCCATTTTCGTTGCATCAATATTTGTTGTTTGATGCTGAAATTTTTTTAAAGGAAAATAAGCATTAAAATCCTTAAATTGGCAATGCGATGAAAATGTTAAAATTACCATTTTCCCCTGCAAACTGGCAACTTTTTGACTTCTCATCATACATTCTGTCAATTTATATTTATTTCAGATACATGATATTTTATAAGAAAAATGTAGCAATAAAAGGAAAATGTTGGTGTTGCCAAGTTTGATAGAATAAAAGCTGATCAAATTAGGCTTTGAATAATTCCTGTCATGAATGGCCTCTATAGCCATCGTATCCTCATCTAATCCTCCCTAGAGCCCTTTCTATTTGTTAATGGTCCAATTTATGCCACTTGCATGGTAAAACTGAACCGATTCCATGTCCTGTGCAATTATGCAAGCAGATTTTTAGTCCAGCCCATAAGGTAAGAAGAAGGATGAGATCCTTTTCCACAGTTATAATAAACCTGGTGGAACATCTTTTTCTCTATGAGATTCCATGACACAGTACTCTGCCGACACTTCTCCCATTTCACAATCCTAGCGCCCTTTTTTGGTTCAGTTGCGACAGTCATTCTAGCGCAAAAAGGGTCGACAACAGTACCATCCACTACCATGCACTAGTACAGTCGCCTTTTCCGCTCCTATTCTAAGTGATTACACTCTTTTAATACTGCATATTTTCTCTGGGCTTTCACTGCTTTTTATGCTAAGTCATCCTTCTTTTTGCCTAGTGTTTGGGACTCCTCGGTCAGTAAAATATTTCTCCGAATGGTCGAACTGTCATACCGAAATAGTTGTTGAACCGCTAGTGTGAAAAAAGGCCTCTCGTGGTATGGATGTTGGTGGCACGTGCATCGCGAAACCCAAGAATTGGGCCACGCCAGTCTTCCAGACTGTTAATATAATACTGACCTTTAACCCTTGACCTAATGCTATGCTAAACCCTAGACCTAACCTGATCTAAGTCTTAATTGCAGCCCTGACCCTAACCGAGTATCTCGGAGGAAACGAACCCTGGAGCATTAAATTATTGTTGTCAGTATGCCGCGTCACCCTTATACAACCCTTGACACTATGAACATGGCGGACAAAGAAAGTGGACAAAATAAACAACCTCTCATTCTACCCTTCACAATGGTTCTGGTAGTCAAAAGACCATCCCTTCACAGCTATTATGTTTGATCATGGAGTTCCAGGTGAATATGCATATGACACCTGTTCCACATATTTTAGACAATAGCAGTGAAGGGATGTTCTTTTGACTACCAGAACCATTATGAAGGGTAGAATGAGAGGTTGTTTATTTTGTCCGCTTTCTTTGTCTGTCATGTTCATAGTGTTTCTCTTATAAAACGCCATGTATCTGAAATGAATATAAATTAACTGAAATTATGATGAGAAATAAAAAAGTTGCCAATTTGCAGGGGAAAACGATGATTTCAAACTTTCTATCACGTTGCCAATTTAAGGATTTTAATGCTTATTTTCCTTTAAAAAAAATTTCAGCATCAAACAACGAATATTGACGCAACCAAAATGGGCACAGTTTGTGTAGAATTTTTTGCTCTTTCTGCTCATGTATTTGGTATGATTTTTAGGGCTTTGCATCAAAAGATATTAGGCCAAACCACAAAATGTGGACCTCTGTCACGAATGGGTTAACTTCTATTTAACTCACATCTAACAAATTCACGTTTCATTTGCATATTCCAGCTATGGAAATATGTTAATTTTTCTACTCCTTAATTTAATCCAAAGACAATCCCCCCCCCTTCCTTTTGTGTTTCTTCTTTAAGCTGAATATCCATGTAGGAGTGCACTTTCTCTGTACTGTCAAATCAACTTGTTCTAATTTTATTTTGCTTGTTTTTTTGTTTGTATTATTCTCTGTGTGTGTACTTTTCTGACTACCATGCAAACTTTGCTTAGGGCTTGTAATGAATGATAGTAAAACCATTCAGCAGGGTGCTTAAAAATCTTGCAGGTATATATATATATATATATGCATAGTACAGTACTACTAACGACTATGCTAAATACACATGTTAAGCACTTCAGTTCATTTGAAGTGGTTAACTGCTAAGTGTATGAACAAGCCTATAGTCTTAAAGAATACCAGTTACTCTACAATCTGAAATTTTCTTGTTGGTTGTATTTTTGCTTATTTGGCAATTATATCCTCATTGAAATTTCTGCTTTATACATGTAATGCCTATATTTAAGTGTAGAAACATTCAAAACATGAAAAAAATAACTTGGTAGTATGTCAAAATTGTTCCAAATCACTAAAGTATCTCTACACTATTTGGATTATACAGTAATTTAGTACAGTCATAGATAGAGTCAAACTTGCATAAGTCGACCTTCTCTAAGTCGAATAATCGCCTAAGTCAAAGCAATTTTTTAGACCAGATTATGCAAAACGTGTTATTTACGTCCTCTAAGTCGAATATCTCCTAAGTCGAACAGATTTCTATGGTCTTAAATTTTGTCCATGTACATGAGCTATCATTCATATTTTCCATCCTGCGTATCTTCGGTCAAAGTGACTGGATGATCATTTAATATCCGATGAGGAGATTCCCCTTAAGTAAACATCATTGAAAACACGAAAATGATATCTCACTTATACGTCGAATTTGTCCCGAATCGCTAAAGTATCTGTACACTATTTGGCTGAATACAGTAATTTAGTACAGGTATAGATATCTAATTTTGTACATATACATGTAGTTATCATTTATGTGTTTCTTCTTGCGTATCTTCCCTCAGAGCGACCTGGATGATCATTTGATACCAATGAGGAGATTCTCTTCCAGTAAAGTAACATTGAAAATATGAAAATGATAGTTCACTAATAACATCAAATATGTCCCAAATAGCTAAAATATCTGTATGCCATTTGGCTTATACAGTAATTTTGCACAGTCATAGATCGTTGTACATGTAGATGTAGTTTTCATTCATATTTTTTTCTTGCATATCTTCCCTCAGAGCGACTGGATGATCACTTGATACCCGGTGAAGAGATTCCCATGCAGCCTGTGTCCTCTAATTATGCTGACAACCCCTACGGAAGCACCGGCCGCAAGAAGACGCCTGTAGGAGGTGTATCTGTCTATGGCAGGGTAAGCAGAATCAGTGTTCCACTTGGTATACCCCCATGGTAAAAAATACCCGGGGGCGACCGGCGATTTCGCCCTCGGCAGAGCTCAAATAGCTCCCTAAAAAACTTAAAACAAGATTCTTTGGGGCGACCATTATCTTAAGAGTCGCCCTCGCCTCAGCCCCGAAAATAAGCAATACATTCGGGAATCGTGATCCAGCAGCAGGAGAATTATAAACATTTCTTGAAACAGGGTATGCGTTAACCCATCATACTGATATTCAGTTATGTATATTCTCAAGAAGAAAATTGCAATTAAATTCAACATAGCTCCTTTGGGCTTTAAAATAGCTCCTGTAAAGTTGTCCACAGGAGCTATTTTTTTTCATATAATAGCTCTTGTGACGGGAAAAAAAGTGTTATATGAACCCCTCCCTTTACCACTCTGTAGAGTAGTTGCAACAGTGTCCATTCGAATAAGTCATTTATTTGTCATGGCAAAAGTAATTGTTCCCTTATTACAGGCGAACCTCGTTATAACAAACTCCTCCAGACAAGGTAATTACCTCTTCGTATCAAAACCCTGTTATATCAGGGCTAAAAAACAATCAAATACAAAGAAGTGGGACCGGAAAAATTTCCTTATAAATGAGAGTTTGTTATAACAGCGTTCTTTATAATGAGTAGGAGGGGTATCCGTCTATGGAAGGGTAAGCAGAATGCCCCCCCCCCCTTATCCCTCACCCACACTGTACAGTAGTTGCAACGCTGTTCATTCGAAATAGGCCGTTTGATTGTCGTGGCAGAAATAATTAAGGTTACCTTTAGTTTAAAGACATTGATTAACATTGTTGTGATATTAAAAATCACATTTTGTTACTTGCAAAATGGGATAAACATAAGGGTTATAGTGTAAAAATACCAGTCTGAAAGCTTCAAAGTATATTATCCACAGGAAGTATTTTGAATATTAGAAATGTGAACCAATGTTTGAAAAATATACGAGAGTCAGTTGCACAGACTAAACGTAAGGAGTGCGCATGCGCTCATGGCTCAACATACCATACTGTGTGTATTGGCGTATCACGCAGAGGGAGGCAGATAACAGTATTTTTTAATTTGAGCAAAATGGTCCTCTTAGTTATAATCTCATGAGACGAAAAGTAACAAAATCGCGGTTTGCGTCCAACTTACAGTTTTTCATTCCAAATTATGGTTGGTTTCATGGTTTTTGAGTACAAATATAAGTACTCATACACATGTTTCATCTTAGTTTGAGAATTTTTTCAATCAGCTGCTCATAAAGTTAGCCAATGCCTTTAATGTTTTTGTTTCTCTCTCTTCTTCTTTTTGCCTAGGCCCCAGAGCCTCAAGTTGAGCATTCTAACTATGCTTCTGTGAATCACTCTATGAGCCACGATCCTTATGACCGCAGTCATGATTACACTGACTACAGCACGGCACAGCAAGTACAGCTACAGGCACAAGATGAACCGGCTGGAGACTCATGGGTGTGATCTTGCACCCCTTCTACCAGCCGCGCCTTCTTATATAGAACACACACTACCCATCTCAATCATTAGAACACTGTAAAAGGGATTACGGCACTGCTCAACAAGACCAGCTACTGGCATGAACCAGCAGGTGAATCTTGGGTGTGATGTTGCACCCCGTCTACCAGCCACGCCCTGTTATACCAGAACATACATTGCCCTACCTAAACGTAAGGACCGTAGTCATGATTACAGTTATTATAGTGCAGTTCAACTGGTATCGCTAAAGGCACAGGATCAACCCTTTCTACCAGCCACACCCCTTTTGTACCCCCAAACCCCTTGCCATGCCCAGTTACACTCAAGTATTACCATTGCTGTTATAACTAGGATTCCTTAAGGTGCTTTCACACGTGATGCGACAGTGTGGTAACACACTGTGGCGCCACACTGTTTCGTCTTCACACATGGTGGGACTCTGTGTCACCACATATGCTAATAAACGCGCATTAACGCATCAACTCTCAATAAGAGAGCATATTGTCAAAACTTGCGCAAGCAATCTCATGGCAACAATTTTTGCGCTAACTTTTTAGAAATTTGATTGGTGCGCATTTTTGTCTCGCCTGCGTAGCGGAGCGAGACATAGGTATCACTATTTCCGGTGTCGGCGTAGGCGTCGTCGGCGTCGTCGTCAACAATTGTGTTGTACACCCAATAACTTTCTATAGCTTTAAGGTGGGATCACCAAATTCATACCAGAGGTCCATCTCTTGAAGGCGCAGGTCAAGTTCGAATATGAGTCGAATTTGAATAAGGTCAAAGGTCAAAGGTCAATGAACTTTCCATGACTGGCACTGTGCTATATTGTACACACAATAACTTTTTATACCTTCGAGGTAGGATTGCCAAATTCATACAAGAGGTCCATCTCTTGAAGGTGCAGGTCAAGTTCGAATGTGAGTTGAATTTGATTAAGGTCAAAGGTCAAAGGTCAATGAACTTTCCATGACTGGCACTGTGCTGTGTTGTACACACAATAACTTTCTATAGCTTCGAGGTGGGATCACCAAATTTATACCAGAGGTACATCTCTTGAAGGCACAGGTCAAGTTTGAGTATGAGTTGAATTTGAATAAGGTCAGAGGTCAAAGGTCAATGAACTTTCCATGACTGGCACTGTGCTATGTTGTACACACAATAACTTTCTATACCTTCGAGGTAGGATTGCCAAATTCATATGAGAGGTCCATCTCTTGAAGGTGCAGGTCAAGTTCGAATGTGAGTTGAATTTGATTAAGGTCAAAGGTCAAAGGTCAATGAACTTTTCATAACTGGCACTGTGCTATGTTGTACACCTAATAACTTTCTATAGCTTTGATGTGGAATCACCAAATTCATACCAGAGGTCCATCTCTTGAAGGCGCAGGTCAAGTTCGAATATGAGTCAAATTTGAATAAGGTCAAAGGTCAAAGGTCAATGAAATTTCCATGACTGGCACTGTGCTATATTGTACACACAATAACTTTTTATACCTTCGAGGTAGGATTGCCAAATTCATACAAGAGGTCCATCTCTTGAAGGTGCAGGTCAAGTTCAAATGTGAGTTGAATTTGATTAAGGTCAAAGGTCAAAGGTCAATGAACTTTCCATGACTGGCACTGTGCTGTGTTGTACACACAATAACTTTCTATAGCTTCGAGGTGGGATCACCAAATTTATACCAGAGGTACATCTCTTGAAGGCACAGGTCAAGTTTGAGTATGAGTTGAATTTGAATAAGGTCAGAGGTCAAAGGTCAATGAACTTTTCATAACTGGCACTGTGCTATAGATGTTGTACACCTAATAACTTTCTATAGCTTTGACGTGGAATCACCAAATTCATACCATTTTTCAAACAATAAGTTTGCCATAACACCTTAATAATTAATTTAATTTTACAATTTTACTCACATTATTATCAGTTACATTCTTTTTCACTAACATTCATTTCCTTACTTGCATGGAAATAATTATAGCTTCATAGTATTAACAGCATTCTTAGTGTTATCTGATTTCCTAGGGATAAAGTAGGCCTATACCATTATTGCATATGTAAACTGTCAGAACCACAATTCACCCCCTAAACTGCTGACAGCCTCAGAAGTCATATAGCATAGTTTTGACATGCAGTCTCTTCATGACTGCAATATGCAGGCGAGACAACGCTTGGCGTTTGCCTTGTTTGTGTATCTAGGCAGCAAAAAAAAGTGTGTCCTGCCTCGGCGACATTCTTTTTGTCGCCCTATACCCCATAGGCCTGTACACAAAAAAGTGTGGGGCCACAGTGTGGTACCACACTGTCGCATCATGTGTGAAAGCACCTTTAGTGTGATAAGTGCTACCCTATCTCGTCACACTCTGTCTTGACTCCATGCTTTGATTATGTTGAGGATGCATATTGTACATTTTTGTTTTATATATATCAAGATTTATAGATTGACATCCATTCTAAAGATGTTGTGGTCTGTGGCCCGTAACTCAAAGGCTTGTGATTAATCGCAGATTTAAAACAACCATTCTGATTGGTCCAGGGTCATCTTTTTGAACGAGATGCACATGAAACAGTGGTCTTGACTGGCTGTTACAACTTCGCGATTGATTGCAAATCTTTGTGTTAAGGGTCACAGGTCATTAACATATTTGATTTGAAAATGCAAAGGTTGTGGGTTCGAGGAAAGCATTGAACTGTTTCCCTCCACCCAGGTGTTATCTTGGGAGGAAACAGGTTCTTGCTATGATGTAGAAAGTCATAATGGTTTGTTGAGCTTTGTGAGCCTCTTCAGAAAGACACCTGGTTGGAATGCTCCCCCATAGAGTGAAATACGCGCATGCCTGAATCCGATGACCGGGTAATATGTCCATAAAGCCCTTGAGACATTGTTGATAAGGGCACCGTATGGATTGAGAATGTTAGCAGTACTGCCACTTCAGTTGTAATTTAGTAACTTACCTGCATAAATGGAGAACGGCAAAATGTCAAGAGGCACAATCAGTCTAAAATTGTAAGCTGTTCTATCGGCAAGCCCATGCGAACAAGCTACTATTTTCCCATCAATTTGGAAAAACTTTTTGTTTAACATTGTACTCAGTATATATTTGACTTTTTGTCCAAGTGTTTCTTTGAAAATGTGATGGGGCAGGAAACTTTTATTTTCATTATCATTATTACATGATAAAAGTCTCATGTTGAGCAATTCATTGTGGCACAAAATATATCTTCCAATGCGTATGTCAAACACAATGTATTCAGGTGCACTTAAATAATTATGCTGAAATATAATACTAATGGTATTCAATTCAAGTATAATTCATACAATAACAGAAGGATATATTTTGCTGATAATTTTATTTCATGATTCTACTTAATCTTTTTTTATGGTATTCAGTCGTAACACGTATTCAGTATATTTAACACTAATGGGAAGTGCACCCTCAATCCCCCTATCTATAAAAATGGAACGGTCCACATTGGAACTACAATGTATATTTTTGAAGAATCCATTTGGATTAAAGGGGTGTGATGTTCCTCAGATATTCGCTACTTACTGTACATGTAAGTGTCGATTCCAGAACTCAATTTCTTGCACATATTTTGCATGCCGTTTCATTCACCTTTTAGCTATGAACAACATGTAAAAGATTCGTTTTCACAGGCACCAAGTTCCTTCGTTAATTTTCTTATTTCATATACAATTTCAGAATAACATGTAAATAAATTAATAATTTATAAACTATTCCAACTATTAATTCCCTTCCTTCATATCAGTTGCTTCCACAGTTATATGAATTCTATTAACTTCAGGCCAAGGATAAAAGCAGTGAGTCATAATTTGAACAGTTGTTCATAGCATCACAGTATTGTGTCTTTTTCTAAATCTTCTCATTTTAGATGGAACTTATCTTTGAGTGGAAGAAAATGTATACAAGCTGTTTTTTATGCTGCAGATCCAATTTTGTGTCACCCTTTTACTTTGAAACTCTCTGCATAAATTGAACCAAAGGGCATTGTCACGACTGTTCAGCTATTTTGCAAAGTATGAAAATGTAAGTCTTAACAATCCTGTTTTATGAAAGCTACATGTATGTTTAGGGTAGTCTCAACCTTTTGCAAAATGTACGAAAATCCATACAACTTGGCATGAGTTTAGGATATACATGTACCCTTCTGATACTATGTATTTAATCTTATGGTCATATGTTAGTTAAGTTATTGATATAAAATAAAAATCTGGCTACCAATCTTGAATAAGCAAGTCCGATCAGCTCACCAGCAGTACCGTAGATACGTAGCGCACAGCTAGCTCAGCTCAGCTCACTCAGCGGCCACCACACGTACCATACATATACATATAGCAGCGCTTACATGAACCATTCTGTTGTGCGCTATCTTTCAGCAGAGGGAGCTATGCTAAACTAATGGTCAAATTAAGTTTAAAATCTTCTTATCTATTTTTTGTGACACAAAAAATTCACTTATAATTTTATAATTAGAAAAATACTGTTTAACACACATCTTCCAGCTTAATCATTTGGTGGGAAGTTATTATCTTTAATATATTATAATATACTACTAGATTCTTGTAATGTCAGATTTTAGGCTGCAAAAGGTTGAGATCAGCTTTAAGGTGTTTGTCAGAGAAAGACTTGTCAAGCTTTTTAGAACTGAATGTTATTGAATGTCTTAGTTCGAAGCTATATTCGTCTGTCTGATAACACCTTAGGTTCAAAATTACCACTGTGAAGATCTGAAAAATGTGGTGGAGGCTTACTCCTATATGTTAACTGCTTGGTGGATGACTTTCACTCATGTTTTGAAAATGCAGTTTGATAAGTTAACCAATGTATCACTTGTTTTTATTGTACCGTACATAGCTCAAAAAAGACCCCCCCCCCCCAAGGCCAAAATAGGCCACAAGACTCCCAATAATAATATTAATTTCACATTTATTGTACTATAAAAGTAACAAAATTGTACTATATCATGATCAAAATCATTTCTAATCTTTGCCAAGTCCAACAAAATGCTGTAGAGTTATGGAGAAAGAAAAAAAAGAAAAAAGAAAATGCCTTACATTTCATCCATGTACATGTGTACAATAAATTAATGTTCAGCAATTGAATAACCATGATAGCAGTTTTGATAACAATATGTTTTTGATAATTATGATGATGGTGGTGATGATGATGATAATGATGATGGTGATGATTGTGATGATGATGCTACATGAATATGATTCTGTATTTTAAAACTTGTCAAAATAATTACATTTTGTCATTGCACTGCTTGTTTTGTATTCGGGTGCATATATTAGAACTCTCATGATTTATTATCATATGATATAACAGGGAAATGGTGGGGGTTCAAATGATACATTTAATATTTTTGAGATAAGTTCTAATGTGATATTCTATATTCCCCATTGTTTTTTTTTTCTTTTTTTTTTCTTTTTCTCTCTCTCTCTCTCTTTCCCTCTCTCTCCCTCTCATAATTTTTGGAGTCTGATCTGTCCCTTCACACATACCCTTTCTTTCTCTCTCTCTCTCTCTCTCTCTCTCTCTCTCTCTTCTAGCTGTCAGTATGTTTATTTTAGGAATCTCATACCTGTATTTATTTCATAATTTTCTTTCGTTTTAATTACCTGCTCTATTTCAATTACTACTGAGTACCGACAATGTATAGTATTGTGTATCATATTGTACAGATGTTTATACCAATTAAGGCATCGTAGTTTGATTAAATTCCACGGTGCCCTCATGGCATCGTGAAAATTAATGCTTCACAATATGTACTCGGATGCATAATTTACCATGTTACAAAGCTGAAAATGGATTAGACCATTCAGAATGATAGGGGGTGTCATATGGAGTGCATTTGAGAGGGGAGAAATGAATGTACATATGTTTTAATAATGCAACAGATCACTATGTGCAGTTGTGTGTTTACATGTTGTACACATCGCCCTGCATATACATGCAGTTCATTGATAATGTTGATGTTTACTGATTTTGTGAATTGGAATTGCATAAAAATGATAATTATGTATTATGTAGATGTATGATTGAGATGAAACCAAATAGAATTTGAAGATGAAGATGAATAAAAAAAAAGGTACTATTTTGTAGATTGCCATGTTTGAAATATTGTATAGGCCTGCATTGTTTGCTATTTATTCCTCATGAAAATATGTTTCGTTTTTGTCAATTGTAACAGATTTTATGAAAAATTCTGAATAACATACATGTAGAAAGCATTTCAAGTGGTTTGGCTACTAAAGAGAAAAATCTATTTCCTGAATAACAAAGTCTTCATGGTAGGTACTAAAACAAACAGTCCATATGAATTGTATGGAAAATCTGTAGAACTTAACAATACGTGTATATATTTAAATATAAAGTCCAGAAAATAGTCACAAATAAAAAGAAAGGATTAGGGTATAAAATAAATAACTTTAGCAGGTCTGAAACCGGTTGGTGTGTTGTGTTCCATTCAAATATGTTCACATCTTACTAAGAAAATTAGAATAATATTTAATGATAATAAAATAATCATACCAAAAAGAATTAGCCAGATTTTCATATGTAAATTTATGTAGGAGCTTTGTATACAGATATAGGTATGTGGATGCATAGAAATAAGGTTATGAACAGACTTGATACTTTGTAAAACATTTTAGGCAGCAATTTTGATACTTTGTAAAAGATTGATTATATACCAAGTAGAAGCATTGCTAAATCTTTGTTTCTCTTTGAAATGTTTCAATTTTACATGTTGACACAGCGTTATTTCATTTAGAAAAATGCTGTATTTTTTTGTATGTGTAAACTGTGTATTTTGTATTCTTCACATTGCATTTGGAAAGCGTGTATATATTTTGGGCACTTGCTATAATTTGAAAGAAACATTTGTGAGATTTGAGCTAGACAATATCAGAGAAGTAACGAAAAATTATTATGGCTTGGTATTCATAAAAAGCGTACTAATTTTGGTCTGGGTTTAAACTCAATTAAACTGAAGTAGCAGACTGCCTTCTCCCTTATGGAGTGCCACAATTCTCTATATAAATTGTGCTTCAGAATCTGTATTTTAAAGGTTGAAAAAAAAAAAACACCTAAATCTTGTTATGATATACCTCCTGCCATGTATACATGTATACAGTTGGGCTAAAAAGTTGATATACACCTTTCAAACAATTATTTTCCTCACATTTTCACACCATATGTTATTGAGAATTGTTATGATTCTCATAAATATCTGAGTATGCTGTTATCGGAGATGTTTTAGGCGCTATAAAAATCAAAGATATTATTATCATTATTAGTATTATTTGATGTGGCATGAAGTAAAGACTCAAGCTTGTGTGTGGTCTTGAGAAGATGAGTCGACAAGAATAAGCGAAGTTGTGAAAATTATGAAGAAAACTGTTCTGTTAAAAGCATGTAAACTTTTGGGCCCAACTGTAAATGACACTTCTTAAAAGAGTCATATGAAAGTAACAGGAACATATGGTTGTTAAGCTAAGTTCTCAATTTCATATCATGCATAGATCCACTCTCGCTATTTTGTTACAGAATTTTCAGTTATTTGGACAGAATGAAGGGCTCCACATGTGGGACTCCATAACTCAGTATACTGTCAGCCCATAGAACGCTAAGCCCAAAATAACTCAGGCTGGAATGGAGTCTATGGGAAATACATGTTATATCATAATCGAATCAAACCCAAGGGCTGGAATTCACAAAAGTGGTTTAAACCATGGGTTTGTTTAAACCTCCGTGAGCGTACTAAAATAGGCGTAAATAGATGCATATTGGCCATGTGCACGCTTAAAGAAAACAGATAATTGGACCAGATTCTGTGCACACATACACTTAAAAAAACCCAGGAAGTGAGTTTAAATCACCCCATGGTTTAAAACTCTTTTGTGAATTCCGATCATTGGTTTAAAGTCAAACCAGACTATATCTACTTCTATGAATACTACAAATGTCTGTATTTGATATAGCTCTGTTGATATCATTCTTCCGTACATTAGCTTCGAGAGACTTATTTTGTTAGTGTTTTTGTAATGTTTACAATAAGGAATAAAAGCAGAGGAGGATGATGATGATGAAAGTTTGTGTTCTGCAAAGTTTGATTTAAATCAATTAAAAAAATACAAACATGCAACGTTGGATTCACGTGTGGATTTGTGCAGTTAATTTCCAACCTTTGTAGCTCATTGAACACTACCACCAAGACAGCTCGGGCTAGGGTCTATGTAACATATTTGTGAAATCAAATCGTGCTCAAGAACTTAACCCATTCATGACAGAGGGTCCACATTTTGTGGTTTGGTTTAATAACTTTTGATTCAAAGCCCTAAAAATCATACCAAATACATGAGCAGAAAGAGCAAAAAATTCTACACTTACTGTGCCCATTTTTGTTGCATCAATATTTGTTGTATGATGCTAAAAAATTTTCAAAGGAAAATAAGCATTAAAATACTTAAATTGGCAATGTGATATAAGGTTTAAAATCACCGTTTTCCCTTGCAAATTGGCAACTTTTTGACTTATCATAATTTCTGTCAATTTATATTCATTTCAGATACATGACATTTTATAAGAAAAATGTAGCAATAAAATAAGAATGTTGGTGTTGCCAATTTGAAGAATAAAAGCTGATCAAATAAGACTTTAAATAATTCCTGTCACAAATGGGTTAAAGTGTTCCACATTTTGCTTCTGTTATGCAGAGACAGTGTATTTGCCTGGAGGAAGAAGAGAGGAGAGAGAGAGAGAGAGAGAGAGAGAGAGAGAGAATAAAGGAAGAGAGAGGGGGATTTGTTGTTGTTTGGGGTGGGGTTTTTTTTTCTCTCTCTTTCTTTCTCTGCTAATTCCTTTCGTAGTTTTGTTGATAAGAACATAACATAAAGGAAGTAATGATCGAGAGAAATTGATAAGTAGAATGTCAAATTTTTTCATTGATCCATCAGAAGCATTGTTCAGTATTCTTCAGTTTGTATCTACCCCTCTCCCTCATCTACGCAATCTCACTCTCGCTTTGTCTCTCTCTGCTCCCAATCTCTCCTCAGTCTCTTTCTTACTATCTTTCTTTCCTTTTAATCCCTCTTTCCCCCCTCCACTCTCTTATCTCTCTCCCCCTTCCCTCCCTGCACTCTTTCTCCCACTCTCTCCTCCCAATCTCTCCTTCACTCTTAGCTCAAATTAATCTCCATCTCTCTCTCTCACTCTCCCTCTGTTCCCTCCTTCACTCTTTATTGATCTCCTTCTCTCTCTCACTCTCTTCTCTCCTTCACTCTTTATTGATCTCTTTCTCTCTCACACTCTCCCTCTCTTCTCTCCTTCACTCTTTATTGATCTCTTTCTCTCTCACTCTCTCCCTCTCTTCTCTCCTTCACTCTTTATTGATCTCTTTCTCTCTCTCACTCTCCCTCTCTTCTCTCCTTCACTCTTTATTGATCTCTTTCTCTCTCACACTCTGCCTCCATTCTCTCCTTCACTCTCTTTTCTCTCTCTCTCCTCCCCTCTCTCTTTCCTTTACTCTGTCTTACAACAACCATATCCCCCCCCCCCCACCCTCACTCCAAGGCATTACAGTGGAAACTCAGTATAACGAGATCCTTGGGACCATCAAAATTACCTTGTTATAGCAGGAATCTCGTTATATCACGGTTAAAAAAACAATAGAATATAAAGAGCTGGGACCGGAATACCCATTATATCAGGAATATTGTCACATTAAATCTCTTTACACCGAGTTTCCACTGTATAAAAACTTGGACATTATAAAACAGAACGATCTCACTCAACTATAAAGTATAGATGAAAAAACGCCTTCTTTACTTCTGGGCATAGTGTAGAATGTATGTTCAAAGACTTTTCAACAATTCTTAGCTGCATAAAAATATGAAAATATTACACACGAGTACATAATTATCTTCAGTGCAATTACATAAAGTGCAGTGACACGATTCAATTTCCCAACACTTTGTCAAGATTTTGTGTGTACATGCATACATGTAAATAAAACACAAATATAAATGCACAGTACCTACAGGCAAGTATGAACATCATCTGGAAATGTATAATTCAACATTCACCAATCAATTCCACATTTCAATTGTAATTGTATACATGATCCAATTTCCAATTAGGAGACATACATGTATTGGATCATTGGCTAAAAAACAACATAATCCGTTTCCATTTTGTGTGATTTCATTTCTCAGAACAGCATGCCTGTCTACAAGGGCCATCCAGGGGATACGCGTAGATACATGTAATGGCCACTAAAGGCATGAACATGTAATCTATGTAGCTTCCTGTAACTGACCTTTGAGACGAGTTTCACTGTATTTGGTCATTTTTCAATCAATAAAATGGAATTTTTCCGTCACATTCTCATACATGCATACATCTTTAAATAATAGTGTTAGGTAAAACTACACAAAAGTCAAGATACAGTAATGTCCTTCATCTATAAATAATCATAGTGATCATACATAAACATTAAAGAGAAACTTGAGCTCTGGTCATGTCATGTGAAAGAAAATGCTCCGAAGCAAACTGGAAAGGTTGATTAAGAATTAAATAAAAACTGGTGCATACTCAGAGGTTTCAAAATCATCACATTGATTAGAAATCAGTTAAATCTTGTTAAAAAGCCCCTGTACTGCACACAGATATGGATACATGGGACTACACATAAATGCCTATTTGGGCTGAGCACTTGAGCTGCTTTTTGTCATATTTTAAACATGATCGATGGCAACTGAGGAGAAATTCTTCTCAGGGTACATTTCTAAACGAATGATTATTCTTCCAAAATGACATAACAAAAGAAAAATAAGGAAGCTCACAAATTATTTTTCAACTCCTACTAGAAAGCAAGCTTCTCTTTAACATTACAGTATAATATAAATGAAATAAATATTACTCCCATAAGGGTAAATATATAGTACAGGTACATGTAAATGCAATTTCAAAATATGACCCATTTAAATTTTACAAGCAAAATCACACACATTGCATCACTGAGAGGGCATAGGATGAGTTGTATCAATTCCAAAATGACATGCAAAGTACATACATGTACGACTTATTTTCACATTTTTCCTAGTAAGCGGAACATTCATCTTTATTTGAAAGACTGCCCTCCTAGGGTTTGGAGGAGGAAATCATTTCTTTGGCGGAAAAAAATAGAGTAGATTTAAAAGTTTAACAAAATGAAAGTCACAGGAAATATATACCTTTCTACACAAATCACAGGTATATGTTATGTACTGTATCATGACTCTGCTTTAGAAAAAATATGCATACTTGTAGTAATGTAAGTGTACCCAGTCTTCACTACAAAAAGCATCAGTAAAAGACTGTCACTGCATATACCCAAAATCCTTCATTCACATGTTTAATACTTTATGCTTCTTCCTTTCAACATGAAAACTCTTTTGATTTGTCCATATTGCCCAATGTCCTTTGGTGATGTATAAATTTATGATGGGGCTAATCTCGATTAATAGCAATATACTATTATTGTTAGCTCCTTTTACCCAAGTACAAAATACATGCATGCACGGTTCTCGCCAGTACATAACACCTTTGGTTCCAATACCAGCGTAAAGGGTTTCAGACAAGGAAGAACTATGTGTGAATTTGCTGCACCATGCGTGGCAACAAGGGTAAAAAAATATTGGAGTATATATTCCTAACAATAATGATAAATGTCACAGATTGTTTTGCTTTTTGGCAATGTATTTTTACTTTTATGCCATTAGTAGACAACTCCTGCTTACCAAGAAGTATTTTTCATCCTTTTACTATAGTATATACTGCCGCCACACCTAACTTTAGGTGTTATTCCGTAAAACTTCTGAAACTTCCACGCTTTGCGCAGAGTGGAAACCATGTGTGGATTTTTTTTCTAGTGAGAACCCTGCATGCATGTTGATATCTTTATTATACAATGTAATGTGTGTATCCATATGCTTGTATTTTTGGTAATAAATGATCATTCATCAAATCAATAAATACATAAATGGTCACTTGTATCATTAACACACAATGACGAGTGAAGAAAACAAAACGTAGTATAATGGTAACATTGTATTTTAGACTTATGATCAAAATAAAAGCGAAAGCGCTTCTACATACAAAGTACACATGTATTATGTTTTAAAATAACAGGGAAAACATGATGACGATAATCTATCGAAAGCCTCTAATTGAAGATTGCACTATTCACCTCTAAAAAATATTCAGCAGCATTCTCCTTCAGTGTTGAAAATCATCCACTAGGGTCATTTATACTCCTTCAAATGGCAACAACGATGAAGTCACTTTAACTGTATTACAGGTTTCATGGAAAAATGATTGTCAGGGAAAATTTTGATAGACAGAATGTTATAGTACATGTATATTACATGTACAAGGTGCAGTGGAAAGAAAAAAAAAAAAGAATCTGCAAAAGAAAATGTGAATGTGAAAATACTGAATTTACATTAATCTTATTAACTATGTGTATCCCAGCCTGGTATGAGGAAAAACACAAACAAACAAACAAACAAACAGAAACATGAACACACGAAGAAGCCTATCTGGTTCAAGAAAGGTTAACCCATTCGTGACAGAGGTCCACATTTTGTGGTTTGGCCTAATATCTTTTGATGCAAAGCCCTAAAAATCATACCAAATAAATGAGCAGAAAGAGCAAAATATTCTACACAAACTGTGCCCATTTTGGTTGCGTCAATATTCGTTGTTTGATGCTGAAATTTTTTTAAAGGAAAATAAGCATTAAAATCCTTAAATTGGCAATGTGATAGAAAGTTTAAAATCACCATTTTCCTCTGCAAATTGGCAACTTTTTGACTTCTCGTCATAATTTCTGTCAATTTATATTCATTTCAGATACATGACGTTTTATAAGAAAAATGTAGCACTAAAATAAAAATGTTGGTGTTGCCAATTTGAAGAATAAAAGCTGATCAAATTAGGCTTTAAATAATTCCTGTCATGAATGGGTTAATATTAAACACAGAAATTCATGTACCAGAGGTAAAGTAGGAAACCACTAACATGCAGATACAAAGAAGAGATTCTCAGCTTCAGAAAGTGAAACCCATTCATAGAAGCACCATAGTCCCTTTGTTTTGTATTTTTCAAAGAAATTCACTACAGGTCGACAAGGCTTTGTTTTAAGCTCCAAAATTACAGAAACTAATTATGAGATAAGAGAAGAATCTTACTAACAGATCTTTACTTACTCGTACTGAACAGACAGTTCTTGAAAAAAAAAGGTGAACAAACAAACAGAGAAACAGATACATGTAATGTACCCAATAATTATTGCCATGTGAATGAATGAGCATGTGCAACAACATTGTACATTAACTGATTAAAAAAAAACTTGTGGAGCCTCAACTGACAATGTTTGTGCATAAAGGCCTGTTCAGATATGAGGTAATAAACCCCCCGCAACATTTTCATTGTTCAGATATGAAACCACACTACTTACTGTACATGTATGTCAATGAACGCGTTGATGCTCAAATAAAAGATTTTGCCAAAAGTTAAGCAGACAAACTCATGGCATCATATTATGCGCTAACTTTTTCAGCATTTGATTGGTCCACAGCTTTTTTGCCACCAGGAGGCAAAACATTGGTCTCTTGCCGCGGTGTTATTTTTTTTTTCCACCTCATAAATGTATCCCATTGTACAATAACAATGTTGTGGGGTGTGTTGTGTCATATCTGAACAAGCCCTGGGGAATTTCACAATAGAAAAGGACAAATTTAAAAACAGTTCCTATTTTCACCAGGAACTGTTCAACCTTATTCTAAAGTTTAGTACATATAGAAACATAAAAAATATACATGTAAATGACTGTACATGGCATGCTCTTGTGATAATAGCTTCCTGAGGGCCTAAGACTAACCACATTCCAATCTTCGACTCTAAACCTAACACTATAAATTACCTACTGACCCCTAAACTTAATTAAAGGAAACCAACACCCTCAAGTCAAGTAGTTTTTAAACAAAAGCTAAGACAGAATAAAACAGATCAGTGAAAATTTGGAAGGATTGCTTTTCAAATAAAATTGGCCAGAATCTTGGCTGAATGTTCGAGCACAGAGACCACTGCTCAACCAATAGGTCAGCTTACTGGTAACTGCTTTGTTACACTTGCAAATGGTGGACAGCGAATGGACAATGGGTGATTTCAAGTTCGGTGTTGGTGCTGGTGTTGGTGCTAGAAGCACAATTTTGATTGCTTTCCATAGCTCCAGTACCTAATCTGAGTTTACAAAAGTGGTTCAAATGACATTATTGACTGCTCAACTCCAAGTGACAGTTGTCCCAAGACCAGTTTTATTTTTAATTTGGAGCTGCATTGATGTAAAAATCAGCCTAACACTAACACCAAAAGGTCAACACCAAACTCAAAATCACCCAATATACATGTATGAAGAGTTTGAGTGTCCAAAACCAATAAAGGCAATTTGTTATACATTTTTAACTCTTACGGTGCCAAGGGGTTTTGCTTGTTCCAAGTTTCTACCAAATCATGAACAATGGCAATGCTTCCTTTTCAAATGCCTTGCAAAACATCAACAGTAACTCCTATAGTTTATACAAGAGTTGTAGAAAATTCATTACCCTTTCAAATGATACCAGGTACATGTATTTCTATTAATTCATTGTCATGCATGAAAATTATTGTGAAACAGCACTCAGCTTCCCTCTTGGCCTTTACATTTTCGTTTCTCATTTGTATGCTATTGTTTTATGTTAAAGTGACAATGGATCTTTTCCAAAATCTGCAGTTTTCTTTTAAAAAAATCATATGGCAGCATATAGCGGCTGATAAATATTCTTAATACTATATTCACCCTCTAAACTTGGCCATATTTTCATCACCATTTACTTCTTTTTAAGTGGAGTAATGGTCGATTAAAAATGCAAAATCTCTTTGTCACATATACGTGACATCCATGGTTCTCGCCAGTACATAACACCCATGGTTCCAGTACCATGCGTAAAGGGTTTCAGACAGGGAAGAACCATGTGTGGAATTGCTGCACCATGCGTGGCAACAAGGGTAAAAAAACATTGGAGTATATATTCCTAACAATAATGATAAATGTCACAGGTTGTTTTGCTTTTTGGCAATGTATTTTTACTTTTATGCCATTAGTAGACAACTCCTGCTTACGAAGAAGCATTTTTCATCCTTTTACTATATCATATACTACCGCCACACCTAACTTTAAGTGTTATTCCGTAAAACTTCTGAAACTTCCACGCTTTGCGCAGAGTGGGAACTGTGTGTGGATTTTTTTCTAGTGAGAACCCTGGTGACATCGGCACTGTAAGAGTTAAAGTAACACCACCATTTGATGCCACACTCATTATATATCAAAGAAAAAGTTTGGAATTATGATCTAAAGCATGTTATAAATGTACTTTCTTACTACTTTCTTGATATTTTAGCAGCTTCAATTGCAATTATTTCACATTGACAAAAAATGGATGTACTGTACAGGTGAACCTTATTATTATAACAAACTTCTCCAGACCAGGAAATTACCTTTATATCGAAACCTTGTTATAACAAGTTTCTCCGGACCAAGGAAATTACCTTTATATCGAAACCTTGTTATATCAGGGCTTAATAACAAGGAAATACAACCTTGTTATAACAAGTTTCTCCGGACCAAGGAAATTACCTTTACATGTAAATCGAAACTTTGTTATATAGCCTATTATATAGGCTAAAATTTTTTTTTTTTTTAATACAATACAAAGTGGGCCTAGCAAAATTAACTTTTTATAATGCGAGTTTGTTGTAATGAGGTTTCGCTGTATCAGTATTTGAAATCAAACTCTACATACATATATGGACACAGAACTTCATATAATATGAATACCACTTTAGGCTACTGGTAATAAAAATGGAGTACTAAAAATACAAATAAATTACAATTTAATATTGTCAAAGCTTTTCAGATGTATATACACCTTAATTCTTTAATATGTTATGTACTGTATATAATCAATTCTTCATAATGGCATATATAGCTGGCAAAAACTGAAAATACATAATTTTCAAATGAGGTTACGGTAAATTGAGTAAATTATGTTGATCCAGTAGATCCTGTGTTCTATCGTAAACGGCTTGCATGGCTTGTTCTGCCACACCCACCATCTTTTCTGCTTCTTCCGCGTCCTGCAAACAGTATCGTTGAATTAACTGCTGCTTGTCTGGTAACGTCTTTATCGCAAGGTACGCCATCTGTCGCACAACCCACGGGTGGTATTTCCCAAGCGTTTCCCCGTACGTTTTGGACGTGAGAGTCGACGTCGGATCCGTCTCCTTGGCAGTTGTTAGTCGCGTCAGAAGGACGCAGAAGAATTCTAGCGCTCGATGAAGTCGCAGGAAAGTCCGTGAGCCGCTGTCACGGCCCTTGTCGTCCTTCCGAGCAGTGAGATTCTCACTCATTTCATACTCGATCATACTCTGGACGGTGGCGAATTCATCTGGACGGTCAGCACGGTGGTCGTTTATAATGCCACATTTAGTTTTCATGTCGGATGCTACGAATCCAAACACAGTGCCAAGAAGGGATAATAACCTAGAGTAAATAAAGAAAAGAAAAGCATGATTTAAGGAAAATTCAAATTGATGATCATGATGATGATGATGATGATGATGATGGTGATGATGACATGGACCTGATGGTAGATTAGCCTTGTGCTATACAAAGTCATCCAACAAAGTCTACTGCTATTATGATGAACATGAATTGAGGATATTATTTTTCAAATGATAATGATGTCATAATTGCACATGATGAGCAGGATTATGATGATGAAGATAGTGATGGTGATGATGATAATGATGATTATGACTGTGACTATGATTACAAATGACAATGCTGATGACATTTTAATTATAACTGATGATGTCACTCACACTAGTGCTTGGTTACCCTCGCAACAGACGTGCTGTAGTGTACATGTAGCATGCAAATTGCTGACAATAGGAAAGTAGTGTTCTACCTAATTGAATTTTCAGGGACAGAGGAGCAAGAGCTGTGTCACCAATGATCAGAAAATATTTTTCAAAATTCATTTGATCAAGATAATTCACATCCAGTTGGAGGAATGGAATGGAAATAGGATATTTTATTATCCTAGGTGTAAAAAGCAATTTATATTTTATATGAGCTTTTTGATTATTTTAGTGATTTCAATCTTTGATTATAGAGGGCAGCATGCCACATAAACTTTGCACAGCTCAGCATACCAATTTAGCCCTGTGTGTGATGATGTCAATGATGTGCTGAAAATGATGGTGATTATGATGATGATTCTAAGGCTAATTTAACCCTAAGCTCATCTATTGACAGCACCGCAAACCATCAGTTTGGTTCGCTCATTTTTATAAATATATGTCTAAAAATAAAAATTTGTACTTATATGGTCTCACCAACTCTTTGGCTAACCAGCAAACCCTCTGAAATCCTCTTCTGAAAATTTTTTGGAAGAAAAAAGACAAAATTTTCTTGTCCTATGAAAATAATCCGTGTTGTAGCATCCATTTTACAAATCGAAAATCAATGTGTGCATGCGCAGAGCAATATGAATATTCACATTTTAGAGCGTAATTTATTCAAAATGACTGAATATGCATGAAGACATCGCGACATGGATTGAGCCACACATGCACAGTAGCTAGCTAGCTAGTGCGCTCTGCACTTTGAGATATGCATATTCGGCGATACATGAATATTCATGTTATCTCTAAGTACAGAAGAATTGCTTTTTACATAACATACTTTGACTATGGGGTAAGAAAATGTTTAACTTCCAAGAAAATTGAGAAAATGTGAAATTTCATGTACAAAGTGAATGGAGACCTGCTCGCATATGATGTCATCATTGTTGCCAGTTTGCAGAGCTGACAGTAATTTACTAGAAAATGTAAATGAGTGTAATTTTCTTATTCTTTGACCAATTTTGCTCATTTCTTTTTTAAAATGCTGTTCAAATTTATCTCCTTTTATTGAAATAGTGAAACTTCTAGGGTGGACTTTCTCTTTAAGGCTAATGTAACGATGATGTGATAAAATGATGGTGCCATGTTATATAAAAATGACAGTGAAAATAAAAGACAGTCTGGGTCATTATTTTTTTACAATCAAAATAAAAAATGTAGTCTGCAAAGCTAATAAATCGACAGATATTTCTTCTTTCTCACCATCTTCCTCACTACCTTCCTCTCATTCCACTTTTCATGCTTTTGCTTCCCCTCAGTCATGTGTCAGTTATATTTCTCTGTCTTCTCAATCGTTTTCTTTTTTTCTTTCTTTCTTTCTTTATTTTCATCCAAGCATGGTGTTGAATTCAAAAGACATGAAAGAACAAGTATAAATTCGGATTTAACTTTCAATAAACTCTTAAAGTCAAACTGCACTGATGATGCGCTTAACTTTTATACCATTCACCTGCTGCACCTCTAATATTTTTATCGTGGGGCATTTCCCCAACGTCGTTAGGAGCACATGGGACTACACATGCGCAGGCCCAAGGAATGTATATGTACTTCCTGGATCACCAGCGCCACGAAGGCGGGGCAATTGCTGACAGTGATAGCCTCCACGAGAGAATTTCATTCTAACAACTATCTCTTTGGACTACGAATTTGGGGCCTAGATCTTACCTCGTAATTTCCGCATGTCCTTTCAAGTAGTGCTCAAGGTCAATCGTACCATCTTCATGAAGAGCTGCAGTGAATTCCCTACGGATTTTCTCCAAATCGAAACCATTTGGTGCCATGTTTCCCAACCTTTCAGAAGGTTCCTCAATCACAGGTACTCCCGTATCTCGCATGCGCAATGTTTGAATTATGACGAATGCAATGTGTGTCATCGTGCCAGTCAATATGATTACAACAGTGCAGTATGAGTCATCGGTAGGGGTGGTTTCTTTCCGTGATTCTAAAATTATCTACTTGCATAGGCCGTACTTTTGCCTTTCTGTTTCGTTTCGTTTTGTTGTTATTTTCCCCTTTTTTTCTTTCCTTTTCATTCTTTTTGTCAGTGCGCTGCAGTGCATGATGGTTTTTTTTTTCGCTGCGGCTTTTCCCCGGGCGGCTTTTCTTTTGCTTGTTGTTGTTGTTGCTCCTGTTGCTGTTGTTGTTGTTATTGTTAGAAACGTGTTGTTGTAGCGGTTGACGTCACAGAACTTTGAGTAGTTTTAGGTGTGTGGTCATGAAGTCAGCCTATTTAATAACAGAAGTTAATGAATCTTTAAATGAAAGAAAAATGGAACATCGATCGGCGTAGCCTGGATTTTCATTTCACATTTGTATTTTATCAAAATTTATTTTATTTGGGGTTTTGTTCTATTTAGTTTAGTTTAGTTGTGTTTTTGCTTTTGCATGCTTGCTTTTATTTGTTAATGTTTGTTTTGTTTTCTTTCTGTGTGTGTGTGTGTGGGGGGGGGGGGGTAAGAGTGAACCTGCAAGCGTGCAATTGGGACGCAGGGAGGGGTGGAGTTTACCCCGCAAAGCACAGAAACTTTGACTGACTTTGTCGTCGCTCGTGTGCTCCTTCTCTTCCTACATAATCTCTCACCTTTTTCTCGATCTCGCTTAAGCTTCCCCACCTCCCCTCCCCGGTTCGGTGTAAAAATGTCAGAGGTAAAAATGTCAGAGGACAAAATGTCAGAGGTAAAAACGTCAGAGGTAAAAATGTCAGAGGAAAAAATGTCAGAGGTAAAAATGTCAGAGGTAAAAATGTCAGAGGTAAAAATGTCAGAGGTAAAAATGTCAGAGGACAAAATGTCAGAGGTAAAAATGTCAGAGGTAAAAATGTCATGTTTATCTCTGACATTTTTACCTCTGACATTTTTACCTCTGACATTTTTACCTCTGACATTTTTTCCTCTGACATTTTTTCCTCTGACATTTTTACCTCTGACATTTTTACCTCTGACATTTTTACCTCTGACATTTTTACCTCTGACATTTTTTCCTCTGACATTTTTACCTCTGACATTTTTACCTCTGACATTTTTACCTCTGACATTTTTACCTGGCACCCCCTCCCCCCCCCCCCACCGTTTTGGGAAGGGGGCGCGATCGCCTTCATCAGCCCCCTGGTTCCGAGGGGGGGGGGGGAACAACTATACATACAGGCCCATAATTATTTTATTATCAAAGAAGATTTTTAGGACCAATTATAACTCATTTATCTTTTCATTGATTGCTTAAGTTTATTACTGTATTCTTTTGTTTATACATTCATTTGTTTATTTATTTACTTAATTGTTTATTCATTCTTCGTTCATTCATTCATTCAGTCTTTTATCTATTTGTTCTCTTCATTCATTCATTTATTTGTTTATTTATTCATTCATTTATTCATTTATTCATTTATTTATTTAATATCATCATTGTTCTTATTTTTCTGTGTTTAGTTGAAACTTTGCAAGCAAGACACCTCCCGCCCCCCCCCCCAATCTCTCTCTCTCTCTCTCCAACGCACACGGTCTCTCTCTTTTTCTTTCTCTCTCTCTCATACTCTTTATCTTTGGAATTCTCCCTTTGCTATATATGGTGTTGTCCATTTGATTTTGTCCATACTTTCAAACAAAAATAATCAATGATGCAATATGAGAACCCCCCCCCCCCCCTTGATCCCCCATAAAATAATCTGAGATCTGAATTGGGGTTGCCATATTTTCAAGCATATTGCTTATAATGACAATCCTTCCTTCCGCAAATGATTTTATGTTTAATGAATTACAATAATTTGATATTCTATTATATTTTCTTGTTCTTTTTTGAAAAATGATTGTTACGAATACATGTACTGTACTTATGTATTTATGATTTATTGTCAAAAAAGTACCTTTTTGTATATTATGTTATCAAAATGTTAATACCGAATGCCGAAGAGAAATAAATCAAATCAAATCAAATCAAATCAAGTCAAATCAAATCGATACTAAGTCGAGAGAAGTGAATAACGGCATGCACCAACGACAAACAATAAATATAAGTCAAGAAAGTAAATTTTAAAAGGGATTTTTTTTTTCATCATACTTCTTTACAGAATGATCCAACCTTTATCGCTCATCACTGTTACAATAAAAACATGAGTTATTGTGCATAAATTATGATGTAATAAAATCGATAAATCTTAACTCTGCTAGATTTCAGAAATTATTTTCATTGCGCAAAATTTTACAATCAAAAGTAAATTAAATATGATAACTTATAACAATACACATAAGATTCATGGTGCCTGTAGGCCTACTTTAGAATGCATACGTGTATATGGGCCTATATTGCAAACATATATAGATCGAAATTAGTTTTCACTTAACAGCACGACATTTTTATAGCCAAAGTCATGCAGCCCGTTTTGTCACATGCACGAATGGATTTTACATACCAGTATTCGATTGATTTTTGTTTCGTTTCGTTTTTCTTAAGCATTCATACAGCATTCATTTCGTTTTCATTTCATTACATTTATTTCCACAATTGCAGCAAATGATTTACAGGAATTTTCACTTTACAAAATCAATAAATGCATGGCAATTGAGATTCAGTATACACTGCTTCGTTATACAATTATGATTTAAATAATTAAATAAATGAATAAGTAAACACAGGCTGTTTTCATGGCCGTACGCAGCGGGGGGGGGGGGGGGGGGGGCAGGGGGCAGTTCCCCCCCCCCCCGAAATTTTGAAACTCACATTTTTTAAACTGAAAATTTTCCTAAAACCCACCAAAACTACACCAAATCCTTCAATTTCACTTTTAAAAATGCAAAAGCGCCCTCGTGACTAGCTCGGTCGCTTTGCTCGGTCGCTTTGCTACCTCACTTTCGAGTTTTTTCAAAATTTTTACGTGTCTTGCCCCCCCCCCCGGGAAAAAAATTCTACGAATACGGCCCTGGCTGTATTGTGGCGGAAACATTGAAAGCAAAGCTTGTATTAAGGTTACCTGTAACATAAATATACATGTATCAGTATTAAAAGAAGAAAAAAAATCATAAAATATACAAACAAGTCAGACACTAAAAGACCACACATAATTACTAAGAGCACGTCAACGAATCGATGAATTTGATCCCATCAGGGGCATTGGAACGTTTTTGAAGTGCCAGGGCTGACATCCAAACAGGAGGGGTCCAATAGCCCAGGACGGAGTAACGATATAGCACAAAAAAAAGAGCTTGGGTTTTCATGAGACTATGGAAAATTTTAATGTTTAAAAGCATTTACAAATTATTTTTTGCTTCCTTCTTATTTTGTCTTATATTCTTTTTCATTGTAAAAGAGGGCTGCAGTCCCCCCCCCCCCCCCCGGCTTCCGGGGCGCCTAAATTCAACTCGTTATAAGTAAAACTTAGTCCTATACAAAATGCAAATGTAGCATTCGTTATTTTTATTGGAGGTAGTAGTAAAATTAATCCATTTGTTTGCTCGTCCATTCACTCGATGAATCTAACATTTTTGTTATTATCATTCATTTTTATAGGATGCAAAAGTTAACAATAGCCTTGTTAGAGATTTATGGAATCTTGAACTCGCTGAGCAGCAGACTCTCAGGAAAACTCCGGTGGGCCAATAAAATGGCTCACTGCTACTCTAAAATGATAACAGTGCCATATAATTACGTCAGACAAAAATGGACAAATTAACATAAATTCTATCGAACAAAATATTACAAATTCTAAATAACAAAATTATGTCACATTGTCAAGGAATGTACTCTGCATTCAAATGCATTAAGTCCACTCACTAGCATAATTACAATGGTGGCGCTGATGTAAAATATTGCAACTCACGCCTGGCATCTATTACTGCTTTCACATCAAGGTACGGTCGCTGCGACCGGTCGCTGCGACCGTACCCAGCGACCGATCGGACGTGCTTTCACACCTCCGTCAAAATTTGGTCAGGCCCAGAGCGATCGGTCGCTGTATAGCTGACCTAGCCGGAAGCGGAAGTAGAGATAGTGCGTAGGCATGTATGGGGGGTCATTGCATTTCGATCGGTCGCTGAGTACGATGTGCTTTCACATCTAGCTTGCATCGGTCGCGATCGGTCGCTGAAGTACCTCACCGACCGTACTCAGCGACCGATGAAATGCTTTCACATTATGATTTCATCGGTCGCAGCGACCGCTCGCAGCGACCGTACCTTGGTGTGAAAGCAGTAGAGCTTTGTTTAACACATCATACATGTCATACACGCACATAATGTGTTGAAATATTGTGAAATAATATTTGGCAACGCGTAGAAATGAATATTTTTCCTTTCCGATAATAATACATAATTTAAAAAATAATAATTATCCAGTATACACCCCCCCCCCCCTCCATTAAGCATTTATAGTTGCATAGGAAGAATTGTCAGCGATACTTAATTAAGCAGAATTTATCATCAATTATTTTTAACACATGTTAGTCCTAGTAGGTAAACTATGGCAACTATATTCTCAGAATGAGTTGAAAGTGTTTTAAGCTTAAATAATAAAATGTCCAAGGGAGAACTCGCGACTGAGCCTGTACGTAATTTTGTACGTAAAAAATACGTCCCTGCAGTGCCAGTGGACCGAATGACGTCGAGTATGCTGAACTGCTGGGTTCAACGTAGAGGGCATGCTTCATTCAGTCGAGATCGTCGCATATAGAGAGGCATAACCCCAAGCCTTCACAGATCTGTAAAATAAAACAGAGAAAAGGAAGAACAAGAAGAAAAAAGAATGAGATCAGCTGGGAATAAAGGGATAAAGAGGCACAACTGCTTCATGAAATTAATTTTCAAAATCCCAAATAATACAGATAGATTAAAAACAAAATATCAGCATAATGACGGTGAATAATGAGAAAAAAAATGAACATTTTTGTTTACATTTCATAATGGTATTTCTTTGATTTTCACACCTACAAAGTTGCTTCCGAAGGTCCTAATATGCTTTCTATCCACGACTTCCTCTGTTATTACGTTTCTCTGTGACCTACCCCCTCCTCCGGCCTTCGTCTCTCTCTTCCCCCCCCCCCCCCCCCGTCCCGCCCCCCTCTCTCTCTCTCTCTCTCTCTCTCTCTCTCTCTCTCTCTCTCTCTCTCTCTCTCACGCTCTCTTTACTTTACCCCATACTTTATCTCCCTCGTCCACCCGATTTCCTTCCTCCGCACTCGCCTCCTTCCCCAATTTTTAAACGACTTCCAATTTCCCTCTCTCTTCCCTAGCTTTGTCATTCCTCTTACTGTTGCACTTAGGGGGTGTTGCAAGAAAGTTGCAATCGATTGCAAGTTGCAACTGATTGTCACTGGCCAATCAAAATCATTGTTGCACGCATGGCTTCTTAAAAGGGCAGACCCTGAGCCAATTAGAATGGTTGTTTCAAAATTAGCAATTATTTGCAATTGACTGCAACCTTCTTGCAACACCCCATTAATGGATCTTACCCCTGTATTTTCCTTTCTATCCCTCTCTCTCTCTCTCTCTCCATCCCTCTCTGTCTGTTGCGCCCCTCTCTTTCTATATCTCTGCCTCAGTCTCTCCTTCTCCCCTTCTCTCTCTCTCTCTCTCTCTCTCTCTCTCTCTCTCTCTCTCTCTCTCCTCCACCTCTCTCTCACTTGCACAAGCGCACACACCAACAGCACACATCAGTATTGATCGTGGTTCATTGTTCGTCAGTTTCGTTCACGGACAGAGAAGTATATGAAATCAGTTTGGCTCAGCACTCCCACAAACGAAGAAATTCAAACATAATATTATCTGACCGCTATTTCGGTTAATCATTAACGAAGTGAAACAATATTTCATGTTTGTTATGACGTTCGGATATTTCTAGCTCCGTTTGCTGGCTGCCATTCGAAATGGATTTTTGTACCATTTTCAACGAATGTCCGCCATTGTTATTATAGGGCCTACTATTTACACTCTTAAAACAAAAATGTCG
>CM057168.1:511977-526977 GCA_029962745.1 Echinometra lucunter | reverse complement strand
TAAGCAGACGGGGGGGGGGGGGGGGACTTATTACTTTTAAATTGAAAAGAAATGATCGGTGCATGTGAAGAAAACTTTTAGGCCTTAAAGGTCCCGTTGTCTCCCTCTCATCTTTGTCAGTAACTGAACAATATTATTGTCAGTACTTATACATACTATACTTATGTCAATACTATGTCAATACTTGCAGAATGATGATAATCATAATGATAATAATAATAATAATAACAATAATAATAACAATAATAATGGTAATAACAAAAAGATTTTTGAGGTATCAAGTCATGGGTGATTAGAGTACTCTGACATTTTGATAATCTTGCTCAGATGACGTCATACAGCTTTATAATGCTGCATATTCCAGAGGCGTCGATCCTGGGGGGGGGGGGGGGGCAGTTGCCCCCCCCCCCAAGAAAATTTCGGGGGGCAAAGATATCATTTTGCCCCCGCCCCCCCAATAATTTCCCAACCAAAAAAAAAAAAGGAAAAAGAAAAAAAGAAAGAGAAAAGAAAGGAAAAGGTTTTTGTTTGTTTGTT
This sequence comes from Echinometra lucunter, assembly GCA_029962745.1. NCBI lineage: Eukaryota > Metazoa > Echinodermata > Echinoidea > Camarodonta > Echinometridae > Echinometra > Echinometra lucunter. The sequence goes on along the minus strand of CM057168.1, from coordinate 526,440 downwards.
TTGACTGATTTACTACATATTCCTTTATTCATACCATCATTCATTGATTAATCAATCTATTTCGAACCTTTATTCAGGGTACCGTAGCAGATTCAGCATAATGTTCAAAAATTCATGAAAAATACATAATTACCTAGATATATAAAAAGATATACCAGAAATAGAAGTATCTAAAATATCGCAAAGAATATGCAACTGTGGAGGTGCCGCGGTCGAGTGGTCTAAGGCGCTTGACTGGAGACGCGAAAGTCGGGGGTTCGATCCCCGCGGTATGGCACTTATGCTCTTGAGCAAGGCATTTTATCTACATCGCTCTTTTACCGTACATCAAATGAATGAAAATGCTATATGCATTATTGATACCAATGTATGCACTTGTTTAAAAAAAACGTTGATTACATCGTTAAATGTAAATTATACTCACTTCTTTTTCTTCTGTTCTTCTTGGTTTTGAACATCTATTTCTGATTGGGGCATGGGTTGAGTGGTTATTCCTTCAAAACCAAGCTGGTTGGAATTAGCTTGAACATTCACCTTCGAAAATAATTATATTCTTTTGTGACTGATCAATAGTTGATTCCATTCTCTTAGCGAAATGCTATGGTCGCAATTTAAAAAAAAAACACACACATGATAAAACAATGGAGCACAGTCAAACAGTTTAGACAATTAATGCTTATCAATGATTCAGGTGAATTACATTCAGAAGTAACAACAACAAAAATATGAAGATAAAAATAAATACTGGCCACACATTTTTCGGCCTTGTTTCTCATTTTCAGATGGCAACTTCTTCAAATCTGTTTTTATCTCCTGGTAATTGGTCAGTGACCAGTCCGCGTGATTTCATTGTGAATTGCTTCGGCTTTAAATCTCCTTCATAATTAGACAAAAGGAAAAACTGAAATATAAATCAAAGACAAACGATGACTGTCCGAACTTTCCATCTTGCCATCACACATTAGTGCAGTAGGCCTATTGCCAACTGACAGATCCAAACATTTCAGTGATTTCATTCTTTCTAAAACGATAGCATTTGTTCTGCCTTCTAGCCAGGCGTTCGGCATATAAGAGTGGAGAAGGGTAATGATAACATAATTATGTTATTCAGGGACCACTGGAAGAGCAGGTGATAAAAGCTGAAGGGCTACCCTGGGTAAATAAGACGTTATTATTATTCTAATCATGTTTATGTTGCACTTACCTGTTCAAGTGCAATTCCACCGTCATAAACATCACCGCTCATTGTAATATTTATGTCTTATCGCTATTTCTGCACGATTTGATAATGATGCACCCTTTGAAATCAACGTCAAACTTATACTACCTCCGCAGGAGCATATTACCCCGACGTGGCAGCCTTTGAATTCAACCTATCCCTGCCTCCGCTAGCGTCTATACTGCTACAAGATGATAAACGTAACCCTGACGCCGAAGTCTGTAAATTGACACATTCAAGTTATTCCGTTCTCCTTGCCAGTGCACCAGATACTGTTGGATGATTTTAACCTGATATAGCCGTCCAAAATTAACATTAAATTTATAACTTTGCAAATATTAGCATTTGTAGGCTTCTTTCAAGGCGACTCAACAATAGCTTGTTCTGCGATTAAAGATGGTTATAATGACGTCATATCATATTGTAAACATTGGATGTAGGTTTACATACAGGTGGGGCGGGGCTACATAATTTTACACCATTTCGAATTTAAAAAAAAAAGCGAAATGGGCAGGGAAGGGGAAAAAGCAGGGGAGAAAATGGCATTGTGGGAATAAGACAAGGATAGGTTCCCTTCTGGCTTCGTATTCCTCCGACAGACAGCCTTGTAAAACTGTTCGGTTTTATACCTAGTGCGCTCATAATGGCTGAAGCCATCCAATGAAAAAAAAAAAACGACTTCCTCTGTATTCTTGTATCGAACTATCGTCACCTCATTTATTTTCTTTTTCTTTATCATGATCTCGATTTTAAACAGATTTCAATTTTGTTTGCTGTAATTTGCTAAGCATGTATCTGACTTGGGAATCCTACTATAATTCACCTCTAGTGTTGCGACCTTTGGTTGCGACAGTGTTTTTAGTAAAATAGAACCGCAGATTAGGCCCCTAATGTTCTTTTAAAGAAACACACATGCACATTGCTATCAGTATGCCTATAGCGAGATAACTTTTAATGTACGATTTAAAAAAAAGCAATGAGGATAAAATGCCTTGCTCAAGGGCGTTAGTATGCCGAGCCTGATATCTTGAGTATCTTATATGTGCCTTAAATCACTCTACCACGTCACCTTCTGCCGTAGAACTAACTCGGAAAATAGCGCCACCTTTTAGGATAACCGCCGGTGTCATCGCATGAGACATCCATACGGATGGCTCATGCATTCTGTGAAAATTACGTTTTCATTAAAAAATCGATTTTTTACTCGTTCGCAACTATTCAGAAATTGTGCCCATATACTATGTTCTGCCCCTTCAATTTTTTTTTGGCTCTTTACTCCACTGGTATCTTCTTAATTGTCATTTGAAAATTGTGTTTAAAGGCACAGCGTCGCTGTTGAAGCCTGAATTAAGAGACAGTACAATGCAAAGTAGCCGAGTTAGAATGCATGAGGTTTTCGGATAGACATCTCATCCGGTGACACCGGCTTAAAACCTAGACATGACAGAGCACAGCTATTGTTCAAACGCCTTGAATGAAGCCTACCAATTCCAATGTTTATATTTGCACAGTTCAAGTTTAATGCTAATTCAGGAGGGCTGTGATGTCAGGGTAATATTTAGCATCTTTCAGTGTGGGCTCTCGCAAGAAAACAGTGCTGAATTCGATGTTAATTTCAAAGGCTATATCGCTAGGGTAATATTGTTTTATAATCTTTATAGGCTCGTCCAAAAGCCATGAAAACAGTGACAATGACTGACATAGTGTAGACTGGTGCAGAGATACCCTTAGCACAAAAATTACAATGAGTGGGGGTGTTTACGGTGGAAGAGTTTCACATGAACAGGTAGGTAGAATATCAAGGTATTGTTACGAAATCATTGAATGTTATGCTGGAATAGATCACCACTTTGTAATGACTGATGTGTGGTGTCACACACGGAGAACTCGCCGATTTCTTTTGTATGGCCTAGGCTATAGACCTACTGAAATTCCACAAAACTATCTTGTTTATAATTGCTTGCGTTCGAATCCCCCTTTCTTCGTTCATACATAGAGAAAACTATGTTTAAGAGATATGCAAACAGTTGTTTACAATATGAACTAAACAACCAATGGGGGGGGGGGGTCCGGCCTTATTTTAAACAATTGGTTTTAATATCAAGCAGGTTGTATGCGTTTTTATAGTGTAAAAGGAAATGACAAGTATCATCTCATGAGACACATTATACCGTTATGGTTATCTTATAGTGGGAGAAAATTCTGTTTAATCGTTTGAATAATGAAAGGTATAAATAATGCTAATTCCTTTGGAGCCAGTAATCAAGCTCACAATCATGACAATGAAATCACATGATCCAGGCCATTCAAGAATTTCCATTAGATATATAAGTTTATGTATCTAAAAATAATACACAAGGCCGGAAAAAGTGTCGATAGTAATTCACTTCTATCAACATTTTTCCATGTATATAGGACAAGAGATATCGTATTTTATCGCCCGCTGCCGTTGTCAGTGTGAATGTCAAAACTCATTCCCTTTTACTATTAATTCCCTATAAAGCCCATAAAGTGAAATTACTGATTCTTAGTTTCTCATCCGGATTATTGTCAAATGGAGAAGGACGGTGTCCATGCTATTTGATATTTGATATTTTTTCTGTATATAAAAATGCAATTTGGTCAGTCCTAAAAGATCTTTCTTCTTCTTCTTCTTCTTCTTCTTCTTCTTCTTCTCCTCCTCCTCCTCCTCCTCCTCCTCCTCCTTCTCTCTTCTTCTTCTTCTTCTTCTTCTTCTTCTTCTTCTTCTTCTTCTTCTTCTTCTTCTTCTTCTTCTTTTGAGTCTCATTTGTAGTAATATACACGCTCAGAGCAATTTAGAAATGCATGCTTTATATATTCCCCTCCTAATCGTCTAGAAGTACTTAGAATTATATGAAACTTATTTTAGAACTAATTTTAAAGATTTGAAATGAATTTATCCGGCCCACCAAGGAGAGGAGAAAATATGATTCATGTTTATTTCCCTATTATTGTACTTTATACTGTAACAACAGAGCGTTACACGGGGGGACAAAGTCCACGTTGTATTATCTTTTTTTTTATTATTATTATTTTTTATTAGTCTTCGTGCTGAGGGAATGAAATCCATGAATGAAATTTGTAACTCATGACATAAACTGTTTGATTATTTTCGAAGGTGAAAGTTCAACCTAGCCCAAACCGGCATGGCCGGGGCGGTTATGACGCAATAAGCACACAACCCATGCGGCGATCACAAATGTATGCTTAGAAGAAAGAAGAAGAAAAGAAGTGAGTATATATACGTTGAATAACTAAGAAAGGAGAAGAAAAGGAGTGAGTATATATACGTTGAATAACTGAACTTTGGAAATAAACCTGTTGCATAAACCTTCCGATAGTTTGTATGATGTTTCTTTTCTGTACAAATTTTTAAAGTGATGAATTTTTCATGTATTTGTATATTTCATATCCATTTTCAATACAGAACAGACAACCGGTATAAAGATTTGAAATTAATAAATAGATGAATTAAAAAAAAATCAAAAATAATAAACAAACAAACAAATACATAACGGAATACATACATAAATAGATAAATAAATAAATAAATAAATAAATACGTGAATGAAATTTTTAAAAAGAACTGCAATACGTCCAATAAAAAGTTTGCATACGTAAACGGTTCCTTTGTCATTTTTGTGTACGGAACTTCTTGTTTCTTATTTTCGTATTTTCTTGGACTCCGAGAGAGCTTATAATTATTCTACACATTATATATTCGTTATTTCTCCATTTCTTTGCTTTCCCCTCCCGATTCCACATTCCCGTAATCTTTTTCAATGGCTGTAGGAAGGATGACATGGATTGCGGTGACTGCGCAATGTGTAATTTGGCCTGCATCTGTTGGGTGAATATATATTTTTTTTCTTGACTCATATAAATTTTGTCAATTTCGTTGAAGTTTACAGGCAAAAGCAGATGGGGGGAAATGGTTGTTGATTTGAAGATTTTTGTTTCCCAAAGGCGCTAAACCAATCATTTTTCACCGAAAGCAAGGTATTAGTAGGACTGGATGATTGTTCCATATGGAAACAAACATCCATGCGCTTCAGTATAACTCATTGGAATATTTAAAAATATCAGTTTCGTTGAAGTTTGAGCAGATGGGGGGGGGGGGGGGGGAATGGTTGTTGATTTGAAGATTCCCCCCCCCCCCCCCAAAGGCGCTAAATCAACCATTTTTCACCGAGACCAAGGTATTAGTAGGACTGGATGATTGTTCCATGATAAGGAAACAAACATCCATGCGCTTCAGTATAACTCATTTGAATATTTAAAAATATCAGGAAATTGGAAAGAAAAATGGGTTTTAAAAATTGTTCATTTAAAAAAAGGCGCTAAATCCACTTTGCGAAAGTCAAGGATGTTTGTTTAAACCGTTTTCATTCTTCAAATCATCAAAAGTTTTGACAGTTGCAAGTACCAAATGAAAATGAAGGAAATCCTGCATGAGTAGTAACTTTTCTAGAATTAATAGCTTTTTTATTCTTTCGGATTTAGCTCCTTTTGTAAATACTTTTTTTCGCAGCATTGGAGTTCTCTATAAAATACACAGAATTCTTTAAAACAAATAATAGTTACTACTCTTTCAGGATTTTTGTTCATTCTAATTTATCTAGATTTTAGATTATTTATTTATGTTTTTAGAAAATTTGATTATTTGTTTTAGTTATCTAGATATTTTCTTTTCATTATTTTCAACTTCTTAATACAGGCACCTCTATAGTGACTATCCCTTTCTCCGGCTCATGTTATCATTGTATTTTCCTTTTTTTTTTTTTCTTTTGCAGATTTGTTTCTGCGTTGGGGAATGCCTCAATACTGCAGTCGAAAATGACGCTTCATTCATCATCCAGAGATAAAACTGCAGGGGGAGGGGCAAGAAAGAAACAGCGCCGACTAGTGCCCGAGGATGTCCAGAAATCCTTACTGACAAGTCGGTGGTTCGCAAACACACAAAACACACACATAAATACAGAGTAATCAACGTATTAAATTCAACTTATGAGTGGCAAAAATCTAAATATAGGAAAACAAACGAGCAAGCAAACTAGGAAAAAATTAGCATAATGGGTGGCATTATAAGGTAGAAATGACATTTGCGTTAAGCAAAAATAGAGAATGGATGGATATACACGGAAAAGGGGGAAAGGGGAAAGGGGGATCAATATGAATAATTTCAAGTCATTAAAATGATGAACGATAAAGGTTAGATCTTTGCATACTATATGAAGAGCTTGCTTCAAAACGGCGCTATATCCAGTTTTGATTAAAGTTGAGTTACTAATGTCATTGCGTTATTCAGCTGGAGTACTTTGCTATGAATAAAATTTTGAAGCAAAGTTATCAAGAAATATAGAAGAGATAGTGCTTTTTGATTTTAAGTTTCCATTGACACGTGTACAAACTCAGGACAAAGATACGCACTTTTCTTTCTAGTTACCAAAAATGGATTTAGCGCCTACTGAAAGAAAGCTTTTCATAATTATAGAAAGTTTTATAGTTCTTTTACTTTCTTCCTACATTAAGTACTTGGACATCAATGCTTGTCTCATCGGATTTTTTCTTCTTTCGATTATGCTTTATGCAAAAACACACTTTGTCCGTTTTGCATACAGTTTGTATATTTTTTGCAATTGTGTAACATTTTTACACCGTTATTTGTCTGAGAATAATACTCTTTGAATTCTGCATGCACTGTCCTATTCTATACCATCGTTCATCATACCCCCACCCCCATCCCTCTCCGTTCTCTCTCTCTCTCTCTCTCTCTCTCTCTCTCTCTCTCTCTCCCTCTCACTGTACAACCTGTCTTCTTTCACCTCTCTCCCATTCTCCCTCGTTATCATCTGTGTGGCCATATGGGCGTATTATCGTTTTGTTCACAATTATACAATTTTTGTATTTTTGACTGTTATGTAATTCTACATATTCACAATATTTCACTTGTAAATTTATTCTTTCTGCCTGTGCTGGTGACCAATTGTTATATACCAAGAAATAAGTAAGTATATATATATTTTTAAATGTGAATAAATACATGGTCACGTGGAAGACATTACAGAGGGAGAAGAAAGGGAAAGGGAATTTCAGAGAGGGAGAGAGAGAGAGAGAGAGGGGGGATGGCAAGAGAATTCCAGAGAGAGAGAGAGAGAGAGAGAGAGAGAGAAAGGTGGGGGGGGGGGGCTGGTAAAATGCATAATTAAGCCAATCACCTGCCAATAAACATGATAAAGAAATAGAAAAGTACTGTTAAATAATTGCATAGATATACAGATGGATTAACAGATGCATCAGACAAAATCTAATAGCTAAATAAACAAATAGAAAAAAAAAAGATACAAAAACAATGATTAGAGGCATACACATGTCTACCCGACTTCTCACCCCCCCCCCCCCCCCCGTATGACATTATTCATTTTTATCTGTTCATCTATTCATTTATTCATTTATTTAAATAATTCATCTATCTGCCTATTCATCGATGCTTTTATTATTATTTCAGTTTATTTATCTATTATTTTCATTTAATTGTATTATTTCTTCTTTTTCTTTTATTTTCTTTTCTTCATCTTCTTCTTTTTCTCCTTCTTCTTCTTCTTCTTCTTCTTCTTTTTTTCTTCTCCTCTTTCTTCTTCTTCTCCTTCTTCTTCTTCTCCTCCTCCCCCTCCTCCTTCCTCTTCATCTTCTTCTTTTAATCACTTAAAATAATAAGGGCGGACGCCTCTGACATTATACCATCAAAGCTATAAATAAAGATAAAATATATCACAAAACTGCAAATCAAGGCTAACACAAAGACTCTGAAATAAGCTCGTTTCATCTAAAGATATTTCTGGTCATTGCCGGCAGTGATTTGTGAATAGATATCACATTTCAATCAATAATGATACCTATAGTGATTATGTTCTTTTATCATTTTTTTTTTACAAACGTATACAAACATTTTTCCCGTAATTACATATTCTTCTTCTTTAACATGTTTAACAAGAGGAGAACATTATTACGTACAAAATGTATACATACAGAGAACCTGCGACTTTACTCGACATGACATGAGTATACATGTACTGGCAAAATTATAGCTATAATATAGACAAAATATAAACAAATAAAGACAAATTACTCAACCATTGTTCTTGTTAAATAATTTTGTGCGCCTAGGGTGCCTTTGGCAGATTTGAGCACGGTATAAATACATAATTATTATTATTATTATTATTATTATTATTATTATTATTATTATTATTATTATTATTATTATTATTATTATTATTAATATTATTATTATTAAAATACGCAAAGAATACGGGAACTGGTCTTTCTTTATACGCATGGAAAATAAACTTTGTTTCCAATAATGATCCTAGAATGCATCAGACAGTGATAATTTCAAACATAAAAATATTTCACTTACTATACGGGGTGGCACATAAAGAACAGAACACCTGTAATCCTTAATTTCAGCAAGATAATGTTATAATTGTTCATTTGGTTGGAATGAAAATTCATTTTCCTTGAAAATGACACAAAAATCATTATTTCTGGCTTATGCGTTCAGATGTTAGGGCTCATTCTGTGAGGCAATGTCATTTTCAAAATTTGCTATACTTTTGCGACTGAAATCATGTGAGATGAAGGGAAAACCTTCCACCTGACGGCATTCCATAGAAACGGCTCGCTGAATAATCTCCTTGTTTTCCAAGAAAGGAAAATGAACCACACGTTTATTCAGGCAAGGAGCCGTTTCTATTGAATGCCGTCGGGCGAAGGATTTTCTTTCAAGTAACAGGAATTCGGTCGCTAAAGTAGTACATTTTGAAAATGGCATCGTCTCATGAAATGAGCCCTAACATCTAAACGCGTGAGTCTAACTGGACTGGTACGTGTCAATTTACTGGAAAATAAATTTTATTTTTAACCCATTCGTAACAGAGGTCCACATTTTGTGGTTTGGCCTAATATCTTTTGATGCAAATCCCTAAAAATCATACCAAATACATGAGCAGAAAGAGCAAAAAAAAAAAAATCTACATTTACTGCGCCCATTTTGGTTGCATCAATATTTGTTGTTTGATGCTGAAAAATTTTCAAAGGAAAATAAGCATTAAAATCTTTAAATTGGCAATGTGATAGAAAGTTTAACATCACGATTTTCCCCTGCAAATTGGCAACTTTTTGACTTCTCCTCATAATTTCTGTCAATTTATATTCATTTCAGATACATGATGTTTTATAAGAAATATGTAGCAATAAAATAAAAATGTTGGTGTTGCCAATTTGAAGAATAAAAGCTGATCAAATTAGGCTTTAAATAATTCCTGTCACGAATGGGTTAACATAGTAAATAATTCTCTCCTTATGTCATTCAGCTCGCTGAAATTAAGGATCACAGGTCTTCCGTTCTTTTCGGGCCACCCTGCATAATCATAACCGCAGTCAAGAGGATTACAAAATAGGAATTCTTATAATTATGAACAAGTTCAACATTATTATTTACAGGTAGTACGTATTCTTTCAACGAATTCTTTTTTTTTAAAATGAATTATATAAATAAATACTTGTTTTCACTCGACCTCACATTCATTCAACTCTCTCTCTCTTTTTTTCTCTCTTTCTCCATCTGTCTCTCGTTCTCTCTTTATTTCAGTCTCACTCTCCCTCTCTTGCTATGTAGTTCTCTCAGTACGAGTCCCACTCCATGATTTATCGGTAAACGTCTATGATAAACGAGCGTTTTGCTTTTTTGTTTGTTTTTGTTTGTTTGTTTTTTTCAAGGCTTACCGTGGGTCTCATTTGTGTATCTTAAAGCCACAGTGAACTGGCGCTTTTATAGCTCTGAAATGATGCATTTACAACAGCGCCAACTTCCGGCTACTCACAACCAGAGACTGTCTTGGAAACATCATGCCCTTCTTGGCTTCTAGCGAACTGCCTTATTCTGAATACATATACATCTTGACAGATGTGTCTCAAAAATAAAGCTCGCGTTGATCAGAATGTTGCATGCCGGGAGAAAAAATGGGACAGAATCAGTAGTTCTGGACTGAGATGGCGCTATTTCGAAATCTCATACAAGGGCGCCAGTTCGCTCTGGCTTTAAACCAGTGCTTCTCAGCCTTTTTTACATTGAGGCTCACTTTGGCTATTAACATTTTTTTCGAGGCACACCTCACAGATTCTCATTGAGAAAAATATCAATAAAACAAGACAAAAGAAAATAGAGAACGAACTGCGTGGTAATTATCTGGACCTCTACATTACCTACATTACATTACAAAATCCAACCTACATGTATGGTTGCAATAAATGAAAGACTGATATAATACCCCCACCCCAAATGTACAAAAGCCTTCGAAAAATTTTAGCACATTGCATAGACGATAATGCACATTACTGTTGATGTTATTGTGATATGTTTAATAAATTCAATTCAGTCTGATGTTAACAGTAAAGTTGAATTTAAGAATTCTTCCAAGATATTTGGACTGGCCTCGCAGCCCACCTGAGAAAGTTTCACGGCTCACCAGTGGGCCATGGACCACCGGTTGAGAAGCGCTGTCTTAAACCAGAGCACCTTCCATTTTTACCGCTGCATACCATGTGAAAACCTTCAGCTGAAATCACAATCACAGTCTCCGAAATCACAGTTGCCACAGTCGCAATCGCAATTGTGGCACTCGCAACCCTGAATGGTAACAGAGAGAAAGAAAGGAGGAGAGAGAGAGGGAGAGGGAGAGAGAGAGAGAGAGAGAGACAGAGGGAGAGGGAGAGAGAACAAAATGAAATCACGATATTTATTTCCAGCTTGAAGTAAACACGATAATCCATGATAAAATCTTAAACTCATTGAACAACTCTGAAAACGATCGGTGGCCTCCCCCACCGGAAAGAACAGTGTCCCACAGTGTGTTCACAGTGTGAAACACAGTGTGAAATCTTCTTCATACTGTTAAATTCAAGCGTTTGAACATCGTGAATCACATCTTTACATTGCCAGCAAGTAAATTCTCACCCTTAAAATTGAACATCGCGATGTGAACACTCTGTGGTAAACCACACTCTGGAGGTGTCCACAGTGTTAAATCCTCTTCACACTGTTAACTTCGATTGTTTTAACATTGTGAATCACATCTTCACAGAGTCGACTTAGTGAGCACACTGTGAACACAATGTGGGACACAGTGTTCTTTCCGACAGGGGAGCTAATCCGCCGAGATTGCAAAATCGAAGAAGGGGGGTGGGGCATATCAGTATGGTTACAGGTCGTTATTCCGAAGGTTCGTTATCCGAAGGTTCGTTTATTCCAAAGGTTTGTTATTTCGAAAGTTTCGTTATTCCGAAGGCTCCTTAGTGCGAAAATGAAATAAGCTTTTGTTATTCCGAAGGTTCGTTAGTCCGAAAACTGAATAAGATTCGTTATTCCGAAGGTCCGCTTATTCCAAAGGTTCTTTGTTTCGAAGGTTTCGTTATGCCGAAGGCTCGTTAGTCCGAAAACAGAATAAGGTTCGTTATTCCGAAGATTCGTTAATCCGAAATGAAATAAGGTTCGTTAGTTCGTTAGTTATTTTCGGACTAACGAACCTATTTCATTTTCAGATTAACAAAACTTCGGAATAACGAACCTTATTCCATTTTCGGAATTTCGAACCTTCGGATAACACCAAAAATGTTTGGATTAACGAACACTTTCATTTTCGGACTAACGAACATCAAGGGTTATGCAATTTGCGTGTTTCGGAATAGCGAACCTTCGGAATAGCGAACCTTCGGAATAACGAACATCACCCCATTAGTATAACGGTCATATCTGACCTACTGTATACTATAACGATTCCTTATCAATTTTCCATAGTGACCGAACGCTAATACAGTCTTGTTCACAATAATGGCCGCGTATATCTCGGTGTATTTTAGGCGTAAATAAACGGATTGTGAGTAAAAATTTTAAAAAGCCGAGGCAGTAAATTGTGTGATTTCTTCCTTTTGGGAAAAAAAAATGGTGTGGACCAATCGAATCGTTATGAAGTAAGCTCATTAAGACGTCACGAGATTGCCTGCACAACATTAATTTTGGGAAACACTCTTTGATTGGAGCGTGCACTATCACTGACGCATAAAATTATCACAATACGTGGCGAGATAAACACAAAAACAGAGAAACCATAACAACAAAAACAAGCACAATACAAACAAATGAAAAGAGAACCCCATCCCAAAACAAGCAAACAAAAAACGACAAAACAAAAAACCCTGACACAGCAAAGCTCTCAGCCAATTAGATGCGAGGATTTTCAGTAGCTTATAACAGTTGTCAGTGAAAATCACTGACAAAACTTCATGAAACGGTCCCCAGGGCACCGTTTCATGAAAGTTGTCAGCACTGATGGTGGGCGCTACAAATGGGCATTAAATCATAATAGTGATACGCGCCATACGCGCAGTAGATATGAATAATGCAACAAAAACGGGTGCTTAGGTCGACCTTTAAATGATTCGAAGAGGCGGGGCCTAATGCCATTCGCGTAATGATATAAGCTTGTGCTGTTTTCCGTCGAGTAAATTTATTATAATGTTTATGGTAATTACCGAGCAGCAATCGCCGCAGTCCCCGCCACCCGACCCGTCTCCGCCGAAGAGACAACGACAGAGCAAACAAGCAAGGATGACCTCACAGCATTCGGCATCGCCCCCAGCACCGCAGTTAAAACTGGCACCGCGGTCGTCCCACCTATGTGTACTGCGGGGGGTGAGAAAATGATTAAACAAATGAAGAATAGATGATGCGCAAAATCTAGAGTGCATGTTGCCATTTTATATAAAGGTAACACAACAACAACATAACAACAACAACAAACCCGATTGGTCATGCATGGGATAATGAATTGATGTGATACAGCTCCTTAAAGTTGCATTAATAATTATAAAAGCAATCTAACAAAGGAACAAATCGGAAGAATTTGAGGAGCGCCACCTCTCATCGCCATAACCATAATAACAAACATACATGAAGGGTTTCACTGCATTTAATCTAGGATTTTAACCAGCAACCTGCTTGAAAATTAAGTACAGTTCTATTTCAAAGTACTAACCCGATGCCTAAAACCTAAAATAATAATAATAATAATAATAATAATAAAACACGTTCAAAATGACTTGAAATGTATCGCTCTTTCTGCATGTGATGCAACACGCCATGTGCATGACCGCACACTATGGGCTGCCATCCGACTGTTGAAAAAGTCGTTATCGCATTAAATATAAACATTCAAACATGCAAAGTTTCAATGGTTAAAAATTTTGAACAGTTATATGAATAATACAAATCTTAATTCCGGGCTTTTGTGCGCTTCTTTGGGAAAGACAAATCAAAGTGAATTTCGAATCGTAGTGACGTCATAGTAATCTTGCGACTCACGATTTTAAGCGGATTTGGCCTTTACGCAGTCGAGGGTAAAGGGACTGGACCAAAATTTAGATTCGAGTATCCCTTTCGTTATTCCAAAATCTCTAGTAACGATAATTTCCTTTTAAAGACTCCATATCAAATTTGATTCTTAATAATCCAGTTATAGTCGGATAGTATACTAACGTGAAGTGCCTTTAAAAAGGCCCTATAGAAGTTAGACATCGCCCCCCCCCCCATCTTAATTTGGTTATTTGAGGCCGTTTGGAAGCGAATTCGCCACATTAAGATGTTCATGAACATCATGAACCAGCAAACTGTGCATATTTTAACCCATTCATGACAGGAATTATTTGAAGCCTAATTTGATCAGCTTTTATTCTTCAAATTGGCAACACCAACATTTTTATTTTATCGCTACATTTTTCTTATAGAACGTCAGGTATCTGAAATGAATATAAATGACAGAAATAATGATAAGAAGTCAAAAAGTTGCCAATTTGCAGGGGAAAACGGTGATTTAAACTTTCCATCACATTGCCAATTTAAGGATTTAATGCTTATTTTCCTTTAAAAAAATTTTCAGCATCAAACAACAAATATTGACGACAACCAAAATGGAACAATATGTGTGGAATTTTTTGCTCTTTCTGCTCATGGTTTGGTAGGTATTTTAGGGCTTTGCATCACAAGATATTAGGCCAAACGACAAATTGTGGACCCTCTGTCACGAATGGGTTAAACAACGAGAAACATAATATGAATTACTAGATACCTTGTTGATGTGACCTTCGTGGTATACACATAGTCACCT
>CM057168.1:499250-511477 GCA_029962745.1 Echinometra lucunter | reverse complement strand
AACCGGCATGGCCGGGGCGGTTATGACGCAATAAGCACACAACCCATGCGGCGATCACAAATGTATGCTTATAAGAAAGAAGAAGAAAAGAAGTGAGTATATATACGTTGAATAACTAAACTTTGGAAATAAACCTGTTGCATAAACCTTCCGACGGTTTGTATGATGTTTCTTTTCTGTACAAATTTTTAAAGTGATGAACTTTTCATGTATTTGTATATTTCATATCCATTTTCAATACAGAACAGACCAACCGGTATAAAGATTTAAAATGAATAGATAGATGAATTTTAAAAAAAATCAAAGATAATAAACAAACAAACAAATACATAACGGAATACATAAATAAATACATGAATAAATAAATGGATAAATAAATAAATAAATCAATCAATCAATAAATAAATAAATCAATAAATAAATAAATAAATACGTGAATGAAATTACAAAAAAAGAACTACAATACGTCCAATAAAAGTTTGCATACGTATAAACAGTTCCTTTGTCATGTTTGTGTACGGAACTTCTTATTTCTTATTTTCGTATTTTCTTGGACTCCGAGAGAGCTTATAATTATTCTACACATTATATATTCGTTATTTCTCCATTTCTTTGCTTTCCCCTCCCGATTCCACATTCCCGTAATCTTTATCAATGGCTGTAGGGAGGATGACATGGATTGCGAAGACTGCGCAATGTGTAATTTGGCCTGCATCTGTTGAGTGAATATATATTTTTTTCTTGACTCATATAAATTTTGTCAATTTCGTTGAAGTTTACGGGCAAAAGCAGATGGGGGAAATGGTTGTTGATTTGAAGTTTTTTTCCCAAAGGCGCTAAACCAACCATTTTTCACCGAAAGCAAGGTATTAGATGGATGATTGTTCCATAATATGGTAACAAGCATCCATGCGCTTCAGTATAACTCATTGGAATATTTAAAAATATCAGTTTCGTTGAAGTTTAAGCTGATGGGGGGGGGGGGGGAATGGTTGTTGATTTGAAGATTCCCCCCCCCCCCCCCCCAAAGGCGCTAAATCAACCATTTTTCACCGAGACCAAGGTATTAGTAGGACTGGATGATTGTTCCATGATAAGGAAACAAGCATCCATTCGCTTCAGTATAACTCATTTGAATATTTAAAAATATCAGGAAATTGGAAAGAAAAATGGGTTTTTAAAAATTGTTCATTTCAAAAAAGGCGCTAAATCCACTTTGCGAAAGTCAAGGATGTTTGTTTAAACCGTTTTCATTCTTCAAATCATCAAAAGTTTTGACAGTTGCAAGTACCAAATGAGAATGAAGGAAATCCTGCATGAGTAGTAACTTTTCTAGAATTAATAGCTTTTTTATTCTTTCGGATTTAGCTCCTTATGTAAATATTTTTTTCGCAGCATTGGAGTTCTCTATGAAATACAGAGAATTCTTTGAAAAACAATACTAGTTACTACTCATGCAGGATATTTGTTCATTGTAATTTATCTACATTTTAGATTATTTATTTATGTTTGTAGAAAATTTGATTATTTGTTTTAGTTATCTGGATATTTTCTTTTCATTATTTCAACTTCTTAATACAGGCACCTCTTTAGTGACTATCCCTTTCTCCCGCTCATGTTATCATTGTATTTTCCTCTTTTTTTTTTCTTTTGCAGATTTGTTTCTGCGTTGGGGAATGCCTCATTACTGCAGTCGAAAATGACGCTTTATTCATCATCCAGAGATAAAACTGCAGGGGGAGGGGCAAGAAAGAAACAGCGCCGACTAGTGCCCGAGGATGTCCAGAAATCCTTACTGACAAGTCGGTGGTTCACAAACACAAAAAAACACACATATAAATACAGAGTAATCAACGTATTAAATTCAACTTATGAGTGACAAAAATCTAAATATAGGAAAACAAACGAGCAAGCAAACTAGGAAAAAATTAGCATAATGGGTGGCATTATAAGGTAGAAGTGACATTTGCGTTAAGCAAAAATAGAGAATGGATGGATAGACACGGAAAAGGGGGAAAGGGGGGTTCAATATGAATAATTTCAAGTCATTAAAATGATAAACGATAAAGGTTAGATCTTTCCATACTATATGAAGAGCTTGCTTCCAAAAGGCGTTATAATCCAGTTTTGATCAAAGTTGAGTTATTAACGTCATTGCGTTATTCAGATGGAGTAATTTGCTATGAATAAAATTTTGAAGCAAAGTTTTCAAGAAATATAGAAGAGATAGTGCTTTCTGATTTTAAGTTTCCATTGACACGTGTACAAATTCAGGACAAAGATAAACACTTTTCTTTCTAGTTACCAAAAATGGATTTAGCGCCTATTGAGAGAAAGCTTTTCATAATTATAGAAAGTTTTATAGTTCTTTTACTTACTTACTTACTTACTTACAGTTCCAAAATGTAAAACAAAGTGGGGGGGGGGGGTGAGGGCATTCATCCATGCGGGGCCCTCACTATGGAATTCCCTCCCACGAGAGATCCGGGATAGCAAGCGTGTGGAAACATTTAAGATTAAACTAAAAACGTACCTCTTTAACTCATTTTATCAATGATTTTTCTGTTACTTGTAATTTTGTTTGCCCCCCTTCACTTGTGCGCCTTGAGCATCTCTTACGAGATGGATATGGCGCCTAAAATTGCATATATTATTATTATTATTATTATTCCTACGCTAAGTACTTGGACATCAATGCTTGTCTCATCGGATTTTGTCTTCTTTCGATTATGCTTTTTACAAAAACACACTTTGTCCGTTTTGCATACAGTTTATGCATTTTGTCAATTATAATAATTGTGTAACACCTTTCCCCAATTATTGCATTAGGAATAATACCTTTTGCTTGTGAATTCTGCGTACACTGTCTCATTCTAACATCTGCACCCCCCTTCTCACTCTCTCTCTCTCTCTCTCCTTCCCTCCCTCTTTTTTTTACCTTTCCTTCTCTGTTCCTTTTTTCACCTAATCAATCTTTCCCTTTTTACCATTCTTTCTATTTGTTTCCATCCCCAGTTTCTTCGATCTTGCCCTTTCTCTTTTCTAGCATAAGTACTTGTAAAACAGTGACTTTGCTTCATCCGGAGATTTTTATTCTCTTTATATGCTATATTATGCATGATCACACTTCGTCCGTTTTGCACACAGTTTATAATATCATTCTGGCAAAATAATGTGTAACACCGTTTTCCATTATTTGTCTAAGAATGATACACTTTACTAGTGAATTCTGCATTCACTGTATCATTCTACCATCTACCCCCTTCTCCCCCCCCCCTCTATCACACACTCTCTCTCTTTCTCTCTCTCTCTCTTTCTCTCTCTCTATCTCTCACCATCCCTCTCTTTTACCCTTCCTTCTCTGTTCTTCTTTCACCTAGTAAAATAGAAAATATTGGCCCACTTCTTTCTTCTACTAGATAATTCACCTGTTCCCCCCCCCCTCATTTTTTTAATACCACTCCATTACATGTACTTTGGTCCGTTTTCTTTTCTTTTCAATTTTGTGTAAATATGCTTACCCATATATATAATTTATATATGTTCTTTCTTTTTTATTGCTATTATTTTGATTTGATTCCATTCTTGTTTTCCTGTATATATGTTTCAATTTATGATTTACATATATTTTGTTTGTTGATTTAATTTTTCATGTTTATACCTATTTTAATGTTTCTTTTGATCACGACCCTGCTGAAAAACAGCTTTCAGCTGAATGCGGGCACAATTGTATATATTGTTTTTAACCGTGAATAAATAAAATAAACAAACAGACAAAACAAACCTAATATCTTCCCCTTGTTACCCATCTTTCCATCTCCCTGGTTCTTTCAGTCTCTCCCTTTCTCTCTTCTTTCATCATTACCTTTAATATGCTTCATTATGCGTGAACACACTTCGTCCGTTTTGCATACAGTTTGTATATTTTTTTGCAGTTGTGTAACATTTTTACCCCGTTCTTTGTCTGAGAATAATACTCTTTACATTGTTTCTCTCTCTTTGTCCCTCTCACTGTACAACCTGTTTTCTTTCACCTCTCTCCCATTCTCCCTCGTTATCATCTGTGTAGCCATATGGGCGTATTGTCGTTTTGTTCATAGTTATACAATTTTTGTATTTTTGACTGTTAATATAATTCTACATATTCACAATATTTCACTTGTAAATTTATTCTTTCTGCCTGTACTGGTGATCAATTTTTATATACCAAGAAATAAGTAAGTATATATATATATATATATATTTTTTTTTTTTTTTTTTAATGTGAATAAATACATGGTCACGTAAACATAAACATGATAAAGAAATAGAAAAAAGTACTGTTAAATAATTGCATAGATGTACAGATGGATAAACAGATGCATCAGACAAAATCTAATAGCTAAATAAACAAATAGAAAAAAAAAGATACAAAAACAATGATTAGAGGCATACACATGTCTACCCGACTTCTCACCCCCCCCCGTATGACATATTCATTTTTATCTGTTCATCTGTTCATCTATTCATTTATTCATTTATTTAAATAATTCATCTATCTACCTATTCATCGATTCTTTCATTCTTATTTCAATTTATTTATCTATTATTTTCATTTAATTGCATTATTTCTTCTTTTTCTTTTCTTTTCTTTTCTTCATCTTCTTCTTTTTCTCCTCCTCCTTCTTCTTCTTCTTCTTCTTCTTCTTCTTCTTCTTCTTCTCCTCCTTATTCTTCTTCTTCTCCTCCTCCCCCTCCTCCTTCCTCTTCATCTTCTTCTTTTAATCACTTAAAATAATAAGGGCGGACGCCTCTGACATTATACCATGAAAGCTATAAATAAAGATAATCACAAATCTGCAAATCAAGGCTAACACAAAGACTCTGAAATAAGCTCGTTTCATCTAAAGATATTTCTGGTCATTGCCGGCAGTGATTTGTGAATAAATATCACGTTTCAATCAATAATGATACTTATAGTAAATATGTTCTTTTATCATTTTTGTTTATAAACGTATACAAACATTTTTCACGTAATTACATATTCTTCTTCTTTAACATGTTAAACAAGAGGAGAACATTATTAGGTTCAAAAAGTATACATACAGAGAACCTGCGACTTTACTCGACATGACATGAGTATACATGTACTGGCAAAATTATAGCTATAATATAGACAAAATATAGACAAATAAAGACAAATTACTCAACCATTGTTCTTGTTAAATAATTTTGTGCGCCTAGGGTGCCTTTGGCAGATTTGAGCACGGTATAAATACAGAATTATTATTATTATCATTATTATTATTATTATTATTATTATTATTATTATTATTATTATTATTATTATTATTATTATCATTAATATTATTATTATTATTATTATTATTATTATTATTATTATTATTATTATTATTATTATTATTAAAATACGCAAAGAATACGGGAACTGGTCTTTCTTTATACGCATGGAAAATAAACTTTATTTCCCATAATGATCATAGAATGTATCAGACAGTGATAATTTCAAACATAAAAATATTTCACTTACTATACGGGGTGGCACATAAAGAACAGAACACCTGTAATCCTTAATTTCAGCGAGATAATGTTATAATTGTTCATTTGGTTGGAATGAAAATTCATTTTCCTTGAAAATGACACAAAAATCATTAATTCTGGCTTATGCGTTCAGATGTTAGGGCTCATTCTGTGAGGCAATGTCATTTTCCAAATTTGCTATACTTTTGCGACTGAAATCATGTGAGATGAAGGGAAAACCTTCCACCTGACGGCATTCCATAGAAACGGCTCGCTGAATAATCTCCTTGTTTTCAAAGAAAGGAAAATGAACCACACGTTTATTCAGGCAAGGAGCCGTTTCTACTGAATGCCGTCGGGTGAAGGATTTTCTTTCAAGTAACAGGAATTCGGTCGCTAAAGTAGTACATTTTGAAAATGGCATTGTCTCATGAAATGAGCCCTAACATCTAATCGCGTGAGTCTAACTGGACTGGTACGTGTCAATTTACTGGAAAATAAATTTTGTTTTTAACCCATTCGTAACAGAGGTCCACACTTTGTGGTTTGGCCTAATATCTTTTGATGCAAAGCCCTAAAAATCATACCAAATACATGAGCAGAAAGAGCAAAAAAATCTACTGTGCCCATTTTGGTTGCATCAATATTTGTTGTTTGATGCTGAAAAATTTTCAAAGGAAAATAAGCATTAAAATCCTTAAATTGGCAATGTGATAGAAAGTTTAAAATCACCTTTTTCCCCTGCAAATTGGCAACTTTTTGACTTCTCCTCATAATTTCTGTCAATTTATATTCATTTCAGATACATGATGTTTTATAAGAAATATGTAGCAATAAAATAAAAATGTTGGTGTTGCCAATTTGAAGAATAAAAGCTGATCAAATTAGGCTTTAAATAATTCCTGTCACGAATGGGTTAACATAGTAAATAATTCTCTCCTTATGTCATTCAGCTCGCTGAAATTAAGGATCACAGGTCTTCCGTTCTTTTCGGGCCACCCAGTATAATCAAAACCGCTATCAAGAGGATCGCAAAATAGGAATTCTTATAATTATGAACAAGTTCAACATTATTATTTACAGGTAGTACGTATTCTTTCAACGAATTCTTTAAAAAAAAATGATTTATATAAATAAATACTTGTTTTCACTCGACCTCACATTCATTTAACTCTCTCTCTCTTTTTTTCTCTCTTTCTTCATCTGTCTCTCGTTCTCTCTTTATTTCAGTCTCACTCTCCCTCTCTTGCCATGTAGTTCTCTCAGTACGAGTCCCACTCCATGATTTATCGGTAAACGTCTATGATAAACGAGCGTTTTGCTTTTTTGTTTGTCTTTGTTCAGCTGGAATCACAATCACAGTCTCCGAAATCACAGTTGCCACAGTCGCAATCGCAATTGCGGCACTCGCAACCCTGAATGGTAACAGAGAGAAAGAAAGGAGGAGAGAGAGGGAGAGGGAGAGAGAGAGAGAGAGAGAGAGAGAAAGAGAGAGAGAGAGAGAGAGAGAGAGAGAGAGGGGGGGGGAGAGGGAGAGAGATAACAAAATGAAATCACGATATTTATTTCCAGTATGAAGTAAACACGATAATCCATGATAAAATATAAAACTCATTGAGCAACTCTGAAAACGATCGGTGGCCTCCCCCACCGGAGAGAACAGTGTCCCACAGTGTGTTCACAGTGTGAAACACAGTGTGAAATCTTCTTCATACTGTTAAATTCAAGCGTTTGAACATCGTGAATCACATCTTTACATTGCCAGCAAGTAAATTCTCACCCTTAAAATTGAACATCGCGATGTGAACACTCTGTGGTAAACCACACTCTGGAGGTGTCCACAGTGTTAAATCCTCTTCACACTGTTAACTTCGATTGTTTTAACATTGTGAATCACATCTTCACAGAGTCGACTTAGTGAGCACACTGTGAACACAATGTGGGACACAGTGTTCTTTCCGACAGGGGAGCTAATCCGCCGAGATTGCAAAATCGAAGAAGGGGGGTGGGGCATATCAGTATGGTTACAGGTCGTTATTCCGAAGGTTCGTTATCCGAAGGTTCGTTTATTCCAAAGGTTTGTTATTTCGAAAGTTTCGTTATTCCGAAGGCTCCTTAGTGCGAAAATGAAATAAGCTTTGTTATTCCGAAGGTTCGTTAGTCCGAAAACTGAATAAGATTCGTTATTCCGAAGGTCCGCTTATTCCAAAGGTTCTTTGTTTCGAAGGTTTCGTTATGCCGAAGGCTCGTTAGTCCGAAAACAGAATAAGGTTCGTTATTCCGAAGATTCGTTAATCCGAAATGAAATAAGGTTCGTTAGTTCGTTAGTTATTTTCGGACTAACGAACCTATTTCATTTTCAGATTAACAAAACTTCGGAATAACGAACCTTATTCCATTTTCGGAATTTCGAACCTTCGGATAACACCAAAAATGTTTGGATTAACGAACACTTTCATTTTCGGACTAACGAACATCAAGGGTTATGCAATTTGCGTGTTTCGGAATAGCGAACCTTCGGAATAACGAACATCACCCCGTTAGTATAACGGTCATATCTGACCTACTGTATACTATAACGATTCCTTATCAATTTTCCATAGTGACCGAACGCTAATACAGTCTTGTTCACAATAATGGCCGCGTATATCTCGGTGTATTTTAGGCGTAAATAAACGGATTGTGAGTAAAAATTTTAAAAAGCCGAGGCAGTAAATTGTGTGATTTCTTCCTTTTGGGAAAAAAAAAATGGTGTGGACCAATCGAATCGTTATGAAGTAAGCTCATTAAGACGTCACGAGATTGCCTGCGCAACATTAATTTTGGGAAACACTCTTTGATTGGAGCGTGCACTATCACTGACGCATAAAATTATCACAATACGTGGCGAGATAAACACAAAAACAGAGAAACCATAACAACAAAAACAAGCACAATACAAACAAATGAAAAGAGAACCCCATCCCAAAACAAGCAAACAAAAAACGACAAAACAAAATACCCTGACACAGCAAAGCTCTCAGCCAATTAGATGCGAGGATTTTCAGTAGCTTATAACAGTTGTCAGTGAAAATCACTGACAAAACTTCATGAAACGGTCCCCAGGGCACCGTTTCATGAAAGTTGTCAGCACTGATGGTGGGCGCTACAAATGGGCATTAAATCATAATAGTGATACGCGCAATACGCGCAGTAGATATGAATAATGCAACAAAAACGGGTGCTTAGGTCGACCTTTAAATGATTCGAAAGAGGCGGGGCCTAATGCCATTCGCGTAATGATATAAGCTTGTGCTGTTTTCCGTCGAGTAAATTTATTATAATGTTTATGGTACTTACCGAGCAGCAATCGCCGCAGTCCCCGCCACCCGACCCGTCTCCGCCGAAGAGACAACGACAGAGCAAACAAGCAAGGATGACCTCACAGCATTCGGCATCGCCCCCAGCACCGCAGTTAAAACTGGCACCGCGGTCGTCCCACCTATGTGTACTGCGGGGGGTGAGAAAATGATTAAACAAATGAAGAATAGATGATGCGCAAAATCTAGAGTGCATTTTGCCATTTTATATAAAGGTAACACAAGAACAACAATAACAACAACAACAAACCCGATTGGTCATGCATGGGATAATGAATTTGATGTGATACAGCTCCTTAAAGTTGCATTAATAATTATAAAAGCAATCTAACAAAGGAACAAATCGGAAGAATTTGAGGAGCGCCACCTCTCATCGCCATAACCATAATAACAAACATACATGAAGGGTTTCACTGCATTTAATCTAGGATTTTAACCAGCAACCTGCTTGAAAATTAAGTACAGTTCTATTTCAAAGTACTAACCCGATGCCTAAAACCTAAAATAATAATAATAATAATAATAATAAAACATGTTCAAAATGACTTGAAATGTATCGCTCTTTCTGCATGTGATGCAACACGCCATGTGCATGACCGCACACTATGGGCTGCCATCCGACTGTTGAAAAAGTCGTTATCGCATTAAATATAAACATTCAAACATGCAAAGTTTCAATGGTTAAAAATTTTGAACAGTTATATGAATAATAAAAATCTTAATTCCGGGCTTTTGTGCGCTTCTTTGGGAAAGACAAATCAAAGTGAATTTCGAATCGTAGTGACGTCATAGTAATCTTGCGACTCACGTTTTTAAGCGGATTTGGCCTTTACGCAGTCGAGGGTAAAGGGACTGGACCAAAATTTAGATTCGAGTATCCCTTTCGTTATTCCAAATCTCAGTAACGATAATTTCCTTTTAAAGACTCCATATCAAATTTGATTTCTTAAAAATCCAGTTATAGTCGGATAGTATACTAACGTGAAGTGCCTTTAAAAAGGCCCTATAGAAGTTAGACATCGCCCCCCCCCCCATCTTAATTTGGTTATTTGAGGCCGTTTGGAAGTGAATTCGCCACATTAAGATGTTCATGAACATCATGAACCAGCAAACTGTGCATATTTTAACCCATTCATGACAGGAATTATTTGAAGCCTAATTTGATCAGCTTTTATTCTTCAAATTGGCAACACCAACATTTTTATTTTATCGCTACATTTTTCTTATAGAACGTCAGGTATCTCAAATGAATATAAATTGACAGAAATAATGATAAGAAGTCAAAAAGTTGCCAATTTGCAGGGGAAAACGGTGATTTTAAACTTTCCATCACATTGCCAATTTAAGGATTTTAATGCTTATTTTCCTTTAAAAAATTTTCAGCATCAAACAACAAATATTGACACAACCAAAATGGGGACAATATGTGTGGATTTTTTTGCTCTTTCTGCTCATATGTTTGGTATGATTTTTAGGGCTTTGCATCAAAAAGATATTAGGCCAAACGACAAATTGTGGACCCTCTGTCACGAATGGGTTAAACAACGAGAAACATAATATGAATTACTAGATACCTTGTTGATGTGACCTTCGTGGTATACACATAGTCACCTCGTTTAACCATGTTTCTACGTTTCTTTTCTTCTACTAGTATGGGCTCGCTTTCTGAGGGATTCTCCGGTATAGGTTGAGCGGTGATCACTATTCCGTTGTCTACATCATTTGCTGTCACCTTAACCTATGATGAAGAGATAAGAAGAAATGGTCTCCATACTCACCAGTACATCTTTAGAAGTGTATTTATTGCACGCAATAAATCTTGATAGTTAAAGAGGACAACCTTTTTCTCTCTTTTTTTAAACGTCTTTACCATTTCCTGTTGCCCCAAACTCCGTATAAGAAAAAAAAAAAGAAAGAAAGAAGAATTTGTGGTCACTAGTACACATTTTAAAAGTAAAGTTTTGAACAATGATCATAGGTTTGTTACGTCATCAAATACAAAAGGTTGAGTCGTGATCACTTTAAATATCTCTACGTACAGCACGTCACCTCAACCTTAGTCTAGATTCTGGACTCTTTTTATGAAGTTTTTATATTCCCCGAAACAGCTGCTAAACTCACTGTACGCGTCAAGTCGAGTGATGGCGCGATCCCGAGAACCTCGGAGAACCTGTCCACCCGGACGGACAGGTTCTCGGGATCGCGCCATCACTCGACTGGACGTGTACAGTGAGTTTGGCAGCTGTTTCGGGGAATATAAAAACTTCATAAAAAGAGTCCAAAATCTAGACTACCTCAACCTCCGCATAGTTGCAGCATATCAGATCAGAGAATGGACAAATTGTCACCCGGACACTTTTGAAAGTGCGGTATTGATCATGTAATGGTATGGGGGGGGGGCATAGTTAGCACACATTTTGATTTTCTAAAGAAGGCAATTTTCAATCCATAATATCTCAAATTTTACCAAAAATTATTTCATTTAATTGACTCTAAAGACAAAGCAAGATTTTCGACTACAAATGGGCGCAAGAAGAAGACTAATTTACGAAGAATTCCCGAGATATCGCGATCGCAAAATTCGATGTCGTATCGCAACGCACTGGACCTGGAAAAGTTTTAAAGAAATAACGAGACCTAACTTCGTAGACCTTATCAAAAAAATATAGATCTACAGGAGGTATGCAAAGTATACATTGCACGAGACTTTGAGTAGGTTGAAAGTTACAAGATAAGCAAAATATACGCTTCCCTTTGTGTTCATTTTGAAACGTTTTTAGACATGGGAGCACAAAACAGGGTCAAATTGAGTAGGCCTGTTATTTATATTACATTTGACCTTTTTTGAAATTATTGATCGTACATCGTAAGGGGGGCCAAATTATCGTACAAATACGATAATTATCGTACACCTGGCAACGCTTAAGGTATTATGGAATTGTATTTGAATGTCAAAGCAGGGTCTGTGTGGGAAGACTAGATACACCTTGCTCTTTGATCTCCGGTATTCGTGGTGTCACATGACTTTCATCTTTCAGGATTTCCGTTCTCACAAAGCCCAACCTTAATCATAATAATATCACGCGCAGTGCAAAGCGTGACTTATACAAGTGTATCATGAATGTTATCCATACTAGTCATATTCTCTGTTGACACAAATGAGTGAAAAACCACTGTTATTGATTTTCGTATTCACTAAGCCTGGATTTTTCTACTAAATAAAGTTTTCACTGACACAATGACTCTCAGTTCATTTTGCATTTATATTGTAAATGTATTTCAAAGAAACTTACCTCATCCGAACTCGCTGCACAAGCTGTTGTATTCTTGTCGCGATCCATACTGCAA
>CM057168.1:487764-498750 GCA_029962745.1 Echinometra lucunter | reverse complement strand
TTAAGAGAGAGATTATTCAGGCGTGCGATGGGACACCTGTTAGTTGGGTGCTGCTCTTATCACCACTTTGATTGTTTGCAGAGTTGTTCCTATTGGGCGACTCCGCGTACCCTTCGAACAGCGCCCCAAACGACGACATTGAGCCAGTGAACAGTTCTTTAATTGCTACCCGAAACTGAGGGTACTGGATAGTGTAGATGAACGGGTTAGCGCACGAGTTGCAAAAGGCCAAGAGGGTTAGAATTCGGTTCAGATCGCCGTAGAGGTAAGTATAATCAATGACTCCGATATTGTATAGGAAGTATCCTATGCTGTTAGGGCCCCAGCAAATTATGAAGATAATTATCACAACGAGGAGGAGTTTGATAACGCGGTTTTTTGCTTTCAGGAGGCGGTAGGAGGATGTGCTGCGGCCACTTTCGTCGCCGTTTTTGCCGAAGATTACAGCTTGCCGATAGAGGGCGCGAGCCGTAGCAGCCTGGGTGGTTAACATGATGAGCGACGGGATGAGAAAGTGTAGGAGGAAGGACGTGACCCCTGCCACCTCTGATGCAAGCTGGGAGGAGTAGGAATAAACGCAGGACTGCGTTACAGGGTCAACAGATATAGCGAGTGGTATGAAACAATCAGCAACAATAGCTGCTACCCAGATGAGCAGGATAGCCAACACAACGTGCCGCTTCCGCAGGATGCGGTTGAATTTGATTGGGAAAACCACGGCGACGAAACGCTCTATGGAAATGGTCGTCAGGGTAAAGATGGAAACACTGACAGAGAGCCACATGAATAACGACGTATAAAGAACATGACAGTACAGTTCACCGACTTCTGTAGAGGGGACGACGTCCGCTGTTGGGATGGGAATTATCAGGATCGAGGTCAGGAAATCAGCAAATGCCAGAGCTCCAATGAGAGTGTCTGTGGACCTGCTTAAGGATCGACGCCTGAATAATACAAGCATCACCAGAAAGTTTCCAAGAATGCCTACGATACCAAGGATAAGCTGAAGGATCATGTTCCAAGTCCACGTAACAGGTTTCCAGGCCCACTGGACTGTCACCATTGTCGTACTCTCTACTTTCTCTGTAGTGTTCAAGGCAGCCGACTCATCAGCATCAGAGACGCTAGCCCGAGTTACAAGCGATGTGTTGATAGGGATTTCTTCAGAAGCATCAAGTGGGCTAAAGAATAAATCGGTTGCAGATGGATGAGTAGTGGTAGCCCCATTCTCACCCGACGTTTGTTCCAGGATAGACATAGAGAACAGGAGTAAGATGAATGTGAGGACTCGAGAGGTTCTCGCCATGTTGTCCACATGCACGCTGCAGAGGCAACTGCGCGTCAAACCACAGGAGATGCGGTCACAGCCGCAGCAGAAGGCACTGGGCTGGTGAGACAATCTGATGCTATAGTAAAGTCAGTATGCAGAATTTACATCTTAAGAAGAATTAGTGTCGGCAATTCCTGAAAAAACGAAAGAAAACATAAAATATGTACTTGTTGCTTAGGTATCGAATTTTCAAGATGGGTCCATCTATTAGTTGCTCTTAACTCAATAGGTGTTTATTCTGCAAAATCAGAAAATATCATTGAACACGGACATACTGAAGCTTTTCGACATGAACTTATCGGAGTAAAATCGCATGAATGGACAGAAAGCCAGAATCGAAACGCGCGTATTGTTCCCCCGCTTCCATTATATTCTGGCTTTTTGTTCATTCATGCGATTTTACTCTGATGAGTGCATGTCGGAAAGCTTCAGTATGTCCGTGCTCTTAACTCATTACCTAAAACGAGAGTAGTGTTCCCTCGCTTCCATTATATATTGTTCCCATTTTGGCTTTTGTTCATTCATGCACTCTGATGAGAGCATATCGGAAAGCTTCAGTATGTCCCTGCTCTTAAACTCGTTAACTATTGAATTCTCTCGTTTCCCCTAGCCTAGGCTCAGTACAGAGGACACTCGATTCCATTAGCCAATGGATTAACAGATAAATTGATAAACATAATTTTAGATATTAAAAAAAAACATATTTTTGCATGTTTTTGAATATCTAATTTCAAATATTTTTGAATAGTTTATTTTTAGATATTTTTGAATATTTTATTCTTAAACATTTTTTAATAATCTATTGTTGAATATTCTAAAATATTTTTAATATTGTTTAAATATTTTTGAACATGTTTAACTATTTTTCGATATTTTTCAATATTTTTTAGATATTTCTAAATATTTTTAAACATATTTCTCGTTAATATCAAAATACTACTAATAAAGGTGATACATTGATTGATTGATTGATTGATATATGAGTTTACTTTCATTTCCATATCAACGAAATTTACAATGTTAAGCAAAATACAAAATTCAGACATGGAAAAAAGGGAACCCACTGAAGTTTGAAGTTTGAAGTTTCTTTATTTCCACATAATGTAAGTAATACAATGAAATAAACATACATATTCTTATTCCTGGAATAGCAATATTTAAAATAAATTTGCATATGAAAAATAATACATTTTACTGTTTGTAAGTATTAAGTTAAATTAAGTAAAATAAATCAGTGGAGGAGTCTATTTAAAGAAGCAAAGCTTGTATTGTATAAACCCCTATCTGGCTTACAAAAATAACACAACAATAATGTAATACGAACGTATATGTGCTTTTATGTTATTCCCCATCCCCCCCCCCCCCCCCCCGCCCCGCCCCGCGGCCCCGACCACAGAAAAGAAGGAGCAATATGACTTACATTAGTTGGTCCATGTAAAATACAAAACAAAAGAATGAAAAAAAAAAGAATGAAAAAAAGAATGGAAAAAGAATGGAAAAAAAAAAGAATGGAAAGCACATCTTCATAAAGTCAACAAGAATTCCGACGTTTTTTTGAATAAGAGAACCTAGTGGTCAACGGGTTAACCCATTTCTGACAAGAATTATTTAAAGCCTAATTTGATCAGTTTTTATTCTTCAAATTGGCAACATCGACATTTTTATTTCATTGCTACATTTTTCTTATAAAACGTCATGTATCTGAAATGAATATAAATTGACGGAAATTACGATGAGAAGTCAAAAAAGTTGGCGATTTGCAGGGAAAACGGTGATTTTAAACTTTCTATCACATTGCCAATTTAAGGATTTCAATGCATATTTTCCTTTAAAAAAATTTCAGCATCAAACTACGAATATTAACGCAACCAAAACGGGCACAGTTTGTGTAGAATTTTTTGCTCTTTCTGCTCATGTACTAGTATTTGGTATGATTCTTATATAGGGCTTTGCATCAAAAGATATTAGGACAAACCACAAAATGTGGACCTCTGTCACGAATGGGTTAACGAGAAGTCTGGTTACACTAGGGAGTGTTTCGTGAAGAGTTTTGTCAGTGATTTTCACTGACAAATGTTATAAGCTACTGGAAATCCTCGCATCTGATTGGCTGAGAGCAAATTCGTCTGTGAAAATCACCGACAAGATTCTTCATGAAACACTACCCTGATCTGCCCTTAGATTAACAAAACAAAACAAAACAAAAGATACGCGTTCACAGTAAAAAAAAAAATATTGTAAACAACTCTTTAAAAATCTTAAGCAACTGTTTAAGCCAGTCACTCTAACAACCATTGTTTAAACTATATTAAACAACTAATGTAGTTTGAACTTTAAACAGTTTGTTGTTTAAAATTTGTAGCAAATTTCCAGCGGTATTATCTGAAACTGCTAAACAATGTCATTGGAAATTCGCTCGATGCTTTTAATAACGTATGTTTACAATACAGGGTATGTATTTTAAACAATATTGCTCAAAATTTAAGCAACACAATTTTAAACATTGCCAATTTAAACAGCGTTTTTACAATGTTGAACCTGACAGCGGAGACATTTCCGGCATTCCTTCGTAGTGCCCTACCGACTCTCCACCTAGCCATTAACTATTTGACGTATTGATTTATCTTGATTCATCTAAAGTTAACGAGCAGTTTTTCTGCCATCTGTGTACCGTGGACACACATGCCGTACAATTTGACTTTCGATAATTGATGTATAAATTACCATCGCGGCCAGCATACGACTTGGTGGGACAGGAGGTTCTCTCTTTGAACATGCTGACCAATCATGTTATAAATCACTTAGTTTTTGGAGTGGATATCCAATCGGTAAAGAGTAGGATAGGAAGACAGGTGTAATTATGATGCATTATTTTATTGTTTGTTGTCTGTGACTGGTTCGGGAAATGATGGCATGATGGCTTACAAATATATTGAATATTTTAAGAAAATCATTTCTTTTCACTGCCACCGTCTTACAATGGTCAAGGAAGATAAAATCAGGTGGGAAAATAGTAGCATTCCAGGCACATTACTCGTTTCCATCTTCATCAGTATTTCCTTGTTGCATTAACCTGTTGACTACTGAATTCACTCATTCCCCTACACTTAATACAGGGACCACCCGGTTCCAGTAACCAACGGGTTAATTGCTCAAGCAAGGAGAGAGAGAGACGGGATGCAGTAAAGTAAAGGGAGGTATTGGACATTCTCATCTTGTCTTCTTGCTTTTTCACGATTTTCTAGTGGTCGAGAAGTTAAAATTAGAAAATACTTATGAAAATCCCAAGCGCTTTGCTTTAGTCTTCATTGATGTTATTGGTTATATGAAAAGGGAGAAGACTGAAGAAACGGATGATATTAAAGAGAAGGAGAATGGTACTGCGTTTTCATAAATATTTTTAGTTATAACTCCTGGGCCCCATTTCATAAATCTAGTTATCAATCACAAGTTGCAATGACTGTTGAAATCCTTGCATTTGATTGACTGAGAGCAAATTTGTCACAGAAATGTGGCAGTTGTTATTGATAACAAGTTTGATGAAATGGGGCACTGATGACCCACTTGAAACAGTTCCCATTTTGACCATACATCCATTACGCTTCTTTTTTTGTGTGTGTGGGCATGGCATTGAATGAACTTTGGTGATGTGCATGTATTCATAAAGTTATTATATAAACAAGAAAATAATTGTAACTGTTATTTTACAAGATTTGCGAAAATGACGAATCAATTTCCTGTTGTTTATCTTTTTTAACATGAGGTACATAAACTTGAATATACAAACAAAAGAATATAAGATTATAGCTGTTTCTCAAAAGGAAATGCAAAAGTAAAACAGTAGATGTTATTTCACAGGAATACGAAAAGTATGAATCAATGTTTTGCTGATTGATTAATGAGGGAGATTTGTCAAGGAACATGATCTAACTCGACGGTCAAAAATCGACACTTAGTAGTTGCCTGGCAGTGGGTTATGTCTTTGTATTTGTTGCTAGGGGATATATTAGCCACGTAGGTTCTTCTTATTGCTGCTGTCTTCTATAGCATGAGAGCTCGAAGCATGGCCGTAGCCTACGCAGCAGGGGGGGGGGGGGGCAGGTTTTCAAGACTTACATTTTTTCAATGAAAACTTTTCAAAATTTCACAAAAAGTGTGCACCAAATCCTTCCATTTCAATTATAAAATTACAAAAGGGTCCTCGTGACCAGCTCGGTCGCTTCGCTCCCTCGCTTGCGGGTTTCTTCGAAAATTTTACGTATTCTTGCCCCCATCCCCGGGAAAAATGTCTGCGTACTACCCTGGTTTGAAGGATTTGCGCTCGGATGGTAAACCATTAACAGCTATGGCTTATGGCGAGTGACTACTGCTACTTACCTACTTATTACGCATCACTGATTTTCTTACAAGATTGTCCGACTCTCTATTAGCATTATCAGAAGTTTCAACAACCATTAATATTTTGCTAGGAACCTATACAAGCTTTGCTTTTTAATAGGTTCCTCATATTTGTCATTATTGTTTTCATCTCTACGACCATTGTTTTTGGTCGATATGCTTTCTTTTGTATGAAAACCGTTGTTTTGTGGAATGTGAAACAATCAAAGCAAACCAAATCAAATCAAATCTAATCAGGTCAAATCAAATCAAATCAGGTCAAATCAAATCAAAGCAAAGCAAATCAGGTCAAATCAACCAAAGCAAATCAAATCAAATCAAATCAAATCAAATCAAATCACATCAAATCAGTAATGATGGAGAGGCAAGAAAGGCGAATAGGCCAGACCTGAATGCATACCTTGCCCAATTTCGGCAAAAGGAAGCAATTCACAGATTAAAGGTAAAGTCCAACCCAGAAGTTTCACTGTTTCAGTAAAAGGAGTTAAATTTGAACAGCATTTAAAAAAAAGAAATGAGCCAAATCGGTCAAAAATAAGAAAATTACACGCATTTACATTTTCTAGTAAATTACTCACGGTCCTGCACATTTGGCACTACTGATGACATCACATGCGAGCAGCTCTTCATTCACTTTGTACATGAAATTTCACATTTCCTCAATTTTCTTGGAAGTTACACATTATCTAACCCCCATAGTCAATGTATGTTCAGTAGAATTGCTTTTTACATAACATACTTTATACCGATACCGATGCCACAAGTGAAGAAAATACAATTTTAATCACTCCCTATATACAGCATAGCTATTTGGGATCAGAAGCAATGTGATTATTATTATTTGGTTTGGCGTCAGCAGTGCCTGGGAGGCGAAAGGCGAACTGAATCACTGTAACCCTTATGTATCTCCTCCAGATATCACTGATTGGTGGTTTGCAGGTGGACCACATACACCGGGGTTTCCCCTTACACTAATATATTTCAGAAGTAATTCAAATATGTGACTAAATAATGGCTTTGTCAGTTATAAGAAGCGTGCCTCAAATATGGCATTTAAGAAAAAAGATTGTCATAAAACTATTCATTTACATAAAAACAACTCAGTGAGGAGCTGTAACGAGGGATGACTTTATTTTCGAGTGAAAGTCCACGCGCAAAATAGTGGAATACATTCTGAACAAGGGTAATGCAGCTAGATCTCACAACCTCTGTGTGTATTTCATAATTTTAAACTTGTATTTCCATCAAGTGATCAAATGACTAGTTAAAGATATCTATGTGACTTCTAAAATCTCTCAAAAGTGAAGTTTCGACTCTTGCATTCATACTTAGAGAATGCTTGCCTGCTTTGGCAAAAGGAAGGAAGTAAACTATTCCTTGAAAAGTAGTTTTGATGTTGATTTGGCACATTTAAGGCCTGCATAAATATGGCACAGATTTGTGCTCTCAATTCACTCTAAATGCACTCTCTTCTGAAATTCACCCCTATCAGAGTGAATGCGTTCACTCTTTTTTGAAGAGAGTACTTGGCGCTTAATTTGGATCCACGTTGGAGCTAGTAATTTTATTATGCGGTTTCAATAATCAGCGAACATAAGAAAATTAACCGATCATCTTATATTGTGTCTCAAAAGCTGCTATTTTCTAATACAGAGAGGAATATGTAACTTAATCTTAATGGACACTGTCATCAATTAACACCTCTCCCTTCCTCAGACTCATTTCCTAATTAAAATTATTGACTTCTCTTATCTTGGGCAGGGGTTGGAAGGGGGTAATACTTAATTGATACAAAAATCACTGCCTGGGGGTCTCCGTGGACCAATATCATCATGGTTATGTATTCTACTCCAGATGGGTCAGCACACGTAAAGAAAATAACTGTTGATCTCAACGACTGATATTTTCTTGGAATCCAAGAACAATGTAATGATTTAATTGCATTCTATAAACACAATCATCGATTTCTACGGCTTGCTGCTTCGAGCTCATTATTCCAATTAAGAAATAGCTTCTCGTTAGCCTGGCAGAAGCCTCACGGTGCTCTATTTAATTGATAGAACAACATTGTACAACATTTTACCTCACGAATGCATCAGCACACTTACAGACGATAACGGTCCTCTCAAGGACCGCTATCTTCTCAGTTGAAAGACACGAAGAATATTATGGTGTAACTTAATTCTAATGAACACCATCATCAATTAACACCGGTCCCCGCTTCCGTCTCATTTTACCCTTCTCGTATGAGCGAAAGCGTATACTGTCTTGTCCTTTTTTATTTGATTTTAAAAAATACCAAAATGCTGCTTGGGCCATCTTGCATAAATAGTTATGATAACGCTTATGCAAGAGGTCCCCAGGAGTGTTTATGGTAATTGATAGCATAATCCGAGTTTTCAAAATCATTATTAGTCAAAGTTGATGAGTCATTCTAATTCGAGCAAGCTGATCTATTAATCTCACAATGAAAGGGTCGCTTCGCAAAGAAAAAGATGATAATAATGATGATGAAGATGATGATGACGACGATGATGATAATAATATTCATGATAATGCTAATATTAATAATGATGACGATGATGATGATAATAACATCAATGATAATGATAATGATAATGATGATAATGATGATAATAATGATAACGTCTTATTCACCCAGGGTAGCCACTTCAGCTTTTATCAGCTGCTCCTCAAGCGGGCCCTGCATAACATAATATGTTACTATTACCCTTCTCCATTCCTATACGCTTACCTCCTGGCTAGAAGGCAGAAGGTCCCATTTTTAAAGTCTTTGGTATGACTCGGCCTGGGATCGAACCCACGACCTCCCGATCATGAGGCGGACGCTCTATCATTTGAGCCAACATGCCCGTTGATGATGATGATAATAATAACGATGGTAATCATCATCATCATCATCATCATCATCATCATCATAATAATAACAATAATAATAATAATGATAATAATAATAATAATAATAATAATGATTATAATAATGATAATAATAATCCTCTTACATGTTGATGATTAGACAATAGACCAAATATAGATGCTATGTCAGGAAGTAAGTATCTATCTTGTTTCTTGGTTTATCTAATCTTTCTTACCAAATTATGCGATTAAAGCTAACAAACGTTAACCATATATAAAATTGCATTTGGGATTCACTTTCATACCATACTGATGTTTGATCTTCTCATCGAAAACCGACTTTCAAGTGACCTTCAAAAAAAGGGTTGTATTGTAACGAAAAGCGGATGTTTACGAATTGGACGGTTCAGATGTTTTCGACAAAAATGGGATTGCATTATAAGCACTGAACCTCGTTTACTTTTCCTGTGGTTTATTGCCGTAATGTACTATATTGAACTCCACTGATAATAACAATCGAAAAATAAATTTAAAAAACGCGCCTGATAGAATAATATGGTAACATACCTTCTCAGAAAAGTTTTTAAGTTGGTTTAATTGGGAACCTACCAACTGTTGGTTTTAAAAAAATCCAATATGTTTTATATACAAAATCCTTTAAACCGAAAGTTGGTAGGTTTATCTTTTAACCAACGTAATGATTTTTAATCATTTTTTTCTGAGAGTTTGTTATGGTATAAATCAATATCCTGTTTTTTTTTTTTTTTAAGTGCATGAATTTACATATATGAACACAAAATAACAGTTACGGGTTTACAAAGAACAGCAAGGGTAACGAAATAAGGGTGAATTGTCACTTGGTCTACTCCCACTTTGCGTAATGCCCGTTTGGTCTCATCCCACGTTGTATAATCCCATTTCGCCTAAAACCTGTTTTTTAATAACCTTTTGGTCTAATCACCACTTAGTCCATTTAGCATTTCGTCTAATTTCCAGTTAGGCTATGCCCGTTTCGTCCAACACCCACGTCGTCTAACATCACTTAGACTATCTGACTGGACGATGTGATACTAGACCAAATATAGTCATTAGACGAAATGAGGAAAACTAAGTAGCCTAGAAGAAGTGGCAATTAGACTATTTGATCATTATACAAAATGACAATTAGCCCGAGTGGCTATTAAACCAAAATGATAGTAGACCAAATGGGTCTAGCCATGGTGGTGTTGGACGATCTGGCAATTAGACCAACTAGTAGTAGACCAATTGTCTAATATAGTCATTAGACGAAATGAGGAGAACTAAGTAGCCTAGACGAAGTGGCAATTAGACTATTTGATCATTAGACAAAATGACAATTAGCCCGAGTGGGTATTACACCAAGTGATGATTGGACCAAACGGAAATTAGGCCAAAGTGATAGTAGACCAAATTGGTTTAGCCATGGTGGTGTTAATCGTTCTGGCAATTAGACCAGCTGGTAGCAGACAAATAGGCTATAGACCAATTTCACAACGCAAGAGGGCAGCAGACTGTTCGACACAGTTCGACTTAATGCGGTGGGCGCTCCAACTTTTATAGTACACAAGTCAATAGTGCGTTATGTACATTCGTTCGATTTTTTGTCTATTTTGACCAATATATGCAGATTTCTTTTAATATTTGCAATGAGAAATTGCCAGGGAAGTTCAGGTCGCAGCTGTGCGGTGCTCGAATGCCACAAGAATTGGAGAAAGTTTAAAAATTGGAAGCTAACTGCATGAGTGCGAAATTCACTCGCTTTTGACTCATGAAGCCTCTTTGTGTGAGAAGCCTTACTCCCTACACAGATTTCCGTAAGCAATTCGAAAACATCCGTCGCCAATGGGTAAAATATCAACAGAAAGGACTTTGAAGTCAAGAAACATTATCATTTTGTACTTTGGCGTAAAATTCAATGAGTGAAAACATGACTTTGTAAACAGGGTAATATTGAGGACTCCCGTTTACTACGGCTTCTATGCTGCAATCGAACTTATACTGACAAAAAACTAAGTTGAAAAAACTATCGAAAGTACAAAAATACATAATACCTTCATTTGTCAGATATGGCCATTGTCTTACCTCATGTACCCATGTATCCATGCTTTATTTTCTTGATGTAGAATAAAGTAAATGGAACAGTATAAGGGCATATCTCATATCTTACATTCATTTTGTACACACAGCCAATCGCGGTCAGCGCGCTTGCCCATCGCAGCAATGGCGTCGCCGATAGAGGACCAAATACATAAACCGGAAGTGAAATTTGTCTATAAATAGACTTATTTGTCTATAAATAAATAGAGCAACAAGAATCAACCCGTTGGCCTTATTTTTTTCCCCAGGCGAGATCAGGGCTA
>CM057168.1:464750-487264 GCA_029962745.1 Echinometra lucunter | reverse complement strand
ATCTCAGATTTTTTTTTTTCATTTGTATTTGATGATGAGAAGGAAATAAATGAAGGGCTTGAATGCAAAAACCGATATATCCAGTTTTGTTAATTTCGGATATTTGCAATTAAGTATCAAGAAAATAAGGAAAATAATAAAAAATATATATCTTATGTTTGGATCCAAAAGGGCATTTAAAAAGTATTATTTTGTACATTTATTGTGATGCTTACTTACTTAATTTTTTTTCAAAATGGCATTTATCCGCTTTTACATGTAAACTCTTCAAATGTATTTTGAATCTGAAAACCTCAACATCTACTCATTTGCTTACACAACACTGTACTTTAAAAGGAATACCCCCTTTTGTGGCCCTAATGCTGTTGTGTTTATTTTACTTTTGTGTGCGTGTGTGTGTGTGTGTGTGTGGGTGAAGGTGTGTGTGTATGGGTCGGGGGGGGGGAGGTTCTTAAACAATATTGTTTCTCCGATTTCCGTGAAATATTTTTTGCTGATGGTTTTGACATATTGCTTAGTCGTCAGCCAAAGAGGATCCTCTTCTGTCCGCATCATTCTGGGAGACTTTATAGAATACCACTTTTCCTGGATATCTTAAAGCGAACCAGTAACATTGAATAATGCTTAAAAAGGTTATCAAATCTAATCAATGATGTAAGCATATATATAGAATTAATGTTAAGTATATGATTATCGATTTGTGAAAGAATGAGTCAAAACGGTTATCGTTTACTGTGCTAAAAATGGGGAAAATTTGGAGTTTCGAAGCAATTTTGACACAAAAATTAATGACGAAAAATATCTGAAATGGATAATTTCCTTGTTTGTTTTTAGGTCGTTGATACTGTCATAATTAATAACATTACTGCTAATGAAAGCCACAAATGTTATATGGACACATCGTTTGTAATGATAAATTTTCTCCCCATTAAAACGGATTTTTTGAATATTCATTTATTCATTTATTTATTCAATCATTTATTTATTCATTCATTCATTTATTTATTCATTCATTCATTTATTCATTAATTAATTTATTTATTTATTCATTTATTTATCAATTTTTAACAGAAATGAATTTACCAGTTCCCTTTAAATTAAACTGTATAGTTCGTTTTTCAGAATCATTGGGACCTAAAGTGACCAATAAAGAATTAAACTACAACTACTACTATTGATGATATACCGCGGGTGTCCTAAGAGCAGAACGCCGGATTATCAGTGCTTAACCTTCGAAGAGTATGTATATAAATATTATATATATCTTGAAGTAGTCCACGTATTGGCATAACTAAACAAACAAACCAACAAAAGTCAATGAGAAGAGTTGACTCAATAATGCATTGTTAATTGCCAATAAGAATTTATTTAATCCGAATTTTCGGGGGCCTCCCCCTTCCTCAGGGATAAAGAGGATAATGCAATATGTACACAAATAACCATTTCATTATCAACAGATGCAATCCAAGCGTGACCATAACAACCACTGTGTTGCTTAGCAATTTAGCGCATTTGTTTTTAAATACAAGATATCGCACATTAATGAGTCACAGAAAAAAAATATGACGCATATTACGTTGAGATAACGTAAGTTGCACAGAGAAACAAGACTGAATGCACCTGAGAATAATATGACGCATTAAACGAGGTACTTAAATACCAAGAAAACCATAGATGGTGCGTTGCTAAGCAATTTGGCGCGAAGACTCAAAACAGCGCAAATTTGTTAACACGAAAATTACGTAATAAGGAATGAAAGCTAAGATAGCTTCCTGATCATCTTGTAACTGAAATGAAAGAGCAACTAATTATCTAATGGGACGAAGCCCAAGGTGGTAGTGGGAGGGGTATTGTCTGTGAACTGTGGGAGAAAATGAACTTGGTAATTGTAATTTTATTTCAGTAGCCTATGCATCATTATTTTCCATGTCACCAACAATGCAAATTGCAAAATCTGACAACTGAAGAATAATGAGGGTTTCAGGGGTGAGTGGGGGATGGGTCTGTTAGTTGAGGAGTTTGGGGGAGGCGATAATGTAATCAGTTATAGTACGACTATCCAGCAGATTAGATACACACACTTGGTTTTAATGTTATGATATAGACGTTATACTTTTATGAATTGCATTCCTTTATACTCATTTATGTCCTTTCATTGTTTCTTGTTTTCTTTATTGTTATTGCATGTTAAAGAGCAAATGAAAACAAAAATTCTGTGTAATGCTATACATGAACCAATAAAGAATCTTCAAATCTTACCCTATGACTTAAAAGGAAAACCGAAAAATACCTTTTGAAAGCAAAATACTGAAAATCGACCGTTCCGTTTTTTGTTTTTGTTTGTTTGTTTGTTTGTTTGTTTGTTTGTTTGTTTTTTTTTTTTTTTTGGGGGGGGGGGGGGGTGGTAACCCTTATGATAAGTACAGTGTTTGAACAGTGAGGTGCTTTACGATTTTACTGTTGAAACCCTGATCACTGTATCCGTAGCCCGCCAGCTAATGGGAACCGTCTTCGGTGCATGCTTCACCCGATGACTTTTTTGTGGGGTACACATTTCAATAAACTCCAGGTGATGATTAAAAAGCTGGATATAACGCCTTTTGGAAGCAAGCTCTTCATGATTATAACGGGATCTGCAATTAACGACACAGTCTACGATGTTGTGATTTTAGTTTGAGTATGCTCTTATCTATATCTGTTATGTCTGCAGAGGCAATTAATGAAGAAGTTGAAGACGCTACAATCGTCGTTATTGGTGAGATCTGATTCGCATTATGACGTCCAAAGATGTTAGTAACACGCATGCGTGAAAAGCGAAAGTAGCTGCCGGTCAGCTGTTCCTTATAACCAAGGGATACGGGAGTTTCGGGTCACTATGATTATCGTCGTATATAGGTGCCGGAAGAAATCGACAGCCTTCCGTCTGAAATTCTATCTACCCGTATTCTTAGAAGTCAGATTCTTTTCTAGATTTTATTTTTTTCAGTCAGAAA
This sequence comes from Echinometra lucunter, assembly GCA_029962745.1. NCBI lineage: Eukaryota > Metazoa > Echinodermata > Echinoidea > Camarodonta > Echinometridae > Echinometra > Echinometra lucunter. Next base: position 484,271 of record CM057168.1, on the reverse strand, counting down.
TTCCCGTTAACAAGGTAAGTCCACTCTTGAATCTTTACTGCAGTAAACAAGTTAGTTTGTAATTGAAGAATTTATTACTCAATGTGGTATAAAAAGTTAGATATAGACCATAATTTATGAAACACATGCAGGGTGACGGTTACCCGAATACTGATTATTTGAAAATGGTGTTCCGCAAGGACCATAACTAGGACCCACTCTTATTTTATTTCGGTTAGTCATGAAAATGGTACATAAATGGATTACGATCTCAGCGACAGACATAGCAATACTTATTCAGTCCTTTTATACAGGCTTTATAGACAATCAATACCATGGGGGGGGGGGGACTGTAGTGGATGTACTTTGTAAACGTCTTTTCAATCCGATCATAGAGTTTTATATTATCATATTGTGCACTGTCTTGTTCTACAGCTAAATGAACTTCACCATGGTCGTATACCCATAGGGGGACTGGGGTAGTTGTCTCTCCCCCCCCCCCCCATTCCGAACCCACTTCTTTCTTCTTACGTTTTTGATTGAAAAAAATTACAAAAAAATCAACTCAACGTGTGCACTAGATTGTTCAGTTTCAATTCTAAAAATGCAAAAGCTTTCGCTCGGTCGCTTTGTTCCCAGGCTTGGCGTGTTACCGCAAATATTGAACATATTCTTCCCCCCCCCCTCCCTGGAAAATTTTTCTGCGTACGGCCTTGCTAACAACAAAACAAAAAGAAAGCAAACCAAAACAAAACAAATGTTGAAATAGTAAATAATGGATCCATATGTTTTTTTTTAATAATAAGATGAGGATATGGAATATAGCCCTTAACCCTTTTGGTAATAAATGGGGAGAGTTTCATAAAGTGTTTTGTCAGTGATTTTTACTAACAAATTTGCTCTCAGCCAATCAGATGCAAGGATTTCAGTAGATTATGACAGTTGTCAGTAAAAATCACTGACAAGACACTTCATGAAATGCTCCCCGGAATTCTTATATTCCAACAGCCAATGGGTTAAACAACTATAACCTGGGGGTGTTTCATAAAGCTGTTCGTAAGTTACGAACAACTTTACGCACGACTGGTGATACCTTCTTGTGCTACATGTAAATGAATGAGCATCTGATTAGCACCCAGGAAGGTATCACCAGTCGTTCGTAAAGTCGTTCGTAACTTACGAACAGCTTTATGAAACACCCCCTGTTGATTACTGAATTCTTTAATATCCATAGGCTTAACTCTTTGTGCGCTGAATCAATTTTGAAATTTCGAGAGGAAAATAATGTAAATTGTTCTTTTGATATTTTCTTTAAATTCTGCTTTGTTTTGTTTGTTTGTTTTTATTTCAGAATCAATAAAAAGAACGTATACAAAGAACAAATTCTATACAAAGATTATAAATACAAAATATACAAATCAAAAGATAACAAATCTGCGGAAAGCCCAATTTCAGCGATGTTTATATAAGATCACTGTTCTTCCTTGAGACAGCATTGATACGAATAGTTATTTTATAGATATCACTTAAGTTAAAATAGCTATTTTAATTTCTCTGGAACAAAGGTGAAGGAGAATATAATTAAACTAATTATTACTAGTTATTGTTGGAATAGACTAAAGACTTAGTCCTCAATTTTCCGCGATACGGAAAAAGTGGGAAAAATCACAAAATTCGGGAAGAACACGGAATTCACGGAGTTTCACGGAAAACGCAATTTTTCAGGCCCAAAAATTTGAATTACGAAAAATATACCCCAAAATATAAAAAAGTAAAACAAAATCCAATTAAAAAACAAAAAACAACCTTCCATCAGCGGAAAATCTGGATCTAACTTGTTCGCAGTGTTTAGCGTGTGTTCGCGAAGCTTCAGTTATGTCTACATTTTATCTGCAGTGTGTATATATTACTGGGGTAACTTTCGTTTTTGCTTTAGTTTTTACTGTTTACAATTGCTTTGTCATATGTTTTTGACATGTCACCGAAGAACACGGAATTTGCATTTTAGAAAACGGAGAACTGGGGTCTTTAGAGTGGACCTGTTTACTAATGAATTCAAATCTATGCACGTTTCTCTCCAGAATCATTGGTTTCCAACTACGTATTCAGTTCACCTGTTATAATGGCATCTGGGGTGTGTTTCACAAAGATTTAAGTTTGACTAATGTCGCAGTTAAATTCCTACTTGCGTGCTCTATATAACGCATCACCCCACTGGTCAGATCATGCTCAGGGGACGGGCACTATTGGAAGTCTATCAAAATTGAATGAGATTACGCGTTAATTGGCGCTTAAGCACGACTCTAAGTCAAACTTAACTCTTTGTGAAACACCCCCCTAAATAGATGGAATCTTGCTTGCATACATTAGTTGTTGCAATGTCGGGCAAGCCTATTGCAAGCTTTTAGTTGTCAAGGGAAACTCTTGTTCAACAAGTGTGCATAAAATTAGTAAACAGGTGTATTTCGAAGAGTTTTGTGGGTAATTTTCACTGACAATTGTTATAAGCCATTGAAAATCCTTGCATCTGATTGGCTGAGAGCAAATTAGTCAGTAAAAACTCACCGACAAGACTCTTCCTGAAACGCTCCCCAGGTCCATTGTACTGATGCGAAGAGGGCGCACAAAGGGTTCAGGGGAGCCAACTGATTCCAGAGGCCGACGGGTTGCGATCTGGGCACCGTTTCAAGAAAGATGTCAGCACTGACAAGCTGTCAGTCACTGACAGTTTCAGTAAAAACCCTTGGTTTTGATTGGCTGAGAAGCACTGGTCACTGACTGTTACTATGGTAATTGTCAAACAATGACAGCTTGTCAGTGCTGACATCTTTCATTAACCCATTCGTGACATAGGTCCACATTTTGTGATTTGGCCTAATATCTTTTGATGCAAAGCCCTAAAAATCATACCAAATACATGAGCAGAAAGAGCAAAAAATTCTACACAAACTGTGCCCATTTTGGTTGCGTCAGTATTCGTTGTTTGGTGCTGAAAATTTTTAAAAGGAAAATAAGCATTAAAATCCTTAAATTGGCAATGTGATAGAAAGTTTAAAATCACCTTTTTCCCCTGCAAATTGGCAACTTTTTGACTTCTCATCATAATTTCTGTCAATTTATATTCATTTCAGATACATGACGTTTTATAAGAAAAATGTAGCAATAAAATAAAAATGTTGGTGTTACCAATTTGAAGAATAAAATTTGATCAAATTAGGCTTTAAATAATTCCTGTCACGAATGGGTTAAACGGTACCCAGGGCCACCACATTACCACATGTGTTACAAGTATCGGACTTGTATTTCTTTTTTTTTCCCACCTTACTTTCATTTATTTTATTTTTTTTATTAACCAAAACATAGCCCTAACCCTTACACTAACCCTAAACCTAAAGCATATAAATAAATTAAAACAAAAAAATCATTGTCACTGAAGAATTTGAACCCTAGTCGTCGAGGCATGAGACTCGAGCGCTCACCACTAGACCACAATGCATCACTTGATCTTGAGAAATCTGCGTAACTTACACAGTATGTCCTTGACTAAATAAACCGTAGTATCTATTGCGCATGCCTCCAAAGCTTAGCCCTGATCTCGCCTGGGGGAAAAAAATAACGCCAACGGGTTAATACTTGTTGCTCTGTTTATTTTGGATTATAGCTTATTTGTCTGCTACCAGTTGTTCTAATTGCCAGAACGTTTAACACCACCATGGCTAAACCCATTTGGTCTACTATCACTTTGGCCTAATTTCCGTTTGGTCCAATCATCACTTGGTGTAATACCCACTCGGGCTAATTGTCATTTTGTCTAATGATCAAATAGTCTAATTGCCACTTCGTCTAGGCTACTTAGTTTTCATTTCGCCTAATGACTATATTAGACAACTGGACTACTACCAGTTGGTCTAATTGCCAGATCGTCTAACACCACCATGGCTAGACCCATTTGGTCTACTATCATTTTGGTCTGATTGCCGTTTGGTCCAATCATCACTTGTCTTATAGCCACTCGGGCTAATTGTCATTTTGTCTAATGATCACATAGTCTAACTGCCACTTCCTCTAGGCTACTTAGTTTTCCTCATTTCGTCTAATGACTATATTTGGTCTATTATCAGTTCGTCCAGTCAGATAGTCTAAGTGGTGTTAGACGACGTGGGTGTTGGATGAAATGGGCATAGCCTCACTGGAAATTAGACGAAATGGTAAATGGACTAAGTGGCAATTAGACCAAATGGTTATTTAAAAACAGGTTTTAGGCGAAATGGGATTAGACATTGTGAGATGAGACCAAACGGGCATTACACAAAGTGGGAGTAGACCAAGTGACAATTCACCCTTATTTTGTTACCCCTGCTGTTCTTGGTAAATAGCCGTAACTGTTATTTTTTGATCATATGTGTAAATTCATCCACTTAAAAAAAGAACAGAATATGGATTTATACCATAACAGACTCTCAGAGAGAAAAAAAATTGATTAAAAAGCATTAGGTTGGTTAAAAGATAAACCTACCGACTGTCGGTTAAAAGGATTTTGTATATAAAACATATTGGATTTTTTTTTTTAAACCAACAGTTGGTAGGTTCCTATTTTAACCAAGTTAAAAAACTTTTCTGAGAAGGTAAGTTGCCATATTATTCTATCAGGCGCGTTTTTAAAAATCTTTTTTAAATTTTTATTATCAGTGGAGTTCAATGAAGTACAATTCATCAATAAACCACAGGAAAAGTAAATGAGGATCAGTGCTTATAATGCAATCCCATTTCTGACGAAAACATCTGAACCGTCTAATTCGTAAACATCCGCTTTTCGTTACAATACAACCCTTTTTTGAAGTCACTTGAAAGTCGGTTTTCGAAGAGAAGATCAAACATCAGTATGGTATGAAAGTGAATCCCAATGCATTTTTATATGTGGTTAACGTTTGTTAGCTTCAATCGCATAATTTGGTAAGAAAGATTAGATAAACCAAGAAACAAGATAGACACTTTCTGACATAGCATCTATATTTGGTCTATTGTCTAATCATCAACATGTAGGAGGGTTATTATCATTATTATAATCATAGTTATTATTATGATGATAATGATGATGATGATGATGATGATTATTATTATTATTACTGTTATCATCATTATTATTATCATCATCAATGGGCGTGTTGGCTCAATTGATAGAGCGTCCGCCTCATGAACGAGAGGTCGTAGGTTCGATCCCAGGGCGAGTCATACCAAAGACTTTAGAAATGGGACCTTCTGCCTTCTAGGCATATAAGAATGGAGAAGGGTAATAGCAACATATTTTGTTATGCAGGGCCCGCTGATAAAAACTGAAGTGGCTACCCTTGGTGAATAAGACGTTATTATTATTATTATTATTATCATTATCATAATTGTCGAGTGTGACGTCGGTATCATAGTTCACACCCGACAATTATCATTATCATTATCATTGATATTATTATTATCATCATTATTATCATCATCAATATCATTAGTATAATTATCATCGTCATCATCATTATCATTAACATTATCATCAATATTGTTATCATCATCGCCGTCATTATTATCATCTTTTTTCTTTGCGAAGCGACCCTTTCGTTGTGAGATTAATAGATCAGCTTGCTCGAATTAGAATGACTCATTAACTTTGACTAATTATGATTCTTGAAAACTCCGATTATGCTATCAATTACCAAAAACACTCCTGGGGAGCTCTTGCATAAATTGCTGACTAAGCGTTATCAACTATTTATGCAAGATGGCCCTAGCAGCATTTTGGTATTTTTTAAATCAAATAAAAAGGACAAGACAGTATACGCTTTCGCTCATACGAGAAGGGTAAAATGAGACGGAAGTAGGGAGCGGTGTTAATTGATGATGGTGTTCATTAGAATTAAGTTACATCATACTATTCTTCGTGTCTTCGAGAAGATAGCGGTCCTTGAGATGACCGGTTGCCAGGCTAACGAGAAACTATTTCTTAATTGGAATAATGAGATCGAAGCAGCAAGCGGTAGAAATCGATGATTGTGTTTATAGAATGCAATTAAATCATTACATTGTTCTTGGATTTCAAGAAAATATCAGTCGTTGAGATCAACAGTTATTTTCTTCACGTGTGCTGACCCATCTCGAGTAGAATACATAACCATGATGATATTGGTCCACGGAGACCCCCAAGCAGTGATTTTTGTATCAATTAAGTATGACCCCCTTCAAACATCTGCCCAAGAAACGAGAAGGCGATTATTTTAATTAGGAAATGCGACTGAGGAAGGGAGCGGTGTTAATTGGTGACGGTGTCCATTAAGATTAAGTTACATATTCCTCTCTGTATTAGAAAATAGCAGTTTTTGAGACACAATGTGAGACGATCGGTTAATTTTCTTATGTTCGCTGATTATTGAAGCCGCATAACAAAATTGCTAGCTCCAAAGTGGATCCAAATTAAGCGCCAAGTACTCTCTTCAAGAAAGAGTGAACGCATTCACTCTGATAGGGGTGAATTTCAGAAGAGAGTGCATTTAGAGTGAATTAAGAGTAAAAATCTGTGCCAAATTTATGCAGGCCTTAAATGTGCCAAATCAACATCAAAACTACTTTTCAAAGAAAAGTTTACTTTCTTCCTTTTGCCAAAGCAGGCAAGCATTCTCTGAGCATGAATGCAAGAGTCGAAACTTCACTTTGAGAGATTTTAGAAATCACATATAGGCCATGGGCTAGTGGGGGTCATAGTGCACCCCCGGTGTGACTTACGGAAATGGTTATTTTCATGTAGCCATGGGTCTAACAATTCAGAAAATTGATGTTGCCAGCAAAAAAACTGGGATGGAAGATACCCCCCATGAACTTTTTGACCACGCCCACTTTTACAGCTGATTGTAGAAAATTAGGGGTATTGATAGTTTGTAACTGCTCTAACTTTGCAATTCTTCACATATATATGTTGTATGACCCCTTAAAATGTCGGTCTAATTGAGTTCTACAAGTTTGTGCTTCGTTTTATGCAAATTTTTATGGTGAAAAGGTCACCAGAGGTCAAAAGGTCACAAATTTTGACCTTTATATCTTTAAAATAGAGCAAATGCAGGGATTTTTTATTACAAAGACCCTATTTCAATTTTTTTTCATTGAAATTTGATTTAAATTGAAAGTTACATATGTCCAATCATGTTTTTATTCAATACCAGAAAGTTAATGTTGCCAGTGAAAAAACTGGGATGGCAGATGCCCCCATAACCACGCCCACTTTTACAGCTGGTCGTAGAAATTTAGGGGTATAGATAGTTTGTAACTGCTCTTACTTTGCAATTCTTCACATATATATGTCGTATGACCCCTTAAAATGTCGGTCTAATTGAGTTCTACAAGTTTGTACTGCGTTTTATGCAAATTTTTATGGTGAAAAGGTCACCAGAGGTCAAAAGGTCACAAATTTTGACCTTTATATCTTTAAAATAGAGCAAATGCAGGGATTTTTTTATTACAAAGATCCTATTTTTTTCTATTTCAAATTTTTTTCATTGAAATTTGATTTAAATTGAAAGTTACATATGTCCAATCATGTGCTTATTCAATACCAGAAAGTTAATGTTGCCAGTGAAAAAACTGGGATGGCAGATGCCCCCATGACCACGCCCACTTTTACAGCTGGTTGTAGAAATTTAGGGGTATAGATAGTTTGTAACTGCTCTTACTTTGCAATTCTTCACATATATATGTTGTATGACCCCTTAAAATGTCGGTCTAATTGATTTCTACAAGTATGTGCTGCGTTTTATGCAAATTTTTATGGTGAAAAGGTCACCAGAGGTCAAAAGGTCACAAACTTTGACCTTTATATCTCCAATATAGTGCAAATGCAGGGATTTTTTTATCACAAAGACCCTATTTCAAATTTTTTTTATTGAAATTTGATTAAAATTGAATGTTACATATGTCAAATCATGTGCTTATTTAATACCAGAAAGTTAATGTTGCCAGTGAAAAAATTGGGATGGAAGATACCCCCATGACCACACCCACTTTTACAGCTGGTTGTAGAAATTTAGGGGTATAGATAGTTTGTAACTGCTGTACGTTTGCAATTCTTCAGAAATATATATCAAATGACCCCTTAAAATGTTGGCATAATTGAGCTCAACAAGTTTGTGCTACATTTTATGCAAATATCTTTATGGTAAAAAGATCACAAATTTTGTCCTTTTTATCTCTAATATAGAGCAAATGCAGGGATTTTTTTTTATCACAAAGACCCTATATCAATTTTTTTTCATTGAAATTTGATTAAAATTGAAAGTTGCATATTCCCAATCATGTTCTTATTTAATAATGAAAGTTGATGTTACCAGTGAAAAAAACTGGGATGGCAGTTGCCCCCATGACCACACCCAGTTTTACAGCTGGTTGTAGAAAGTTAGGGGTATTGATTGTTTGTAACTGCTCTAACTTTGCAATTCTTCAGAAATATATATCATATGACCCCTTAAAATTTTTGCATAATTGAGTTCTACAAGTATGTGCTAATTTTTAATCGATTTTTTTATGGTGAAAAGGTCACCAGAGGTCAAAAGGTTACAAAATTCGACCTCTACCTATGATACAGAGCAAATGCATTTTTAAAATCCCCATTTGTTTTTCATTGAAAATTAATTGAAATTAAAAGTTACATACTGCATTCATGTTTTTACTTAATATCAGCAAACAAATGTATGAAGGAGAAGAAGTAGAATCAACAATCTAGTACTTATCTTCTACATGTTCTATGGATTATTTGTAAGTTTTGACATACATGTGTCAAAAAGGAGCGTAACACTTCACAATTCCTTGCTGAAACACCCTACAATCAGTCATAAAGCAGGTAAAATCAGAAAAAGTCACAAAGCTATGAGCAGTACCAAATCAACATAAGAAGAACAAAAAATATGTAAATTATAATTAAAATGAGAAACTCAAAATGAAGATATCGACAAACTGAATTCCATCGGTGCTCTTATTTATTTTCCTGCAATAATGCACACCTCACATCACGTTGGTATTACAAACAAAAATAACTCAAATTACAGAGAAATTATATCAATTCAGAAACAAATAATGGAAGAACCGAAAAGGAGAACCAAGGGTTGAAAAAGAATGTTCTGAATAAAAAGAAATGGTGAGTAAAAAAGAGTCATGGACTGAATAGAAATGATGGAAAAATAAATGAAAAGGCACTGAGGTCTTGATAACCGAGCCCACTTTTATAGATGGTGTAGGAAAATTAGTTTATAACTGCTCTAACTTCAAAATTCTTCACTAATATCTTCTCTGTGACCACTTTAAAAAGTTGATTTACTAGTCCTACAAATTTGTGATACATTTCATGCAAACTTATGCTGTGGAAAGGTCACCAGAGGTCAAAAGGTGGCAAGCTTTGACCTAAATTTACCTATGATATATAGCAAATACAGTTTTTTTACCACCATGATCCTATAACACAGTTTTTATACTGGAAATGAATTAAAATGAGCAGTTTCATAGCTGTAATTATGTTTTTGTTTAATATCAGCAGATGCTTGAAAAAAGGTGGAATTTAGCATTTGGTATGTAGAATGAAAGGATTTCATTGATAAAGGAAAGGTAATATACATGTACAAGCTGGCATTTGTTTTATTCATTGAAATCACGTTCATTTCGTAATGATGATGTATAACAAACTGCATTGTCCAAATAATTAGTTGTGATCTCAGGCCATGAAAGATTTGAGAGTAACATTTGCTATAAAATATTCCTTGATCTGATGACAGTTCATCGAATTACTATCCCTTCATTCTACATACCAAGCATTTGCCTGCTGATATGGTCATGTGGTATCTTCCATCCAAGTTTTTTTTTTCCAAGTTTTTTTTTTTTTTTCTGGTAACATTAACTTTCTGGTATTGAATAAAAACATGAATGGAGAGATGTAAGGTTTAGTTTAATTAATTTTCAGTGAAAAAAGTCTCTTATAGAGTCTTTGTGATAAAAAAGTCCCTGCATTTGCTCTATATTAGATGTTAAGGTCAAAATTTGTGACCTTTTGACCTCTGGTGACCTCTTCACCATAAAAAAATGCGTATAACGCAGCACAAACTTGTTGAGCTCAATCAAGCCAACATTTTAAGGGGTCATATGATATATATTTCTGAAGAATTACAAAGCTGGAGCAGTTACAAACTATCTATATCCCTAAATTTCTACAACCAGTTGTAAAAGTGGGTGTGGTCATGGGGGTATCTTCCATCCCAATTTTTTCACTGGCAACATTAACTTTCTGGTATTAAATAAGCACATGATTGGACATATGTAACATTCAATTTTAATCAAATTTCAATTAAAAAAAAATTGTTATAGGGTTTTTGTGATAAAAGAATCCCTGCATTTGCTCTATATTAGAGATATAAAGGTCAAAATTTGTGACCTTTTGACCTCTGGTGACCTTTTCACCATAAAAAAATTGATTAAAAATTAGCACATACTTGTAGAACTCAATTATGCCAACATTTTAAGGGGTCATATGATATATATTTCTGAAGAATTGCAAACGTACAGCAGTTACAAACTATCTATACCCCTAAATTTCTACAACCAGCTGTAAAAGTGGGTGTGGTCATGGGGGCATCTTCCATCCCAATTTTCTCACTGGCAACATTAACTTTCTGGTATTAAATAAGCACATGATTTGACATATGTAACATTCAATTTTAATCAAATTTCAATTTAAAAAAAATTGTTATAGGGTTTTTGTGATAAAAAATCCCTGCATTCGCTCTATATTGGAGATATAAAGGTCAAAATTCGTGACCTTTTGACCTCTGGTGACCTTTTCACCATAAAAAAAATTGATTAAAAATTAGCACATACTTGTAGAACTCAATTATGCCAACATTTTAAGGGGTCATATGATATATATTTCTGAAGAATTGCAAAGTTAGAGCAGTTACAAACTATCAATACCCCTAACTTTCTACAACCAGCTGTAAAACTGGGTGTGATCATGGGGGCATCTTCCATCCCAATTTTTTCATTGCCAACATTAACTCTCTGGTATTAAATAAGCACATGATTGGACATATGTAACTTTCAATTTTAATCGAATTTCAATGAAAAAAGAAATTGATATAGGGTCTTTGTGATAAAAAAATCCCTGCATTTGCTCTATATTAGAGATATAAAGGTCGAAATTTGTGACCTTTTGACCTCTGGTGACCTTTTCACCATAAAGATATTTGCATAAAATGCAGCACAAACTTGTTGAGCTCAATTATGCCAACATTTTAAGGGGTCATATGATATATATTTCTGAAGAATTGCAAACGTACAGCAGTTATAATCTATCTATACCCCTAAATTTCTACAACCAGCTGTAAAACTGGGTGTGGTCATGGGGGTATTTTCCATCCCAATTTTTTCACTGGCAACATTAACTTTCTGGTATTAAATAAGCACATGATCGGACATATGTAACATTCAATTTTAATCAAATTTCAATAAAAAAAATTGTTATAGGGTCTTTGTGATAAAAAATTCCCTGCATTTGCTCTATATTGGAGATATGAAGGTCAAAATTCGTGACCTTTTGACCTCTGGTGACCTTTTCACCATAGAAATTTGCATAAAACGCAGTACAAACTTGTAGAACTCAATTAGACCGACATTTTAAGGGGTCATATAATATATATTTCTGAAGAATTGCAAAGTAAGAGCAGTTACAAACTATCTATACCCCTAAATTTCTACAACCAGCTGTAAAAGTGGGCGTGGTCATGGGGGCATCTGCCATCCCAGTTTTTTCACTGGCAACATTAACTTTCTGGTATTGAATAAGCACATGATTGGACATATGTAACTTTCAATTTAAATCAAATTTCAATGAAAAAAATTTGTAATTGGGTCTTTGTAATAAAAAAATCCCTGTATTTGCTCTATTTTAAAGATATAAAGGTCAAAATTTTTGACCTTTTGACCTCTGGTGACCTTTTCACCATAAAAATTTGCATAAAACGCAGCACAAACTTGTAGAACTCAATTAGACCGACATTTTAAGGGGTCATAGAACATATATTTGTGAAGAATTGCAAAGTTAGAGCAGTTACAAACTATCAATACCCCTAATTTTCTGCAAATAGCTGTAAAAGTGGGCGTGGTCAAAAAGTCCATGGGGGGTATCTTCCATCCCAGTTTTTTTGCTGGCAACATCAATTTTCTGAATTGTTAGACCCAGGGCTACATGAAAATAACCATTTCCGTAAGTCACACCGGGGGTGCACTATGACCCCCACTAGCCCATGGCCTAATAGATATCTTTAACTAGTCATTTGATCACTTGATGGAAATACAAGTTTAAAATTATGAAATACACACAGAGGTTCTGAGATCTAGCTGCATTACCCATGTTCAGAGTGTATTCCACTATTTTGCGCGTGGACTTTCACTCCAAAATAAAGTCATCCCTCGTTATAGCTCCTCATTGAGTTGTTTTTATGGAAATGAATAGTTTTATGACAATCTTTTTTTCTTAATTGCCATATTTGAGGCACGCTTCTTATAACTGGCAAGGCCATTATTTAGTCACATATTTGAATTATTTCTGAAATATATTAGTGTAAGGGGAAACCCCGGTGTATGTGATATCTAGAGGAGAGACATAAGGGTTACAGTGATTCAGTTCGCCTTTCGCCTCCCAGGCACAGGTGACGCCAAACCAAATAATAATAATCACATTGCTTCTGATCCCAAATAGCCATGCTGTATATAGGGAGTGATAAAAATTGTATTTTCTTCATTTGTGGCATCGGTATAGGTATAAAGAATGTTATTTAAAAAGCAATTCTACTGAACATACATTGACTATGGGGGTTAGATAATGTGTAACTTCCAAGAAAATTGAGGAAATGTGAAATTTCATGTACAAAGTGAATGAAGAGCTGCTCGCATATGATGTCATCAGTGTTGCCAATGTTCAGGACCGTGATTAATTTACTAGAAAATGTAAATGAGTGTAATTTTCTTATTTTTGACCGATTTTGCTCATTTCTTTTTTAAAATGCTGTTCAAATTTAACTCCTTTTATTGAAACAGTGAAACTTCTGGGTTGCACTTTGCCTTTAATCTGTGAATTGCTTCCTTTTGCCGAAATTGGGCAAGGTATGCATTCAGGTCTGGCCTATTCGCCTTTCCTGCCTCTCCATCATTACTGATTTGATGTGATTTGATTTGATTTGATTTGCTTTGATTTGATTTGACCTGATTTGATGTGATTTGATTTGATGTGATTTGATTTGATTTGATTTGCTTTGATTTGATTTGACCTGATTTGATTTGATTTGATTTGATTTGATTTGCTTTGCTTTGATTTGATTTGACCTGATTAGATTTGATTTGATTTGATTTGATTTGATTTGATTTGGTTTGCTTTGATTTGACGTGATTGTTTCACATTCCACAAAACAACGGTTTTCATATAATAGTTCAACAAAAGAAAGCATATCGACCAAAAACAATGGTCGTAGAGATGGAAACAATAATGAGAAATATGAGGAACCTATTAAAAAGCAAAGCTTGTATAGGTTCCTAGCAAAATATTAATGGTTGTTGAAACTTCTAATCCTGCTAATAGAGAGGCGGACAATCTTGTAAGAAAATCAGTGATGCATAGTAAGTAGGTAAGTAGCAGTAGTCACTCGCCATTAGCCACAGCAGTTAATGTTTTGCCATCCGAGCGCCAATCCTTCCAACCAGGGTAGTACGCAGACATTTTTCCTGGGGGGGGGGGCAAGAATACGTACATTTTTCGAAGAAACCCGCAAGCGAGGGAGCGAAGCGACCGAGCTGGTCACGAGGGCCCTTTTGTAATTTTATAATTGAAATTGAAGGATTTGGTGCACACCTTTGGTGAAATTTTGGAAAATTTTCAGTAAAAAATGTAAGTCTTGAAAACCTGCCCCTCCCCCCCTGCTGCGTACGGCCATGCTTCGAACTGTCATGCTATAGAAGACAGCAGCAATAACAAGAGCCCACATGGCTAATATATCCCCTAGCAACAAATACAAAGACATAACCCACTGCCAGGCAACTACTAAGTGTCGATTTTTGACCGTCAAGTTCGATTATGTTCTTTGACAAATCTCCCTCATTAATCAGCAAAACATTGATTCATACTTTTCGTATTCTTGTGAAATAACATCTACTGTTTTACTTTTGCGTTTCTTGTTGAGAAACAGCTATAATCTTATATTCTTTTGTTTGTATATTCAGGTTTATGTACCTCATGTTAAAAAAAGATAAACAAACAGGAAATTGATTCATCATTTTCGCAAATCTTGTAAAATAACAGTTACAATTATTTTCTTGTTTATATAATAACTTTATGAATACATGCACATCACCAGAGTTCATTCAATACAATGCACATTGCATGAAAAAAAAGGAGGCGTAATGGATGCATGGTCAAAATGGGAACTGTTTCAAGCGGGTCACCAGTGCCCCATTTCATAAAACTTGTTATCAATAACAACTGCCACATTTCCGTGACAAATTTGCTCTCAGTCAATCAGATGCAAGGATTTCAGCAGCTTATAACAGTCATTGCAACTTGTGATTGATGACAAGATTTATGAAACGGGGCCCAGGAGTTATAACTAGAAATACTGAGGAAAACGCAGTGCCATTCTCCTTCTCTTTAATATCATCCGTTTCTTCAGTTTCCTCCCTTTTCATATAACCAATAACATCAATGAAGACTAATGCAAAGCGCTTGGGATTTTCATAAGCATTTTCTAATTTTAACATCTCGACCATTAGAAAATCGTGAAAAAACACGAAGACAAGGTGAGAATGTCTCCCTCTCCTTTCTTGAGCAATTAACCCGTTGGTTACTGGAACCGGGTGGCCCCTGTGTTAAGTCTATGGGAATGAGTGAATTCAGTGGTCAACAGGTTAATGTTACAAAGAAATACTGATGAAGATGGAAACGAGTAATGTGCCTGGAATTCTACTATTTTCCCACCTGATTTTATCTCCCTTGACCATTGTAAGACGGTGGCAGTGAAAAGAAATGATTTTTCTTAAAATATTCACTATATTTGTAAGCCATCATGCCATCATTTCCCGAACCAGTAACATACAACAAACAATGAAATAATGCATCATAATTACACCCGTCTTCCTACAGTGGTTCGAATGTTGCCATTTACAAAGTAATCTACTCTTTACCGATTGGATATCCACTCAAAAAACTAAGTGATTTATAACATGATTGGTCAGCATGTTCAAAAAGAGAACCTCCTGTGCCACCAAGTAGTATGCTGGCCGCGATGGTAATTTATACATCAAATATCAAATTGTACGGCATGTGTGTCCACGGTACACAGATGGCAGAAAAACTGCTTGTTAACTTAAGATGAATCAAGATAAATCAATACTTCAAATAGTTAATGGCTAGGTGGAGAGTTGGTAGGGCACTACGAAGGAATGCCGGAAATGTCTCCGCTGTCAAGTTCAACACTGTAAAAACGCTGTTTAAATTGGCGATGTTTAAAATTGTATTGTTTAAATTTTGAGCAATATTGTTTAAAATACATACCCTGTATTGTAAACATACGTTATTAAAAGCATCGAGCGAATTTCCAATGACATTGTTTAAAAGTTTCACATAATATCGTTGGAAATTTGCTACAAATTTTAAACAACAAACTGTTTAAAGTTCAAACAACATTAGTTGTTTAATATAGTTTAAACAATGGTTGTTAGAGTGACTGCTTAAACAGTTGCTTAAGATTTAAACAGTTGTTTAAAATATTTTTTTTTTTACTGTGGACGCGTATCTTTTGTTTTGTTTTGTTTTGTTAATGTAAGGGCTGATCAGGGGAGTGTTTCATGAAGAGTCTTGTCGGTGATTTTCACTGAATGATTTGCTCTCAGCCATCAGATGCAAGGATTTACAGTAGCTTATAACAGTTGTCAGTAAAAATCACTGACAAAACTCTTCATGAAACACTCCCCAGTATAACCAGACTTCTCGTTAACCAGTTGACTACTAGATTCTCTTATTCCCCAAAACGTTGGAATTCTTTTTGACTTTATGAAGATGTGCTTTCCAGTGGGTTCCCTTTTTCATGTCTGAATTTTGTATTTTGCTTAACATTGTAAATTTTGTTGATATGGAAATGAAAATAAACTCATATATCAATCAATCAATCAATGTAGCACTTTTATTAGAAGATTTTGATATTAACAAGAAATATTTAAAAAAACATTTAGAAATATCTAAAAAATATTGAAAAATATCTAAAACATAGTTAAACATATTCAAAAATATTTAAACATGATTAAAGATATTTTAGAATATTTATAAATAGATTTTCAAAAATTTTAAGAATAAAATATTCAGAAATATCTAAAAATAAACTATTCAAAATATTTAAAAATAAGATATTCAAAATATTCAAAAAATATTAATTTATTATTTGTTTTAATATCTAAAATTATGTTAATCAATTTATCTGTTAATCCATTGGCTAATGGAATCGAGTGGCCTCTGTACTGAGCCTAGGCTAGAGAGAATTCAATAGTTAACGAGTTTAAGAGCACGGACAATACTGAAGCTTTCCGATATGCACTCATCAGAGTGCAAGAATGAACAAAAGCCAAAATCGGAACAATATATAATGGAAGCGAGGGAACACTAACGCTCGTTTAGTTAACGAGTTAAGAGCACGGGACATACTGAAGCTTTCCGACATGCACTCAATCAGAGTAAAATGGCATGAATGAACAAAAAGCCAGAATCGAAACAATAATTATATAATGGAAGCGAGGGAACAATACGCGCGTTTCGATTCTGGCTTTCTGTCCATTCATGCGATTTTACTCCGATGAGTGCATGTCAAAAAGCTTCATTATGTCCGTGTTCATGATATTTTCTGATTTTGCAGAACCAAACACCTATTGAGCTTAAGAGCAGTTAATAGATAATCCATCTTGAAAATTCGATACCTAAGCAACAAGCACATATTTTATTTTTTTTTTTTTTCGTTTTTGCAGGAATTGCCGACTTCCTTGTGGACAACATGGCGAGAACCCCTCGAGTCCTCACATTCATCTTACTCCTGTTCTCTACGTCTATCCTGGAGCAAACGTCGGGTGAGACTGGGGCTACCGCTACTTATCCATCTGCAACCGATTTACTCTTTAGGCCCACTTGATGCTTCTGAAGAAATCCCTATCAACACATTGCTTGTAACTCGGGTTTAGCGTCTCTGATGCTGATGAGTCGGCTGCCTTGAACACTACAGAGAAAGTAGAGAGTACGACAATGGTGACAGTCCAGTGGGCCTGGAAACCTGTTACGTGGACTTGGAACATGATCCTTCAGCTTATCCTTGGTATCGTAGGCATTCTTGGGAAACTTTCTGGTGAATGCTTGTATTATTCAGGCGTCGATCCTCAAGCAGGTCCACAGACACTCTCATTGGAGCTCTGGCATTTGCTGATTTCCTGACCTCGATCCTGATAATTCCCACCCACAGCGGACGTCGTCCCCTCTACAGAAGTCGGTGAACATGTACTGTCCGTGTTCTTTATACAGTCGTTCTTCATGTGGCTCTCTGTCAGTGTTTCCATCTTTACCCTGAACGACCATTTCCATAGAGCGTTTCGTCGTCGCCGTGGTTTTTCCAATCAAATCAAACCGCATCCTGCGGAAGCGGCACGTTGTGTTGGCTATCCTGCTCATCTGGGCAGCAGCTATTGTTGCTGATTGTTTCATACCACGTGCTAAATCTGTTGACCCTGTAACGCAGTCCTGCGTTTATTCCTAATCTCCAGCTTGCATCAGAGTGGCAGGGGTCACGACGTCCTTCCTCCTACACTTTCTCACCCGTCGCTCATCATTTAACCACCCAGGCTGCTACGGCTCGCGCCCTCTATCGGCAAGCTGTAATCTTCGGCAAAAACGGCGACGAAAGTGGCCGCAGCACATCCTCTTAACCCGCCTCTTGAAAAGCAAAAAACCGCGTTTATCAAACTCCTCCTCGTTGTGATAATTATATTCATAATTTGCTGGGGCCCTAACAGCATAGGATACTTTCTATACAATATCGGAGTCATTGATTACACTTACCTCTACGGCGATCTGAAACCGAATTCTAACCCTCTTGGCCTTTTGCAACTCGTGCGCTAACCCGTTTATCTACACTATCCAGTACCCTCAGTTTCGGGTAGCCATTAAAGAACTGTTCACTGGCTCAATGTCGTCGTTGGGGCGCTGTTCGAAGGGTACGCGGAGTCGCCCAATAGGAACAACTCTGCAAACAATCAAAGTGGTGATAAGAGCAGCACCCAACTAACAAGCGCCCCCATCGCACGCCTGAATAATCTCTCTCTCTTAAAGATCAAGTAGGTGTCACCATCTTTTTCAGTGGTTCGGTATCGTCGTATGTGGGGTGCTGTTTGAAAGTTTCGAGCAGCGCCATCTATAATGACAGTTGCACCTGAGTCCTCTGATTAGGCATATTATGTGTAGCATATACTGGTATACTTGTATTATAAAATTCTGCCGCAAATTATTACTCAATATATAGAACGTTTTTCTTCAGTTTATACCTGCGTACCAGCATGTTAAGAGCTGAGTAAACAACATCTTGCATTAGATTTTATCCTTTCTTAACCTATAAGCTGCTAATACAGTGATCTAATATACGATGCAAGCCTGAGAGGTGCCGGTTGAAATGACTTATACTCGGGAGGTGATTGTCATAGTGTAACATTTCATGCAGGCCATAGCCTTGAAGAAAATGATGAGTAGCTTATGCCAGTCATAAAAGATCGATGCTTCGAAAGAATGCTAAGTAAGTCTGATTTATATCTCTTAAAATTTAGAATGATAAAACATACTCATGAAGAATTATCAAGAATTATTTATGAAATAAAAATCATTGACTCGCCTTCTTCATGATCTCCGTTCCATTTGAAGCACAGTAGATTACAAACAAAAGTTACACTCGTGGAAAGAGCTGTGGGCATACTAAGATAAGCCTATCGACATCTACAAAAATGTTACGTCATATGACGCCAAAACAGGGTATATCAAAAATATTCCCCTTCGATTCCGTCACACCTATCCATTATTTCTTTGTAGCAGAAGTAGTATAGGTAAAGTAGTTAACGGTGATTACTCCCTATTGGGGATATTTTTTTTTCATTTGGGATATAATGTTTATTATGACCATTATGACCATTGATCTTTATTCTATCATGTTGTTTGTTCAGTGCGTTATGTCTTATCACTTCTTCTACTCCTAAACAAGCAGACTAATCGTGTTAATGGGGTGTTTCATAAAGCTGTTCGTAAGTTACTAACGACTTTACGAACGACTGGTGATACCTTCTTGTGCTACATGTAAATGAATGAGAAACTGATTGGCACCCAAGAAGGTATCACCAGTCGTTCGTAAAGTTGTTCGTAACTTACGACAGCTTTATGAAACACCCCCCTGGACTAGTGCGGAAAACGCT
>CM057168.1:445250-464250 GCA_029962745.1 Echinometra lucunter | reverse complement strand
AGATCAAGTAGGTGTCACCATCTTTTTCATTGGTTCAGTATCATCGTATGTGGGGTGCTGTTTGAAAGTTTCGAGCAGCGCCATCTATAATGACAGTTTGGCCCGTGAGCCTCTAATTAGGCATATTATGTGTAGCATATACCGGTATACTTGTATTATAAAATTCTGCCGCAAATTATTGCTCAATATATTAGAACGTTTTCTTCAGTTTATACCTGCGTACCAGCACCTTAAAGAGCAGAGTAAACAGCATTCTGCATGAGATTTCACCCATTCTTACCCTATAAGCTGCTAATACAGTGATCTAATATACGATGCACGCCGGAGATGTGCCGGTTGAAATGACTTATACTCGGAGGTGATTGTTATAGTGTACCATTTTATGAAGGCCATAGCCTTGAAGAAAAATGATGAGTAGCCTATGCCAGGCATTAAAGATCGATGCTTCGAAAGAATGCTAAGTAAGTCTGATTTATATCTCTTTAAAAATTTAGAATGATAAAGCATACTCCTGAAGAATTATCAAGAGTTATTTATGAAATAAAAATCATTAGCTCGCCTTCTTCATGATCTCCGTTCCATTTGAAGCACGGAAGATTACAAACAAAAGTTACACTCGTGGAAAGAGCTGTGGGCATACTAAGATAAGCCTATCGACATCTACAAAAATGTTACGTCATATGACGTCAAAACAGGGAATATCCAAAATATTCCCCTTTCGACGTCACACCTATCCTTTTTTTTTTCTTTGTAGCAGAAGTATTATTTGTAAAGTGGTTAACGGTGATTACTCCCTATTGGGGATATTTTTTTTTTCATTTGAGATATAATGTTTATTATGACCATTATGACCACTGATCGTTATTCTATAATGCTGTTGCTCAATGCTTTATGTCTATCACTTCTTCAACTCCTAAACAAGCAGATTAATAATGTTAAATGAGGGTGTTTCATAAAGCTGTTCGTAAGTTACTAACGACTTTACGAAGGACTGGTGATACCTTTTTGTGCTACATGTAAATGAATGAGAAACTGATTGGCTCCCAAGAAGGTATCACCAGTCCTTCGTAAAGTTGTTCGTAACTTACGAACAGCTTTATGAAACACCCCCTGAACTAGTGCGGAAAACACTATTCTTTACTACAACTATATCAGGGGGTGTAACATAAAAAATACAATCAATCTTACGATTGATATCAATCGTACGTCTATTGCAAACCATGTATAAAAGAGATACAATTGATTGTAAGATTGATTGTATCTCTTTATGTTACACCCCCCCCCCCCCCAGTACTTGTTACGGGACTTTGTGAACTTGTCCTCTGCACATACTGTAGGTATTATTTCTTAATTCGTGTCCATGTTGACTGTTCGTCATTGTGATCTGAACACTAGTTAGTAATGGAAATAAATCGTGCTCGGGTTTCCTCAAATGCTTCTCTCCTCAAAGCGATGTGATGTGTGATTTGTCATGAAGAGAGAGAGAAAGAAAGAGATAAGGAGAGAAGAGAGAGGGAGAGAGAGAGAAGAGAGAGAGAGAGAAAGAGATAGGAAGAGAAGAGAGAGAGAGAAATGTAAAAGGAAGAGAAGAGAGAGAGAGAGAGAATGTAGGCGTACTCCGTCATTTTGGATTTTCACAATTACAAAGTCGTTTTAGCTACAGGAAAGTGAGCCATTACATTTAGGGCATGCGCAACTTTTTTATTTCTTTTTATTTATTTTTTTCAAAGGGGTGCTGACACCCAGACAGGTGGAGTTTTTACAATTAATAGGTCTTTATTTCTAAAGGCGAAAGTGTGTGTGTGTGTGGGGGGGGGGAATGCAGCCCCTGGACCCCCCACCCGCTTCAGCGGCCCCACGTGTGTTTAGTGACGGATGTAAAGAACGGAAGTACCACCCGCTTTAGTCGGGTTGAATTTCAAGATCTTTGGTTTCATAATGATATTTCCACATAAAGAGCTCTGTCAGGGGTCGAATTACTGCCTCAGAGGTGTTTTTGTTAAGAGGGTGGGGGTGAAGATTTCCTATTGCTTGTCCCTCCTGTTTTCTTCCAGATATCCAGCGTCCGTACCCTTCCTCAATCCCCCCCCCCCCCCCCCCACCTCAACCAGAAAGTCTTGCTACTGCTTGTTGGGTCCCATCTTAATAATGTTCTTTATATGTAAGAAAGTTTCATTGGTAACTTCCCCCGGCCCCAACTGATAAACCCGCAACCACCCACAGTTAATGCGTGAGGCAGCCAGATAGGGGAACTTGGAGCGTGCACTCTTGTCATCGTTCAAATCTGGTACGCACAGCACAGGGACATACTAACTGCGACTGCACTGAAGAACACTGCTATCACAACCCCCCTTTCGTTGCATATGGTGTGCTCCTGACGCTTGAGAGCTCTAACACTGGCTGATTTCTTCTAAAAGACGCTACAGATTACCTTTGATAATCTCCTTCTTCACTGGTTCGAAACAGGTTTGCCAATTTTTTCTCCGCTCATACAATAAACAGATCGTTCGGTATGGGGGCCAACGCATCAAGGAAATCGAAAACACATTCTCAGTCTGGCCAGTCGGGTGCAACCACCGCAGAAAGCAGCAAAGGCCAAGGCACATCTGTGCCTGACCAACCCGGCAAATCGGCCTCCACCTCCCGTGATGATAAGCAATCAGAAAGCACCGCAGTTGCCAGTCCTGCGGCCCAGGTTAATCCTAAGGAAGAGGTCAAGACGTCTACCGCTGCAGAGGCAACTGCGCGTCAAACCACAGGAGATGCGGTCACAGCCGCAGCAGAAGGCACTGGGCTGGTGAGACAATCTGATGCTATAGTAAAGTCAGTATGCAGAATTTACATCTTAAGAAGAATTAGTGTCGTGTTTGTGGGATCGGATCTTAGATGAGGAGTCATTAAATGATGCGAAAGGTACAAGTTGTATTTCCAGTTCAAACTCGAAGTATTTATTTGACAAAGTTAAGATACTCTCAATCTCTTGATACAATTATATTTAGTAGAGTTGAAGATTACATAGATTTATTATGTTTGTCTGTCGATGGTCTAAAGTCAAGTCCTCTCGATAAGAGAAACTCTACTCTCAGGAAAACTTTTGGGAGTAAAAGGGTATTGGATTAGTGACTTCTGATTGGTCTATAGTTAACTGTCTATCATGATTGCTATGGTATTTTAGGGAGTGGTAATGAAGAGTGTAGGTGACTGGGGCTTATCCTATGAGTCATCGTTCTTAGAACTTGGGTTCCTTGAAGTTAACTCTGGGGTGGTCATAACATGTGGTCAGTGTTTGGAAGTAAGATGATAATAGGAAGATGATAACGGGAGTGGGGGGAAGGTGAATGACTGAAAGGGTGACAGGAAATGATATTGCATGGACATATTTAAAGTACTACATAACATCCCCTTTCTTCGGAAAATGAGACTCTCTCCCCTTCTTTTGAAAGAAAGGAACAGATTAGATTCAAATTACAGATTTATATTGGGAAGTGAAACGGAAGTGAAACCAACCAAATTCAGTTGACTGTCCACTGAGCTCTTTCACTCTCTCTCTCTCTGACAAATTCTAACAATAATATGGTTACAGCTATCCTACTTCTAAAATGTCTAATTTGAGTACATGTATAACATAACCATAAACATGAAATATAATGAGTAATCGAAGAAACACATAATTCAGTAACTTGTGCAAACTTATGCACGTTAACACATACCACAAAGAAATCAGCTAATCATATCTTATAAAAACAATCAAAACACACAAAATATCATGAACAAAATGTAAACATCAATCATTCTACAGTACATGTATGACTATTCCATTCGCGTCATTTCAAAACTCTAACACAAATTATTCAATGAAATAACTAGCAATTAGAAAAACAACAGAAATGCATGCTATTAAGTATTAGCATCTCATCAACATGATGAAAAACATGGAAAGTTAACAGGAGCACTCTAGAAATGAAAGTTTTCTGTGTTTAGAAAGGCCTGTGTACTTCTTATGAAGCATCAACATAGAATTTAAGAATAACTATCATTCCTATCCTGTTGAAGAAATCTTTCCTTATCATGTTAAATTAAAGAACAAAATGAACAAATACTTTCAAACTTGTTAGAATCATCATAATGACAAGTGTAAATCTAAACTCGTCTAGTTTGCCAACCTTGTAATGATGTATATAATTGTTCAAATGAATAATAATAATGATAAACTACAAGAACAAGTATCGTAACTAAAGGTAACACTATAATTAACTCGTAAGAATTATTCATCGCAGTAATGAATATGGTCCAACATAAATATCGAAAACATCAAGATTTACATTGTGTATAATTGTCTGAAAAATCTCTGAGGAGTACCAGTCACAGGAATGATTCGTTTGGTAAGTATTTGTCTGATCAGTTTGTCGGTACCTTTGTAAAGTCCGATATTCCACCAAAATCTAATTTGTGTGGTTTTACCGTCATGTGCTTTGTCGTATGACGTCAGGACTTGTAACTGTCCGTCTTTGAATCGTCCTCTGTGAATTGTCATGTGCCTGGTATTGGGGGCAGTCATAAGTAGGTCAAGTTGTCTGTTTAGGTCTGGCTTGGTCAGGGGGCTGGGTGAGGCTAATCCATTATTTTCTGTCATGGCATGCAAGTAGTCTGAGGTGTCAACTGAGTCAGTAATTTGAGAACATTCTATCTGTCCAACATGGAATTCGGGCAATTTTTCATCATTTTCATCGATGAAGTTTACAGTGTTTTCACGCCCTTGTTCCTTTTTGGCAGTGTTTCTCCCTAATACTTCCTTCAGTTTTTGTATATGAGTAATTTTTGTCTTCTCGTTTGATGCTCTCATGAAGCAGGGTTTCATTCGATTGTAGTTGAAAACGTCACGAAGGATTTCTCCTTTCATTGTGGCAAGAATGTAATGTGTCCTGTCTAGTACGTCATGGATAACTAATGGTCCGCACCATTCGGCCGCAATTTTCTTGGAATTTGCGGTCAGAGAGGAAGAAGTCGGCTTGTATAGGTAAACAAGCTGACCGATGGAGTAGATTGGGGTCTTGTCTAATTTGTTTGAGATCTTTGTGTTTGTTTCTCTTGCTGTTTTCTTTGTAATGACAGCATTGTGCGAGATAGCTGGTCAAACTTCTTTTTGAGGTGGTCTACGTACTCATCATAAGAAGATGAGAGACCTGACATGGGGTTGAAAGACAAATTGGATAGATTAGGGGGTTCTCGGCAGAACACAAGCTCGTATGGGCTGTGGTCTCCAAGATGCGGGGAAGAGAATGAATTGTAAGCATAACATGTGGTTGACACAAATCTAACCCAATCGGTACCAAATTGGTTGAGGTTTACTTTGAGAAAGTTGGAAAGGGTCTGGATATGTCTCTCTGTGTGTAGACTCCCATGATTCTCTACACTGATCACCTTGCGGTCAATGTTCAAAGTTGTGCATAATATAGTCAGTAATCTACTAGTCAGAGAGGTAGTGAGGACTTCTGCGTTTGTCTAGGCTGTTCGGCTTGCCTTTGTGGTGGGGGATTAGGATTTATGGGGGTTCGTTCACACTTGTTAGGCTTCTTGGGATAGATTTCAGGAATAGGGATACCCATTTTCTTGGCATAGGCTTGAGTGACTATGCGGTCAGTCTGTTGAGCTGGGTTTAAGGTGTTCATGTCAATCAAATCATTCTGGTCAAACAAACAATAAGCTACTGGTATTACTCTTTCAATTTCAGATGCACCTTCGCTTGGAGCTCTGGAAAGAAAGTCTGCCAAAACTAATTCAGATCCCTTTTTGTATCCAATCTTAAAGGAGTATTCAGATAACTTCAAAACCAATTTCTCTAATCTGTTTGTACATGGGGCTTCCTTTGACTTGAGAATTTGAACAATTGAACTGTGATCCACAAATGCATTGAATTCACACCCTTTTAGCAAATGCTTAAAAGCTGTGATGTTAATGAGCAATCCAAATAATTCTAACTCTGTTACACTATATCTTTTACATGCATCGGGAAGTACTTTGGAGTAGTAGCTAATAATTTGTTCCTTACCATTAATGACTTGGGTCAAGTATGAACCAGTTGCAGTTCGGGATGTGTCACTGTAGAGTGAGAAGCGTCCGTTATTTTGGGGCATGTGCAGTACAGGGGGGTTGGTCATTAGTTGTTTAATCTTATTAAAGGCAGTCTCATGCTCGTCAGTCCAACAAATTTATTCTTCTTTCTAGTCAATTGGTGCTGGGGTTTTAGTATGGTTTGTGTGTGAGGGAAAAATCCAGCTACATAGTTTACTGCTCCTACAAAACGTCTTACCTGTTTAGGGGTTCTTGGTCTAGCTAGTTTTGAAATCGCTTCACATCTGTCAGTCATTGGTCTGAAACATGCTTCACCCTGAGGAGTGATCATGATTCTATGTCCCATGTATTCTACGTCATTCCTAAACAGTTTGCATTTTCTGGGGCTCACTTTAAGTCCGTTGGTCGATAAGGCTTTCAATACCTGAGTCAAGTGGGTCTTGTGGGATGCAATGTCGGGGCTGAAAAGGATAATGTCGTCATGATGGGCAATACAGAAGTTACGAGAATGGGGTATAGTTTCTTATATTTCGTCAATCTTGGCCTGAAAAATTGCGGGGGAAACATTTAGTCCTTGTGCTAACCTTTTATAGAAGTAATGTTTACCTCCATGATAGGATGCTATGCCTGTGTACTTCTGGGCAGATTTTGAAAGGGGGATGCAGTGGAATGCAGATTTAAGGTCAATTACACTAATTACGCGCGTATTGGCATTTCCAATTCGTTTTAGGGTCTCCGAAAATAGGGGGAAGGGATGGTTTCTTCTCTTAATACGGGAATTCAAGAACTGAAAATCAGTAACAACTCTCTTCTCAGGAGTGTTTTTCTTGGATAGTAGGAGGACAGGTGAGGTGTAAGGTTGATGACTTACTTCTAGAATGCCCAATTTAACAAGTTTGCTTAGTTCTTTCTCAATTGTAGTCTTGTCATGTTCAGTAGCAAAGTATGGTCGTATGAAGAATGGTTCTTCATTAGTTAGTTCAATGTCAACTTCAAAGTTGGGACAGCTAGAGAGTTCGCCATACAAAGAGAAAGCATTTCGGTTTTCTCTCAGTATGTTTCTAATTTCTTCTTGTTCGGGAGGGGAAAGTATACTATCAGTCAGGTCAATGTGCTTTCGAATGATTTCATCCTCTGTCATGTTAGCAATGGGGTAACTGGGGTCAAGGTGGGGGTATGCCCTAAGGTTGTCATGTTTGACTGAGTCATTACGAACACTGTCTTGTCCAGTGTGTAGGTTGTCATTTAAGTTTAAAGTCATGTTAAAGCAGTCAGTAGGGAATTGTTGTGTCACATTAACAAGTTTGGTAGTGTCTAGAAAAGCGATGGGTCGACCCTTGGAAAAGGTAACTTGTCTGTCAGTCAAGTTTGTCACTAGGACTTGAGTCCGTCCTTTGTGTAGGGTTAGAATACTAGTAGTGGGGCAATGTCGGGATAGGTATTTGTTAGCGGTTAGTACAACGTCAGAGTTACGTAAATGGGGTGGGGTCTTGCCTTGTAAAGTCATAAATGTCGAGTCACCTGGTGCAACTGTCACTGTAGTGGGTGGGGCGAAGGAAATCTTCTTGGACTTGATCTTGAATCTATTATTTCTGAAGTGAAGTGTGCCGTTTAAATCCGAAAGCGTGTTTGTGCCTAAAATCAAATCTACACCAACGAGGTTGCTTGCAACGAGTGTTGTTATTTCAAATTTGTGACCCTGAATAGTTAATTGAAATTTGATTTCCTTATCTGAAACCAAAGATTGTCCGTTACCTAATTTGAATCGAATGGGGTTTACTTTTGTCTGTTTTTGTTTGGAAAGATAGGAAGATGAGTTTACAAATCGTTCAGAAATGATAGATTTAGATGCACCACTGTCAAAGAGTACTAGTACCGTCGTTCCGTTAGGTAATCGTCCTTTTGCAAAGTTCCGTTCAGTCAGTTTAATGTCAACTTCGTCATGTCCTCAGTAAGTCGAGGTAATGTCATCATCGGGCCTAGTCTAGATTCTGGACTCTTTTTATGAAGTTTTTACATTCCCCGAAACAGCTGCTAAACTCACTGTAAGCGTCAAGTCGAGTGATGGCGCGATCCCGAGAACCTGTCCGCCCGGAGAAAAAAAAGAGTCCAGACCGATTGCTCTCTGCCCACGTCAGAGGTCAAAGGTTCACGCTCTAGTGACTCATAAATATTCATAAAATCACTGTCAATCAATCGGTGTTTACAATTGCAGCGAGCGCACGTGGAAATGCCAGCCAGCTGATCGCGGTCGTTTCTTTCGAAGAACGGACAGCTAGCTGGGTGGACGAGTTCAATACATCAATTTTCATTCAACTCTCTGCAAATCTGCTCTTGCAAGAAACAAGGTGGTGAAATAGGAAAGAACTTGCATTTTCGCATGACACGTAAAGCTACGTGTTACTACAGAATGGAGGACATAGGCCTAGATATAGGCCTAGTCGAGCGACATGCAAAATGGCATCTCCTGTGGCTGTGCGTTGGTGCATGATGTAAGACTCAACTGGTAACTTGCAAGACTTACATCAAGCTCAACTCTGCAAATGTCTTCCGAACTGAGCTCGCAGCAACTTTGACAGATATCGTTGGAGAGGCTATTGAAAACAACCCAATTGACTATGTGACTCGTCACAACAAAATCAGACAGAAGTAGCACGAAGAGAAGTCGAGAAAATGGGCAAAATAGTTAAAAAAAAAAAAATCTTCTAAATTTTTGAAATTTTGTTTTCTTTATTTTCTATCGATATCTTCCATGTTTCAAGTATGCTCCGTAAGAAAAAAAAAAATCCAGCCAAAACAATATAGGGAAAGGGTCGAGAAGCAGTTTTTCTGCGAGTGTTTTTTTTTTTTTTTTTTTTTTTTTGTTCAGTCAGATCTTTTTTCGGACACACAAGCGAGATCCAGATCCAAAGATCAAATTTGGTTCCGCGCTAAGCTTAGTCACGTGATCTCAGCAAAGAATAACGCAAGGTTGTGTGGTTTTTGAAAAGCGAAAACGCGAACAGAAGATAGGAAAGAGAAAGGGAGAACCTGAGCGGGTTGGGATTACTATTATTTTTACCGAGATAACAACGATGTGTCTCGTCGTATGTTGTTACTTTTTAAAAATGGAAATTGTTATAGAATTTTTGAAAAGTGATGAAAAATAAAGGTAATTTTTTTCTGAAAGGGGGTAAATGATTAAACGGAAAGAATTACAACTCGCATACATGCCCTCCTTCTAAACTCGTGTTTATGAGAGTTGAGAAAATGGACAAACCTTGATTAGTTCATTTCAGTTCAAGCGTGTTTATTTCTCATGTATCATATATACATATCAAACAAACAGAAACTACAATATAAGAAAAATGATATACAAAAAATTGAAACAAGTTGGCAATAGATACATATACAAAACCTATAGCATGATGATACAGGGAATACAAAACATGAGAATGAGGAACTAAAAAAAAGCAAAGCTTGTAAAACATTAGTTCCTCGGTGATCAAATACAATTTGCAAGTTATAAAGTCAAAATGAATTTGTATAATTATACCAAATTATGGAGTATTATACAATGCCTTGTAGAAAAAATGAGAACCCCCCCCCAATCAACTTAGAGAAAAAGAAGGCTATAAGAAGAGAGTGATAAAAGTGAAAGAAGGAAGAGAGAAGGAACATAAGAGGAGGAAAGGAGCAGAAAAGACATAGATGTTAATAGAGCGTTCCACGTGTCAGACATTTCAAGCTAAATAGCGGCTATGTAAGAGAAAAGAAAAAGAAGAAAGAATTAGATGTACGATTTTAAAATTAATTGCTTTAACTGTTTTTGAACGGGGACAGACTAGGAATCAATTTGAGAGATGAGTGAGTCTCATTCCAGTACTTAGGTCCAGTGAAGATTACAGTTTTTTGGGCAAGGGATGTCCGTGAGAATGGAGAATGATACTGATTTGATTGTCGTGCGGGATATGAGTGCATTTCATAATTCCTGGTGAAAATAGCAATAAGAGGGGTGAGCAGCTCGTTTTGTGATAATTGAAACATGAAAATTCCTAAGTGCCAATTATAGAGATCTTCCATTTTTAATATTTTGTTGTTGAAAAATAAGATGTCGGTGTGAGAACGAAAGTGAACATTATGTATTATTCTCAGGATTCGTTTTTGTAAAATAAGTATTCTATTACTGAAAATCTTGGAGGAGTTGCCCCACGCTAAGATTCCATATGTAAAATAGGGATAAATAAGTGTCATATAAAGCGACAATAAAATCTGAAAGGAAAACATATGCTTTAATTTGTTAATAACGCCAATATTTCTTGATACTAATCTATAATAGATATGGAATTTCCAAGAGAGTTTATCATCAATAAAGATGCAAAGAAACTTACTACATTGAACCCGTTGAAATTTTTTTTCATTAATATGTACAGGGCCTGGGAGAGAGTCAATAGAATTACTGAATATCATGACTTTGTAAAGTGTTTGGTTGATACTTAAGGATAACTTGTTTGCTCTTATATTCAGGCTTGTACATAAACTAATTCGAAATTGATTTCATTCAGGAAAATTTGAGGATCACGTTCGGAGAGGAAAATATTAGAGTCATCAGCAAATAATATAAATGATAAGATTTCGGAAGATTTTTTGAAATCACTGAGGTATAAAATGAAAAGAAGCGGACCAAAAAGGGAACCCTGCTGAACATTGCATCTAATAGTTTTAGTTGAAAATGTTGTGTTGTTTATATATGTAAATTGCTTTCTTTCGGCCAGGTAGCTCCTGAACCACTCCAAGGCCCTCCCTCTAATACCATATAGTATGAAAGTTTATACAACACAATTTCGTGATCGATAATGTCGAAGGCCTTGGAGAAGTACAAGAACAAACCTATTGTAACTATGCGAATGGCAATGGCACGAATTATTTGATCGATAAGAATTATCATAGCATGGTCTACAGCATTTTTGCGAAAACCAAATTGATTATCTGATAGTATTTTACAACTAGATAAAAAATTAATCAGATGAGAATAAACAAGTTTTTCTAAGATTTTCAAAAATGAAGTTAACAAAGAAATCGGTCTGTAATTTCCTCGATCGAGTGGGTCACCTTTATTAAAAGTTAGAATTACTTTTGCTATTTTCATTTTAAGAGGGACTGTTCCGGTAAGTAATGATAGACTGAATATAATATGTGTAAGTGGGACAATCATTTCATTCATAAAATGTTTCAAGAGAGAATTAGTAATGCCATCATATCCAGCAGCTTTTTTATCCTTTAAGTTGTTAGTAATATCAATAATTTCTTCTGGTTGTATAGGTGTTAGAAATAAATATTGTGTATGAGGTTGGTCTAGACTTGAGTAAAAGGGTCGATTTGATGGGGGTATGTCTTGGGCTAGGTTGGGTCCGATATTAAAAAAAAAATCATTAATGCTTTCGGCAATTTCATCTGGGATTTGCAAACAAGCATCATCAACCTTGACTTCAGAAATATGAGTTTTAGAGCTTTTCCAGTTGAGTGCATTATTAATCAATTTTCATGTATGTTTGCTGTCATTTTTGTGTTGTTCAAATTGTTTGAAAAAATACTCCTTTTTGGCATTACGCAAGACAGAAGTCAAAGTATTCTTGTAACACTTGTATTTTCTTTCACGTGTCTCAGTAGGTTTAGATTTACATGTATATCTGTAAAATAAACGATTTTTCCTATTTACTGAGGGTAAAAGTGATTTGGAAGTCCAAGGGTAGCGCGGGATCTTTTTATCGCCTCCTCAGCTATACGCTAGTCTTTGCTTAAAAACGTTTACATTAGCGAATGGGAAATCTTGCATGATGTTACGATGAAAATTTTATGTTTTCCGTTATGAAGCAGTATCTTGCATAAAAATATTTTTAGAACATGATTAATTGTATATATTGAGTGTGAAACATGATGAATATATGCTAACAATAAGACCTGAGAGGCACTATAAGGTCTGCGCACCATAAACTAACATAGACTTGTACATACATCACCCAGCCTACGCAGTATACACGCATACACGTCCATATCGACATTGCATCTTTTGTACACCACCCACGATCTCGACATCACTTTTTCGTTTGCTTAGCAATATTTGGGGATCTATGTACAGTGTCATCGGAAATTCTCGTCGCGATCTACATGTAGGTTTCATTGTTTTATATGTTAGTCACTGCCTGTGTATTTTTTTTTTCTCTAGTCTATTCCGTTAACTTCCCCTCCACCAAACAACAACTAAGACTTTGTCTTATTTAAGTTCGAATTCGGTCTAAAATCAATTATCATGGACATTATTTGACATAGACTGCCCCTCCCCTCCTATGGTAATTTTCTCTTTCTTTTCCCCCTCTCTCTTTCTCTCTCTCTCTCTCTCTCTCCCTTTCTCTCTCTATCATGTTCTTTCATTTCAATCTGGTATCATGGTAAAATTCAAATTTAAATAAAACTGATTACATGTCTTAATCATCTGAATATATTACTGATTTCCAGTCTCATTTCGCAAAAAACTTTTCCTTACTACATTTCAACTAAGAAGCTTAAACAAAAACTTTGAATATTTCAAATATATTGTCAGCACTCTGAAATTTCCGTGCTCAGTATTGGGATTGTGACATTGTTACGAGACGAGTTCGTTTCTTCTTATTCTCTTGATGGTTTTACCCTTGAAACAAATTCTAGAGCTGAAAAGTGTGGCGGTGGTGTAGCTTTATATATTTCGTAAAAACTAAGTTATAGATTATTACATGAATCGTGTTTTATGTCACAAGCTGTTGAAACTATTCTTATTGAAATACATGTACCCAACAGTAGAAATATAATTGTTGGAGTTGTATATCGACCTCCACATTCTAATCATGTAAATTTTGTTGCAGCTATACAGTCAATAGTCTCATCGAATCATCTTAACTCCAAACATTGCTTCCTATAATGGGCGATTTTAATATTAATCTCTTGCGCTCAGAACTGGATGTCTTCTGTCAGGAATTTATTGATATTATGTTGTCAAAGTCATTTATACCTCTAATCAATAAGCCAACCAGAATAACAAATTCGTCGGTCTCACTAAACCAAAGAATAATTCTATTAGTACTTATCGTAAAATGAATAAGTCAAACATGGACAAACTAAAACGTAGTTTAGGAACAGTTGATTGGCAAGGTGTCCTTAATCATAATGATGCCATCGTGGCTTTTGATTTATTCCTTGATCACTTCACAAATTGCTTTGATAGAGATATTCCTTTGAAAAAATTTTCAAAGGAATATCTCTATCAAAGCAATTTGTGAAGTGATCAAGGAATAAATCATAACGTCGGTCACTACTACTACTGCTGCGTTCGGAGCTGCGCCGTCGCGGAGTCAATGATCGCCGGTGTCGATCCCGTCCTCGATTGTCATTTGTCATTTAAAGAGAGCTAATTTGCTCTCTCAGGTCGTCGATCTCTGACGGAGTAGAGAAAGTCAGTTCTTTTGTCTTGTTATTGTTAGTCGAGTTCGTCCACAGGTCAAGAAAGAGCTGCGCTTTGGCAGTGATCTCGTCATTCGTCAACGCGTTCGGGTCTGTGGTCGAAGCCGACATTAATATCGCGGCACGGCAGTCGTCAGGAAGGGCGTCCAGTAGTCGATGTCGAATTTGGGTCTCTCCGTACCCAATATAAGTAGCTGTCAGTCTTAGTTTCTGGAGAAAAGCTTCGGTGCTTTCTCCGTCCGTCATTGTCAAATTACTAAAGTCTCTAACGTGCGTATAGGTCGATTTAGCTGGGCTAAATCGCCGTATAAATGAGTCCTTCAAGTCATCGTATGTCTGAAAAGTAAGTTTATCTATCCATCTATGTTTAGTTCAACCGTCCAGCAACAGAGAACATGTACATTGAAGACACGAATACTCAAAGTTAAAGGATAAGGTGTAACATTTATTAGGTGATGTATAACTCGAACATAAGAATTACAAACAGAAGCCTAAGAGTAAGTCTGATGGTGACTGTACTCTGATGTAGTCCGAAGTACTCTGAAGTATTCTGGTTCTCTGTCTCTCTCGATCTCTCTCTCTCTCTCTATCTCTCTCTCTATCTCTCTCTGATTGGAGTCCTGAAGTGAACCCCTTTTTATAATGGGTAAACCCTCTACTGGGAGTTGGTCAACCTTGAGCTCTTGACCAAAGGCCTAATGTACGTCATAACTTTTACTCAGTATTGGGGGAGTGGGTTAGTTATCTGGAAGGAGTGATGTAGTGCATAAGAAGACCATAAAGTGACCAGTGCTTCATAGCTTTAGTTGGAAGATGTATGAGTAATATTTCCTGAAGAAGAGTGAAGTTTGTAAACATTTAACTTTTTGTTTTACTTCCTGTAGAAGTATTAAGTATTGATAAATTATAGAAAATGTGAAATTGGCCTTATTATCACATAACATCCCCTTTTGTTAGAAAATATGGCTTTCCCTCATTTTTTCAAGTAAATTACTTCTCAATCAACTTAAATGGATAAACGATAGAAAAACATAGAAATTTACAGTAACATTCTATTCTACAGTCTATTCTATCCCAACAAATTCGTTTACCACACAATACATCAAATTATCAAAACTTTATCTCAAACAATATTTTTAAAACATAAGAAGTAGAGAAAAGAAAGAAAATTGGAAAGAAAAGAAGGGGGAAAAGGTTTTAAAGAATATTACATCAAAATCTACTCTAAACACATATCAATCTAACTTCTAAATTCACATTGATTTGTTAATGAAGTTAAAACATAACTTAATCGAACTTGAACGCTAAAGAAATAATGACATTTCAATTATTCTTAATTATACCTTGAAGATTAGTGAGTTTCTAATACCATGAAGTTATACAAAAATCCTGCAATACAATACCAAATCAGCATCATTTGAAAGTCATTATAGAAAGCAATAAAACTGAAGTTGGGGTAAACAATAAATCCAAAACTGAAACATACTGTTGGTAGTTTCCGGCTATTGTTTACCTCCTTGAACTATGGCAAGATGAATTATAACTTTGACGAATTGAAGTTGGGGTAGTATAACAAATTATGATGTGATCAAAATAGTTGCCTTACTTCACAATAACAGCATATCAATCAATCAGTTTCGAACTGTGGGCGTTCTCGTCATAGGGAGATGTCATCTATGCCAAAATTTAAATCATTTTGTACTTCCTCTTCTGAAGCCTATAAAACATAGCATTTTGCACTAACCAAATCATCCTGTATGAGTTTTACTCCAAATTGCTCGGATAACGTCTCTCTGACAGTTTTTTTTTTTCATGTACTTTCAAACTTGATTTTTATTCATGCTATACACAAAGCGTTGAAATACTCTAACATTGCAGCACACAATGTTTTTATTGGTATTCCTTGACACATTATAGTGTAGTCCAGTATCATTCAAACTGGAAAATTGCTTTGCTTTACATGTTTACCGTATATGACATTATAAAGTTTAGATTGAAATACATGAATTATCGCTTTGTAGTATCTATCTTGATTATAGCTTAATGTGATTTTGTTCTGAATTGTCGGTCTATACACGAAACATATGCCACATGATTCAAATCAAGCTTTTACGTGTTAGCATCATTTCCATTAACGCATTTAAAGTTTCCCCTGGGGATTTCACGCTTACGTCACTTGATCAATATTCCTTTAATACTTTTCTAGGAACTTTTGGATACATGTGCGATGTTCAAAGATTACAAATCTTAGAATTTTGAGAAAAAATATGAGAAATGAAATAGTTCAGTCTTGTTTTTGTTGGTAGCCTTTAATTGGGGTGAAATATTCATTGTTTTATTCCTTTAAAAATTAATTGTCAGTGGTAATAGAGGGGCTTATCAAACCAGTAATAACAACGCATGGATACATTAATCAATCTCTTATACTACATTCTTACAGTAATACACTAACAAAAGTTATGTAAGCAAACTCTTGAATGAAAATATCAATTCAGAATAAAAATACTATTAGTAAATTAAGTGTAATTCAAAGCAAAGAGAAAATTGGTTAATTAAGTAAAGTGGTTTGACTTACCACAGTCATCCAAATCAGAAAAATGTAGAAAATGATTGAAAACATCAAAAAACACAGATAATCAAACAACAACAAAAAACTTAGTAGTATAGAAGCAGTCCTCTCAAACGTCTGTCTTCCAGATTTAGTGTCAGTTATTTCGTCAATCTGTCATCATGATCCTCCATCTGGTCAGTCTTGGGATGAAATTAGATGTCAAAGTTGGTTCATTTTGTGGATCCCAGCTCTGTAGCCTCTTTCTTGTCACTGTTGTCGTGGTCCTTGTCTTTCATGTTGTCTCTGCTTTCATCGCTGTCCTCATCGTCGTCTTCGTTTCAATGTGTTTGTTCGTCAGTCTCTTTCTTCCGTCTGTCATGTTGTCTTCATTGCCTTCGTTGTCATCATGTGTGGTTTAGTAGTCGATCAGATCAAGATAATATAATGTAAAAATTCAGGAGTCGCAGTTCAGGAGAAGGTGTGTTCGTTAGAGTGCTGAAATGAGAGCTATCCTCAATCTCTTGTCAAATAAGTTCGCCACGATGATATCAATTATCAACACTGTCTGTACTTAAGCTGGTCAAAACCGGGTTCTCCTTAGCTGGATGAAATTGAAAACGGTCCTCCACCATGTCGTGTTTGTGGGATGGGATCTTAGATGAGGAGTCATTAAATGATGCGAAAGGTACAAGTTGTATTTCCAGTTCAAACTCGAAGTATTTATTTGACAAAGTTAAGATACTCTCAATCTCTTGATACAATTATATTTAGTAGAGTTGAAGATTACATAGATATATTATGTTTGTCTGTCGATGGTCTAAAGTCAAGTCCTCTCGATAAGAGAAACACTACTCTCAGGAAAACTTTTGGGAGTAAAAGGGTATTGGATTAGTGACTTCTGATTGGTCTATAGTTAAATGTCTATCATGATTGCTATGGTATTTTGGGGAGTGGTAATGAAGAGTGTAGGTGACTAGGGCTGGTCCTATGAGTCATCGTTCTTAGAACTTGGGTTCCTTGAAGTTAACTCTGGGGTGGTCATAACATGTGGTCAGTGTTTGGGAG
Source organism: Echinometra lucunter (assembly GCA_029962745.1). Classification (NCBI taxonomy): domain Eukaryota; kingdom Metazoa; phylum Echinodermata; class Echinoidea; order Camarodonta; family Echinometridae; genus Echinometra; species Echinometra lucunter. Next base: position 447,089 of record CM057168.1, on the reverse strand, counting down.
TAAGGTGATGATAGGAAGATGATAACGGGAGTGGGGGAAAGGTGAATGACTGAAAGGGTGACAGGAAGTGATATTGCATGGACATATTTAAAGTACTACATAACATTAGAAAAGAAGAAAAAGACGACGACGAAGAAGAAGAAGAAAAAGAAGAAGATGAAGAAGAAGAAGAAGAAGAAGAAGAAGAAGAAGAAGAAGAAGAAAAAGACGACGACGACGACGACGACGACGAAGAAGAAGAAGTGAGAAATTCCTTGTTCATTCTGATATATGACATATCTAATGCCCGGGCCAAATTCTACCTAATTCCATTTACTCTGCATTTTTCAAAAAATCCATTTGTATATAATAGTTTAACAGAAGACGGGGAATGCAATAATCATAGCCTTATTATTAGTTTGTAACATTATACATACATGTATCGTGTGAAATTTTGCTGTGTTTCATACTGCCGTTCAATGACAATTATGTCAACGTTTTATGAGGAAACCTATGTAATAGCTTCCTTTTGATATGTCAAAAGGGATTCATTGTGACCTTAAAGACGCTTAGTCGTGGGCTTTCATGGGGAATTTCACACCTTGGGTGCTTACCCGGTATTAGGTTTTGTCCATCAATATTAGTTTTATGACCAACAGACCTTATGTAATGCTCTGTTAATTCCACCCTTTGCCCCATATGGTAATAATACCTTTTTGTAACTAGTTTTTTTTTAAAAAATTAATCCCTTGCAACCATTTCAAAAAATAAAAATTTATGATAAGTACAATTCATGTTAACATGTATTTTCTTTTGAGGGTTTGCACATTACAAGCCTGCATTCCCCTCCATTTTAAACGTTTATTTCACTTTGACAATTCATTCTTATGTTATGATTATGTAATTATTTTGTATATACATATATGTATGTTATACAACCATGTATGTTATTTTGAGTTGAAAATTATGTATGTTATATCTGAGTGGAAAAGGGAGAAATAAATGAAATGAAATGAAATGAAATAGTCATAATCTCACTTTCCCTGGCCCGAGAATGCCCGAAGCAGGCCGAAGAATGTTTATGGTGGGATAGCTTGTTTTGCTGTGCTCCAGATATGTAGCTCTATTACAGGCATTTCCATTGCTTTTCACAAAGTTTGGTGTCAGCAAATTATGATTCACTCCCCATGAAGCCCACGACTGAATGTCTTTAATTTCTAAATCATCATGTGGAGCAACAAAATGAACCCCAATACAAGGAAGAATTAATTATAAAAAAACAACAAACAAACAAACAAAAAAGTTGCTTCTTTTTGTCATCATGTTCACTGGATGCCAGCATAACTTGTTTCAGCTTGCATTTAAAAAATCAATTATTGACTGAAAATAATCATTATCAAATGTGAACATAACTGTATCGAACAGGTATCTCCTGAGGAATGGTTGGGTTTCCGGGAGATCTGTGTCCAGTATATACCTGGTAAACCTTATGCCCTCACTGACTTCGGGGCCATGCTCTACTCTCACCAAGGTCGCCATGAGTTCAGGGCTATTGACGGCACAGGACTGGCCAGAGCCGTGGGGCTGAGGTAGGTGCATGACCGTAGTCTGGCATGTTGAGGGAGGGGAGGGGGGGGGGGGGGGCGGGCATAACAATATACCTTTCTTTACAATGACCATTATATCATTTGAAAAGTATTATTTTGCTGATCTAATGGTGACCATAACTTGGAATAGTATAACATGGCGTTTATCATCTTTTTTGCATATAAACTCGTCATATATTGAAGAAGCCTGAGCTTAGATTTACATGACAGTTTTACTTTCCTTAACAGGGATCGAGACGTTTTGCTAAGTATC
>CM057168.1:279198-444750 GCA_029962745.1 Echinometra lucunter | reverse complement strand
TATTCGGTAATTATTTTAACCCCTTCAACCTTTGAAAACACACACACATCCACCCCGTTAACACACACACACACACATCCACCCCGTTAACACACACACACTCACAAACAAAATAGGAAGTTTGATAATCTAAAAGAAGTGTCGTCTCCAACAACTTTCAAAAATATTCCACTGAAGGTATGGAGATCTACACCTGCAGTATAGTTGAAACAAATCCCTTGTGCGTGTATGTGTGGTGGGGGCAGAGTTAAGGCGCTTTCAGATATGAGGCGACTTTGTGGCGCCACTTTGTGTGCACACATTTTTTGTGTTCAGATATGTTGCGACTTTGTGTCGCCACTTATCATGCTTATGCTAATGAACGCGCATTAACGCGTCAACTCTCAAATAAGAGAGCATTTTGTCCAAACTTGTGCAATCACGTTGCAACAATTTTTGCGCTGACTTTTTAGGAATTTGATTGGTGCACATTTTTTGGTAGCCAGGAAGCAAACAAAAATGTGTCCAGCCTCGGCAACATTTTTTTGCCCCATACCCTATAGACCTGTTCACAGAAAAATGTGTACACACAAGGTGGCGCCAGAAAGTCGCCTCATCTCTGAAAGCGCCTTAACTTCGAATGCAGCATAAATGAAATTTGCCATTTGGGGGTCATTGCCTAAAACTGTTGGCAAATTAAGGGCTCCCCCATGCATAGCGACGCCCATGCATTCATGACAGGATAATAGAACTGCACTCTTTTTAAAAAACATGAAAAGACGACCATGCAAATATTTTATAGAGGGCATATAATACGTGTTCAACTACATCGGGCATCACATCTTTCATAAAGGTCAGTATGATTTCATTTGCACTTTATAGGCCTATTCATCGTTTCAAGCTAACCAAAGTCGGGTCAACCTTAAACTGCAATGGCTGCGATCTCTACTATACATCAGGATTACACTCACTACAAAAGATGCTATGATGTGTTTGAAAAGAAGTCTGGCAAAATCCAACTGTAGAGTCAGTGGGCTAATGATGAGTTTCCAAGCATTATAGAGAACACATTCGAAAAGAGGACAGAGAAATCTTGTTTCAATTCCTTGGGAGTCGGCAGCGGATCTGGTAAGCAAACTTCGTCATGTTCGTGGTTTTTATGAAAGAATTATTCGCCATCATCGTCGGAGAGGACGTAAAGCCGTAGGTCCCGTGATTTCTTTCTTCCAAGCACACACATGCTATAGGCAGAGAGGAATCACGTCAATAACAATGAAATACTCATGATGTTTCAGTATAATCTAGGAATGTTAAAAATCAATCATTGTCAAAATTATTTCATTAATGGATAATAATATTATATATATTATATATATATATATATATATATATATATATATATATATATATACCCATATATATATATTGTTGGTTATTGTTGGTTATGTCGTGAATTGTTGCCATTGTGGCTTTCCGATCCCTTCTCACAATCCATTCCATTATTTTCTAATCTGACTGCGTGTGTGAGTAAAGTATTTGATGGTTGAATGGCTTGGTGTGTCTTGTATGTATGGAATGGAATGTGAATGAGGTCGGCGAGGCACGTCCAGGGTCTCGTTCCTTTTTCATAATAAGTAGTTTTAGTAATTTTTTTTCCAAATCCAGAGGGGGGGGGGGGGGGGGGGGTATTGCACTTTCGTGAATTGATTCGGACTCGGAGGGGGAGGGGAGGGAAGAGGGAATTATTTTATGATTTTGTATCGAGCCACATTTCATTTCATCATTTGTGGTCTTTAGTCTTCGGAGTGTGATTCAACACCTGTGAAATTTTGTAGGCCTAATGTAATTGATGTACTTTGTGTGTTGATATTAATATAAGTTTTGTGATTGTGATTTTTTTTTATGAAAAATGTGTTTTTTCTGAATTGTTTTTGTCACACGGCCCTGCAACACTGGATGCACCTGGCTGTGATAAGGGAGAGGGCGGTCTGCGGACTATAGTTATTTTGTTAACTTTGCCCAAATCCTGGCAGCAAGGCCAGGTGCATCCAGTGTTCATGTACTCTTGTGTGATCTTCATTTTCCTTTTTTCATTTCTGTATTTTTATGTGATGTGCTTTCTGCCAAATAAAATAATAATAATGATAATGATAATAATAATAATAGTAATGATAATAATAGGATTCATTACATTGCATTTTCTTTGTTTTTCATGAAATTTATGAGGGCTGCCCCTACTCCATCCCCCACCGCTGCGCATGGACATGATTCAGTGCTGACGCGAATGCAATGGTTACCAGGATCCAAAACCATATCGACAGAGAGGAATTGCCTGCTTTCTTACCATGTGCATAATCATGTCCTCATGTTCATGTTTATGAGGTGTACTTAAATCTAAGAAAATTGCGGACTGGTAAAGCTGGATTAACTTCCGACATACCTATTACGATTTTGAAAGAATTTTCCTTAACAATGATTGTGTGTACCTCTAACAGATCTGATTAACCTATCCTTTCAAGAGGGAATAGTACCACAGCAGAGGAAGCTAGTTCAAATTACCCCCATTCCAAAATCATTACCAGCAACCATTAACAATCTCCGTCCAATTGCATTAGCAAGTCAGTTTGCTAAAATTGCAGAATCTTTCATAGCCAGGTGGCTTCTTGAAGATATCACTGATAAAATCGACGCACAGCAATTTGGAAATCGCCCTGGTTTATCGACCACCCATTATTTGGTTAGCTTGCTTCGCAATATGTATGAGCACGGTGAAGAGAGCAAGAGTGTCTCCACTGTTGTGTGTACCGACTTCACCAAGGCTTTTGACAGGCTTGATCATAACATCCTCATTAGAAAATTGATCAAACTCAATGTTCGACCATGTATCATTGAATGGATTTTCTTTTTTGTTTTGTTTAGAACATTGCCAACAGTGCGTTAAATACCAAGGCACGTTGTCTGAATACATACCTAATGAAACTGATTACCCCCAAGGAACAAAATTGGGACCTATACTATTTTTAATAATGATAAACGATGCTTGTGAAACATACCAGTCTATTGCTATAAATATGTAGATGATCTTACTTTGTTGGAATGTCGTAAGGAAAAATGATCCCTCTGACTTACAAACGACACTGTACAAGTTGGATGAGTGGTCCTGTCTAAAACCATATGAAGTTGAATCCTGCGAAGTGTTTTCCACCCAAACATTCTCCAAAAATCCTCCAGCTGAATCAACCTTCTATATCGATGATTCACCTTTGTTAAAATTCCAATCTGTCGAAATTCTTGGTGTTATTGTCCAATCCAACTTAAAATGGGATCTACATGTCACGGAAATCCTTTAAAAATGTAACAGAAAGTTATATATGTTTAGGCTCTGAAGCAATATGGGTTGTCTTTATCTGATCTGAAATAGGTATATATGGGCTACATTCATCCTGTCATGGAATAATGCACCTCAGTTTTTAATGGCGGGCTCGCACAAAAACAGGTCAGAAGTTTAGAACAAATCAAAAAAAAAAAAAAAAAAAAGAGTCTGTAAAATAATGTTGGGCTCAAAATACACGGATTATGTCAGTGCTTGCCGATTATGCGAAATTCCTACTCTCGAATCCAGACGGGAAAAACTTTGCTTGGATTTTGCAATGTAATTAGCACAATATCCAACATGTAGTACCTGGTTACCTCCTTCGAAAAACCTACCCATCAACCTACGCCATACTCCTAGATATCAGCAATTCAAATGCAAAACAAATCGCTTCCGCAATAGCCCCACACAGTATTTTGTAGATCTTCTTAATAAAGCGAAGCCCAATCAATAATTAGAATAGTAAACCGATGTTCATTTCATTTGTACTCTATCCATTCATTTTCAGTTTTTGATATAAGACAATAAACTATCATTACTATAGTCATTAAACATCCGAAGCAAATGTTTAATGCAAACTTACAGCTTTTCTTATATGAATACATTACTACTTTTTAAGCAATAACACAAATACTTGCAATATCAATTTCAAAATGTAATGGGGAAATTTTATCAGTTTTATTTAATATCCGTATAATGACCTTTTCAAAAACTTTCGTACGAAATTTGAATTTCGTGACATGTACTTTTCTAACTTCCTCCTTTGTTTCTGTTGTTTATATTTTACCGCTGCAACTCTTTGATTTTGTATTATCTTATGCTTATTTATTTTCGTTGCCTAAGTAATCTTACTTTATGAACTACATATTTCTTATTTCAGTATAATGTAACTGTTTTTTTAATGTTTGAAATAGGTAATGAGTCTCTTAATTTGTTTGCATGACCAATTCAGCCATTGGGCTGCGACCCATGTTTTTAATAAACCTTGAATTGAATTGATGTCCTATGAAATAGTGCCCCTTTTGTAAAGAATTATTCGTCATTACCGTCAGAGAGGACTTAAAGCCGTAGGTCCCGTGATTCCCTACTTACAAGCACATACATGCTTTATTCCTATAGTTAACATTTCCCCCGGGAGCCGTACGGCAACTTCTGTCTACGATTTTTCGGGGGCATCGTTGGTGGCTACGGGCTGCGATTTTCGTGTTTGCATTATCATCGTGTCATTTCTTGTATTGACCATCGGAGGTTTGCAGTGGCTGCTCGGAGATTGTACGGTAATCGTGCAATTTCAATGCGATCTCCGCTGCCTCTCCAAATAAATCGTACGAGGCCCGTGCAGAAGATGCGCGGAGGAGCCGCCATGAACATGTAGCCGCCATGCCGTTTATTTAGCGTCCGAGGCCACAGGAAAATCGTGCGTTTGCTGCAGGATTAGCCCCAGGCTTCCGCGCGATGCCCGTGCGGGAATCATGCAATGCCAGCTACGACATGTTTACGAGCTACAGGCTTACGATTGTTCAAATTTGTATAAATCCTCGCCAAACGAAATCATATAGAGGCCGCGGAGCCCGTGAAACCGTACGAAAATCTTACAGTCGCCTTCTGCCTCCTCACCGGGGCCGCACGAGTAAGGGATGCGAGCAGGATACTGGCTCCGTGCGCTAATCGTAAGCCAAATGTAAACAAGGCATTAGCTACAAGGGAACGTGTAAGATGCAAAAGAGATGCTTGTTTATGAACAAACATTTCTACTTTTCCAACAGTCTTTTTTTTTTTTTCCTTTTACCAATGAGGCAAGCCTTTGTATACATAATAATTGAACAAAAAGAGGCTTGTAGACATATTTCGGAGCAAACGGTCAGGATAATGGACTGAAAGAGACGTTTATTACTATAAAAATTATAATATCAATAGTAATAATAATTATATTTGCAGTTATTAGTATGATTATGATTATCAACATTATTACTTTCACTGTTGTCATTATGAGTGTTATAATTGGATCTCATCATCAATATTGATTTATTTTATAGGCCTATTAGTTATTGATAGTTCGCCTGGTAGTTCCGGATGAGAAGCATGGCAGAGGCATTGGACATTCCAAACGCTTTTTCAGACGACAGTGTGATTCGGAGGTTTGGTATTTCAAGTGAGCGGTCTGAAGGATTCACAAAGTGGTTGTTCGATCAACTTGAGTCGTATCAATGTTATCGTGTACTGGAAGCTGCCTGCGGAACTGGGTACGTTTACATCAATTAATCTTCCCTAAGGATTACTCTTAACTGGCTAGGTGTTATAGGAGGCTGTCTTTGACTAGAGTAAAATACTTGGTTAAGCATATTTCCTAAGCCGAAACTTGATAAATACTTAAAATCTTGTTTAAGTATCGAACTGATTTCAGGGAAGCGTTTCACGAAGTGTCTTGTTAGGGATTTTTTTTACCATGTTTACCGACAACTACTGAAAAAGCTACTGAATCCTTGCATCTGATTGGCTGAGGGAAAATTGATCAGTAAAGATCACTGACAAGACACTTCATGAAACGCCCCCTGGCCACGAAGCCAATTTCACTATCGACTGATTAATGGCAAGCAGCGTTAGAAGTCTGATAGGATCCGACTCAAGACTTAGGCCGGGGTCACAATGGTCACTGTGGACCGAAAATGATAAAGATCATTGGCGTACTGTATTGGTGGGATGCTGGGGGTGCTCAAAATTGTCAGTGCATCTGTTGTTATTTTTTTATATTCGTGTGGCTTACTTTAATTGTTTTGATTATGCTATTTGTAATTTCTGCTTCGGTTTGCTTTTGTTAACATAGCTAATAATGTAATCGCTTTTGACCGCATGTAACTATGTAACTAAACTTCCGGGGCTTGCACCTTACAAGCTTTGCTCTTTTTTTTTTAGCTTGCCCCTCCGTTTTACTATCTTTTTTCTCAGCCTGGTCAACTTTATTTTGTTCAGTATCTCAATAATTCTGTTCATTATTTTATGTTACCTCATCATATTATTTGTGTCTTAACGAGATTTCTGAATTCATATATTTGTGTTGTATATACTGTGAAACGGAAAATAAATAAATCAAATCAAACTCAAATCAAATCAAATCAAAATCTAATTTTCTAGAATTTCTGGCCAATGGGACCTTTTTTTAATTCATCTATTTTCTTTGGGGACCCTTTAAAAAAAAGATATTTGGTCAGCAACTGGATCTCTCCCCCCCCCCCCCCCCCGGGGGGGGGGGGAGCCCTAGGAATATTTGGCTCATTACGCCCCTGGCAATGATAATTAATGAACATATCATTACATATATCTATAATGACAAGGATAAAAGTCGTAACACCTGAACGACAACATCACTGGGTGTCTGTCAGAACTGTCTCTGCCCAAATAAGCTCATCTAAAGTGAATTCACATCAAAAGGGGTGAAAAAAAAGAAAAAGAAAAAAAACTTTCAGATTTCATCGGTGAGTTCTGTCCTGAAAAAAAGCAAAGCAAACAGAATGAAATAGAACAAATCATCCACAACTGTGAAAATCGCGGAGAGTCCTATCAGTATTATTTCATAATTACAATGCAAATACCGGCATGTCTTTCTCATAGACCTACAACATTTTTTCATTATTTTCCAAACACCGCTGGCGCAACGTTCGAAGTTATCGTTATCGATGATATAGGTTTTGATCCACAGACGCATCAATTAATTTTCTAGGCAAAAAGCAACACTCGCAGAAATCATTACGCGAATGTCATCAAGCCCCGCCTGTTCCGGATCATTTGAAAGGGGCGATAAGCACCCGTTATCGTCATGGTATCGATAACACTGTTGAATTATTCATATGAATTGCGCATGTCAGTTTTATTGTGATACTTTGATTAATTGCGAATTTATTGTGCATGCACTAAGCTGTTTGGAGTATTCTTTCACAACGTGTATAAAACGCACGTTACTCGTTGGAAGCTGCTTACAAAATTAATTATTTATTTTTGATCATGAATATGCTGAGTAGCGAAGCTTTAGTGGCCTGGTATGATCACATATCTAATATTTCTCTTGATGTTTGTTTCATTATACAGTGGGGATTCCTTGCTGCTTATGGAGAGGGGCTATGATGTCGTCAGCTCAGATGGCTCTGAAACAATGGTCCGTCATGCAAAAAACGCCCGAGAGGAGCGAAAAATTGAAAATTGGGGTACATGACTCTTTTATACTGCAAAAAGGACTTAAAATGCTACTCTTACTTTCTCGTAGTATAGAGAAATTAAACGACTTATTAAACGTTGAACGACTGACTTGTATCCTTTCAAACATTACTGAATGTTTTGACTATAGGAAATGGGCTATACAAATATATTAAGGTTTTAAACTTATATGTTAACGATTATAATTGAACAAATGTTTATATGGGATACCATCAGTTCAGTTACATTTTTTTCTGAATCCTCCTGTTCCTGTTCTACCGTGTGTCTCAAAAAAAACGTAACACTTTTGAAATGGTTGCCAAATTGAGCATATGTAATTTTATGAAGAAATGTCGATATGTATAGAAAGCTGAAGGACCAACCTTTCATATGATATGAAAAATTGGAAAAAAAATCATGCTTCGATGAACAGTGTGCACTTAAGTTAGAGGTATGAAAATGTGCCTGCGCAGGATTTTTCCTTCCAATTTTGGACAGGTAAGTTACTTGTAGCTTACAAAATAAGGTCGATATGAGATATTCATGATCGATGGATCAACAGGATATTTTGAATACCTTGAATACCATTCCTTTTTCTCTGTTATTTATCAATCCCGAAACACCACCGCCCACCCCCCCCCCCCCACACACACACATGCACACACACACACACACACTTCCACTCCCATCTTATTGTATCATTGATCTGGTAGATGTGAACGGGATTAAGGATGAATGAGAATTGGCTAAATTGAAATATTCCAAATCATAATTAACATTACGCAACCCACTGTCCTCCCCCTCCCACACACACACACACACACACACACACATACAACCTTCTTCCTATCCTCTCACCTACTCCTTCCTTTTTTATCACTTTTCTTCTGAAAGTTTGGTGGATCATTTTTTTTCCATTAATAATCAAATTATTAACCAGTCACTCATTTTGATCAATGAAATCAATCGATAAATCACTGAAACATTAATTCCATCAAGCAATTGCTCAAACCAATTATCACACGCACACAAACCACACACACACACGCACGTACACATACACCCACGCGCGCGCGCGCACACACACACACACACACACATTAGGGCAGACATGACAAAAACAAGTTAAATCTTTTTTTTTTAAAGATGTTCATGTTTCTTTTATTTTTTTTCTTATTTACAACTGCTTTGTTCATCTTAAAATGAAAGATCTGACAAAAGTAATCAGTTCATAGTCCACATGGCTATCTTTTCTTCTTGACTGAATATCACGGCTTTCAAAGTACCGATTGAGTAAGGGTACCGGCATGGGTGGTGTTTGGGGATTGATAAATGACAGAAAGGACTGGTATTCAAAACATCCTTTTAACTCTTAATCCATCGATCATGAATATCTCATATCAAATTTATTTTGTATGCTATACCTGTCCAAAATTGGAAGGAAAAATCCTGCGCAGGCCCATTTTCATACCTTTAACTTAAGTGAACCCTGTTCATCGAAGCATGATTTTTTTTTCAATTTTTTCATTTCATATGAAAGGTTGGTCCTTTAGCTTTCCATACATATTGACATTTTTTCATGAAATAATATATGCTCAATTTGGCAACCATTTCAAAAGTGTTACGTTTTTTTTGAGACACACGGTATAGCTATACACACGAGAATCAGATAAATCCTTCTATTCTTTCTATGACATATTGATGCTAGTAAAATTTGCTTATTCGAATGGAAGGTAATGTCCTCAAGACCCCAGATGGGCACGATATACCTTTTACAATGAAAAAAAAAATACTAGTATCATTCCAGCTTTTACGTATAATAATTGCATTACAGACATCTTGCAAGCGAACTGGTTAACATTAAAGCAGGATCTTGTTGGATACGGAAACTTCGATGCAGTGTTGTGCTTATCCAGTTCCATTTTATGTCTCATTGATCCAACACCGAACCTCGCCCTCTATCGTCAGAGTTTGGAGAGTTTTAAATCTATGCTGAAACCTGGTGGAGTTCTGTTGATTGATCACAGAAATATGGACGCCATCCTTGACCATGGTGAACCAGTGAACAAAAACGTTTATTTCAAGGTAATTGCGTACTGAGTTTGATAACTTACAAGTTAGAGTGATGGTACTTTGATATTTTGTTGAACCTACCGGCGTAAGTCCACTTTGAGGAGTTAGGGGACAATCGACTTTTTTGCCGATTTTTTTTTTCTGTCGAACTCACACTTAAGTATAAGCACACGCCCTCACCCACCTGCACAGATCCCCCTTAAACAGGTGTTGATAAGTCCCCGGACTTTGAACTACAAGGTCCGGGGTTCAAATCACTGCCGCGGCTCTAATGTCCTTTGGCAAGATATGAATCTACATTTGCCACGTTTTTTTCGAATGGTGACGTTAAAGGTCGGCTTCAGACGTAAATAATCATATTTGATTGATGCGCGTCTGTAAAAACCCAATTCAACAACAACAACAACACATCTTAATTTCTAAAAGCGAGCCAAGCGAGTGAGCCAAAAATTACCACTTTTCTGGTTTTTAATCGTATTTTCAAATTAAAATTCTAAAATATGATGAGCGAGCCAAAAATAACCACTTTTCTGGTTTCCAATCGCATTTTCAAATGAAAATTCTAAAACATTATGAGCGAGCCAAAAATAACCGCTTTTCTGGTTTTCAATCGCATTTTCAAATAGAAATTCATGAATATGATGGTTGTTTACAACAGATTAATAAAAAATATATTTAAAGATTAATTCAAATATCATTTCTTCCTTAAAAATTGGGGGGAGGGGGATATATCAAAAAGTGGGGGGATATATCCCCCATCCCCCCGGGATTTACGCCAATGGTTGAACCACTTAGTGCATATGATGTATGGTTGGACCTACTACTCATCGACTGCCTTTAATTGATTATATCGTTTCTCAGAAAATATTCGTTAGTTTTACCTTAATTTCATCTCACTTGTGCAGAAAATGCAGCAGATTAACATCTCATGTTCGGGCTGTAGACTCGTATGATATGCACAGAAATCTCGGCGACAAACGCATGTGATGTTTTTCACTGTGCGCCTGTGTGAGCTCATTATTTAAAACGACCGCCCGTCCTCTATATTGATTAAGCACGTATTTATCATTTTTCATTATCACCACCATCATCATGATCATCATCATTGATAAAGCTTTTTGTCGCTAAATGATAATTCTAACATTTTAATGAGAGAGAGAAAAAAAAGTTTCCCATTTGTTATTAGCGTATTTTCATTTAAAATAAAATAGATTTAGTAATTTTATCCTCATTTCTCTTCGACTTGGGTTATAATAGCTTGTTTGATACAGTAACTGTGGCGTATTACGCTAAGTTGCACGCGTTCTTATACGCAAGAAAGCCAATGGGCGAAGGTGGTCGATGAGTAGTAGACCTACCATACTTAATAGTATAGCCCAAACCGTAACTGTTTTGTTTATTTTGCATATAATATGTTGATTTGTAATTTGTACACCTGTTTAATCAGTGAGCAACGAATGTGGACAGTGGACAATAAATCAGTTCAGTCCAATTCATTTCAATTTTTTCAGTAAGCATGCTGAATGAATAATAATGATGAAAATTAAATTGTTTAATTAGGATTAATTTAGGATTGTATTAATGACTATGAGGATTGTGATGTTTATAGTAATGCGTGCATTAATAACCAGTAATAGTCAAAATGATAACCATCGTCGTCTTTTGAAATGAAAATGGTAATAATAATAATAATAATAATGATAATAATAATAATAATAATAACAATAACAATGATAATAACAATGATAAAGATAATGTCAACAATAAAACTAATAATTAAGATCACAGTGGAATAATACTAAAAATTATAATGTTGATGATAATAATTGCGATAATATCCCTTTCTTTGGTTAATTCTGATTATTCTGCCGAAAAGGAGGATACCATCGCAAAAATGACATCCGAGATCCTGCGATGTCCAGGAAGTGCAGACTCTTTAAATGTCACATATGATATGATACAGCGAAGTTGGAATGATGGTCAACGAAATGCACATGGAAACGACTCATCCCACAACGGAATCATTAAAAGGTAGACAAATTTTTTTATTTTTTTTTATTTATTATTTTTTTTTTTTACACAGTAACAACTGTCACATTTCTACGACAAACTGGCTCTCAGCCAATCAGATGCAAAGATTTTAGTACCTTATAACAGTTAGTCCAACTTGTTACTAATAACAAGTTTTATGAAACGAGGCCCAGGGGTGTTTCATAAAGCTGTTCGTGAAGTTACGAATGCCTTCACGAACGACTTGAATATGGTAAGTCAACTGGGATTCTAAATCATTATAAATCCCGTCAGCTAAAGGTGAAATATGTAGACGTGAATCCACATTACTATTGTTTACAGTTTTTTTTTTTTTATTGCGAAGTATATTTTTTGCTACAATTTAATTGAGATTATGGGAAATGCAGTCACACTTATTTGTTTAAACATCAGGAACGTTGGACATCCCATTTGGCGCTTCGTATTTCAGTCGTTCCTAAAGTCATGCGTAACTTTACGAAGAGCTTTATGAAACAACCCCGGGGCTCCCGAGATTTATGTTCCCTGGGGTTGTTTCATAAAGCTGCTCGTAAAGTTACGCGTGACTTGACGTCAGCTTCAGCGTCAGCTTTATAACCCATTGCGCTTAGGCCAAGTAAAAGATTTACTTTTTTGCTTTATTACCGCACCTATTCATCTAATAGCTTTGAAGTGAAATGTTCATTTTTACATTCATGGCCTACTAAACTGGCATTTGTTGCACTATTACTAAAGTGTTTTCAAGAAAACCCGTTAAACATGTTCTTAAACGTGTGTCAGTGTGTGTGTGTGTGGGGGGGGGGGGGGGGGACTAACAATACATATCAGCCTCCCGGGATATTCAAGCCACACATTTCCCATACAGCCATAGAAGGGTAGGGACTTGAACGGATACTTTCACAATGTGTTATTTTTCACCAAATTTCTATCTATTTGTTTTGCTTTATTTTCATCTTCCACGCAGAGTCACGGTTCCCCTACAGCCAATCCGAGCACAGATATTTGCCAACATTCTAACTGAGGTGTTTGGCAATGACGGCCAACACGCCATGTATGCGGATTTCATGCCAATTAAAGAGATGTCAGCACCAGCATATTATCAACATGTCGTTATAAAGACAAAATAGTCATTTCGGGTTTATTAGTTTGCTCTCAAAGAGGAATAGATTGATCATTATTATTACGGTTGTTTCTGTTTATCATCATCATCATTCATTTACTAGTAATAGTAGTAGTAGTAGTAGTAGTAGTAGTAGTAGTAGTAGTAGTAGTGGTAGTAGTAGTAGTAGTAGTAGTAGTAGCAGTAGTAGTGGTGGTAGTAGTGGTAGTATTAGTAGTAGTAGTAGTGGTAGTAGTGGTAGTAGTAGTAGTAGTAGCGGTAGTGGTGGTGGTGGTAGTAGTGGTAGTAGTAGTAGCAGTAGTAGTAGTGGTGGTAGTAGTGGTAGTAGTAGTAGTAGTAGCAGTAGTAGTAGTGGTGGTAGTAGTAGTGGTAGTAGTAGTAGTAGTAGTAGTAGTAGTAGTAGTGGTAGTAGTAGTAGCGGTAGTAGTAGTGGCAGTAGTAGCAGTGGTAGTGGCAGTAGTAGTAGTAGTGGTAGTAGTGGTAGTAGTAGTAGCAGTAGTAGCAGTAGCAGTAGTAGCAGTAGTAGCAGTGGTAGTAGTGGTAGTAGTAGTGGCAGTAGTAGTAGCAGTAGTAGCAGTGGTAGTAGTAGTAGTAGTAGTAGTGGTAGTAGTAGTGGCTGTAGTAGTAGTGGTAGCAGTGTCAGCAGTAGCATTGGTAGTAGTAGTAGTGGTAGTAGTAGTAGTAGTGGTAGTAGTAGTGGTAGTAGTAGTAGTCAGTAGTAATTAGTACTTCATACACACTCACGCAGTAATGTTTAGTTAATAATGTTTATTTTAATTTGCAAAACATTTGAAGATCAAATGGCTTCCTTGTGTGAACCTGAGACTCTTAAAAAAGTGGAATTTACTGGATCTTACAACGCCATTCTGATGATATATTTTTCTGTCCCCCCCCCCCAACTTTTAAAACTAGATTGGCAATTTTACAACTATCCCAGGCCCATGTTTCCAGGAAGATTTAAAAATGACTTCACTTCGCTTTACTATTATCATTCGTTGAAAGATTATCCGATGTGTTGCGCAACGTTACAGTTCGTTATTCCGAAGGATCGTTATTCCGAAGGTTCATAGTTCGAAGGTTCGTCAATCCGAAAACGAAATAAGGTTCGTTATTCCGAGGGTTTGTTGGTCCGAAAATGAATTAAAGTTCGTTAGTTCGTTAGTTATTTTCTGACTAAGGAACTTTATTTCATTTTCGGACTAAGAACCTTTGGAATAACGCCATAAATGTTCAGATTAACGAACCCTTTTTCATTTTCGGTGTAACGGACATCTAGGTAGACGCAATTAGCGTGTTTCGGAATAAAGAATCTTTGGAATTACGAACATCACCCGTTGGGGCGGTTGCGCAAAAACCACACGAATATTGCTATTAGAAGTGCCGCTAACAAGTATGCTGCAGAGAAGAAGTAGTAAACGGCATCCATGTTGCCACTTAGATCCAAAACGGTTCCTATATGAAAGACACATATTAGACAAAGATTAGAAGATGAATAATAGACTAAGAAAGAGTGCTAATCGAAGGAGCACATGATAGTGATCTTCGTTCTTGATGCAAGAAATTCATGAAAAATATAACTGATTTATCAATGAAGTAAAGAGTTCAAGATCACCATATCGGTTGTCAAAACAATGTCGTAGATTAATCACATACCCCTTGTTAACTTGGTTTGAATTTTAAAATTTCGTCCGCATAATTCCCATATTGGTTTATTATGCTGCAGGGCCGTACGGAAAGTTTTTTTCTTTTTTTTTCCGGGGGGGGGGGGCAAGATGCATACAAATTTCAGGATAAGCTAAAAAGCGAGGGAACGAAGCGACCGCTGCGTACGGCCATGTTAGGCTGATAATTGCTTTTTCATTCATTTCATCATTATTCTTTTTGTAGTCAGTGTTGTCATTATGATCTTATGATTATCGATGTTGTTGTTGTTGTTATAGAGATTATGGTGCTACTGCTGATTATGATAGTATTTAGTATTTTAGTTATTATTATTATCATTATGAACATAATTATCGTCATAATCATCATTATCATTATGACTGTCATTTCATTCGGCAAAGACAATAAAAACAAAATAAGGAATACAAAACAAATGTAGAAAATAAGGAGAGTTACAGGAATGCCGGGAAAACCAAAATATTAAATTAAAAACAACTATAACCCGAAGGTAATCATAATGATAATATAATGCACCTGTATGGCGCTATATATCTAGTAATACTATTCCGAGGCCCATGAATAGCTAAGAATGGAAAAAAAGAGAAAAGAAATAAACAAAATAAAACTACATATTTGTGTTGAATTACATTGCACTGTACGCTTTAGCGTTTTCAAATTTGTTTTAAATGAATCAAATGTATCTATTGAACGGATATCATATGGTAACTGGTTCCATAAAAATGGAGCAGCAGTAATAAAGGCACGATCACCAAAGGAATGTTTTAATTTTCATTCATTTCCATTTCATGTGGCTTTTATAGTAATTATAAGCAAGGTTATTGTCAGTAGTAATAATAAATAATGTAATATCATCGTCATCATTTTGTTCCTATCTCAGATATCGAAAGAGATTTCACCCCCCCCCCCCACACACACACACACATGAATCAACAAACTTACCGGCCGCGTATCCAGACAGGGAAAATGCTATGCCATTTGTAAAGCCGTAGACACTGATTCCGGTTGAGAAATTTATCTCAGAAATAAACTGTGGAATAACGGCAGTGCATAGACTAGACGCACCGTGGACGAATGATCCAATCGAAAAGGTAGTGAAGAGTAAAAATGAAAAGTCCGAGTACAAGTTTTGTGCGAAGAAAGATACTGATGCAAAGAAAAGCACAAACAGGTACAGTTTGGGAGAGGAGGCAGGACAAAAACGTGTTAACAGTAAAAGAACCAACATCCCAAGGAGACCGCCTGCAGCACTTGCAGGAGCACACAGTGCAGACTTTGCTAAAGAGTTTCCTTTAGAAACCGCATATTGCACCATGAAAAGTCCCCATCCTTCTGCTACAGTGTTCAAGAGAAAAACGCTAGGGAGAAATAGGGCCAGGTAGAACGGTTCCGATACGGTAAAAATGTAAGCATCTGTCATCAACTTTACAGCTGAACGGCAGAATTTGAATTGCGTTAAATGTGATGGGGATTTATCAGGCGGATAGTCCCGAAAATCACCAGTTTCATCGCTGATGTCACTAAGATCGTCATGTGTGGTTTCATGTTGCGTTTCAAACGACAATTCTTGCTGTATGTCTAGAGGTACTACTGGAATAGTGAATTGAATACTGCCTTTTGGATTCCCTGTATTATCATCATCGCTATCATCAGAAATTAAATCCTGTTGAGAAGAATTCAATGGGGTATCGGGTCGACCACCATCATCGTGATCATATATTTCGTCGATAGTGTTGCTTGCCTGATCATTCGGCATAAGATCACTAGCTACCGTTTGAAGTATTGTCTCGGGTTCCATCATAACCAGGCCGACGGGTAGCAGGTTAAGAACAAATGCTCCTAAAACTGCCAAAGCTCCAACAGTACCATATGCTGTAGACATCATTTCCGAAACGGGGGTGAAGAATGCTGCCCCAACGGGTACGCCCACCCAAGTCAAAAGGGCAACAAACGCAAAGTTTTCCTTATAGTGCAAGTGAAGCAACACAGTAGACCGAATGAATAACACCGAAGAGCAGGAACCTGTTCATAGGGTTGACAAAGATAGGTTAAAGTCAGAGCGAACTGGCAACCTTGTATGAGATTTTGAAATAGCGCCCTCTCAGTCCTAAAATACTGATTTTGTCCCCTTTTGCTCCCAGCATGCACTATTCTGATCAATGAGAGCTTTATTTTTTTGAGTAACATCTGTTAAAATGTATTTGTATTCATACTAAGAAAATTCACGAGAAGCCACAAAGGATATAATGTTTCTAAGAGTCTATGGTTTTGAGTAGCCATAAGTTGGCGCTGTTGTAAATACATCATAATAAGGGTCGGTTCACTGTTGCTTTAAAACTGGTGTTTTGGTCATGTGATCATAATGTGAAAGAAACTTTCAAAAAGCAATTAGGGGAATTAGATTAGCTGTATTAAAGGCAGGGTGTTTAGAATAATACTTAAAGATAAACTAGAGTTCTGGTATTGAGATCATAATGTGAAAGAAACTGCGGTTCAAACTGACAGAGTTAGATAAACACACGTATCTAGTGTGAGCTTTGGAGATTATCGAATTGATAAAGAATTCACGTTCTTTCCTCAAATTGTACTAGCACTGCACAAAAAATGAGTCTATGGGACCACACACAAATCTGTCAGTGCTACGCCCGAGCTTTTCAGCTTTTTCTTTTCATGATTATGAGGGCATTTGAAGATTAATCCTTTCTATAGGGAACTTTTTTTTACTATGATATTTTTCTAACTTACATGAAAAGAATGAGAAGAAGAAGAAGAAATTACGAAAATAGTGATAATTAAAAACACGAGGAACAATAATTAGAAAAACGAAAGGTATAAGGCCACAAAAATTTATATCATCTAACACATGGAGAACACTTTCAGCCCAGAATTGGACATTGAAGTAGACAATATTTTGGACATCGTTCCCAACGTCATTTCAACATTGCATTAGACATCATTATTGACTTTGTCTTTGAAATCATCGCGGATATTAAATGCAATTTGATCTTTAACATTTCGACAGCGTCTTCGACATCATCGTAGACTTTGTAATTAAATGGAATTAGCCTGGAACTTTTATTTCGACATATTATCGCCAGTTTTCTTTACTGTAAGTCTTGACCTTTAATTCATACTGTTTGGATAGTTAGTATAATAAATAAAACTATTAAGTAATTTCATTAATAATTAATCTTCTGCCTATATCTGACCATTCTTTGATTCAGACGTAGAAGTACTTGTAGTTCTACTTCTTTTACTACAACAACAGCTACTACGACTACTACTTCTACTACTACTACTACTACTACTACTACTACTACTACAACTACTACAACTGCTCCTGCTGCTACTACTAACAGAATGTTTAAAAAACAAAATCTATGGTGTCAAATAATTCAAACATGAATTGGGCAGTGTAAAGGTGAAAGATTTGGTCTACGTTTTGTGAATTTCCTTTCATTGATATTTTCAAAATAACGTTTTGAATTTTCATTCGTTGAAAGAAATGCCCCTAAATCTGAGTGTGTCAGTAATCAATTCAGAACACAGCAATACCATTGTGCACTGTCTTTTTTGTCAATCTTTGCAATTCAAGATAGATGATTCCTGACTCTAGATTGAAAGAGGTCCGTGGAACTACAACTGCAATGCACAGTTGCAATTATCACGCTCTGAATTCATCTCTCTCTCTCTCTCACACACACACACACACCCATCCACGCACGTATACTCATCTAAACAGACCCCCCCCCACACATATAATCCTTTTTATTTTGGGAGCGAGCGAAGCGAGCGAGCGAGCAAATAATAACCACTTTTTAAAAAGAGCATTTCAAATGAAAATTCCACTATATGACCATCGTTTCTGAAAATTTTATGATAAATTTCACCAACTGATTAATTACAATATCATTTTTCCCTTATAATGAGGGGGATATTTGCACGCGCCATCCCCCCTCTCGAAAAGTGGGGTGATATATCCCCCTCCCCCAGGATTTACGCCAATGCACCTCACACAGTCAAAGAAAAAAATCGATACTTAATGTGCTAAAATCCAAAAGTTTGATGTTTGGTTGAAGTAAAGTAATTATATATATATATATATATTTCTCTCTTCTTGTAATTTCTTTAGTAAGGGATGCTTTTTGTTTTATTTCTTTTTGTTTATGTTGTTCTTCTGTTCTTTGTATGGGGGGGGGGGGTACTGTTTCTATTTTTCTCAGACAAAATTGTGTAGTAG
Source organism: Echinometra lucunter (assembly GCA_029962745.1). Classification (NCBI taxonomy): domain Eukaryota; kingdom Metazoa; phylum Echinodermata; class Echinoidea; order Camarodonta; family Echinometridae; genus Echinometra; species Echinometra lucunter. The sequence goes on along the minus strand of CM057168.1, from coordinate 426,069 downwards.
CACGGCCATGGCAATTTCACAGGAACGTAATTTTATAGAAGTTTTCTTCCTTTCAGAAGTCTGCAACGCTATTCGTTTAAAAATGTCATACAAATGCATAATACAAAATCAGTATTCCAAAGATGCGTGAAAAGCAACTTCAGACAGGTTTCTCAATTTGGATACGTTTGATACTTCAGTTATGACATCATGATCATCAATTTATCATCCAGGATCGTAAAATTAGATCTTTCAATGTATTGATTGGCTATGCTGTTTGATTATATCTGTTGCTTCATGTTCTAGTATAATTTCTCCTCCTTCTCTCTCACACCTTCTCTTTCTCTCTCTCTCTTCCTCTTTTTCCATTTCCCTATCAATCTTATTAGGTAGCCTAGTGGCAAACAGGAAATCTGATAAAATCGTCTTGTAGTGTAGTAATTTTGATGATTAATTTTCTAAAAGTAATGCTCTTAAAATTAAATTTGATATTCACTTCTTGAAATATTAAGGCCACAAACCAGGGACGTAGAAAATGATAACATGCTCAATAAGGAAAACTACCAGGCCACTGGATGAAAATAAATTTGCGACCTCTTTATCATCATCAGGTCCCTTTATATATAAATGGAAATACCATGGTGTTAAGAAGAAGAAAAAAAAAAAAGATTCGCCGGTCTGTTTACACGACTGCCACAATTTGTGTATGTGGGTGTCCGTGTGCGTGTGTGTGTATGTGTGTGTTTTCAATGATTCCCAAAGGGGCCCCTCGGATATTGATGTGAATCAGTAGAGCCATTCAAACGAACCACGAGATTTCCATTATAGAATGCAAATAGGCATAGCAAAGTAATACAAGTATATATATATATATATGTTTTACAAATAAGACATGCCAAAAGGGCATGAGTCTGTGTGGCTTAAAAATTGATTGGGAAAGAAAAAGTGACCGTAATCTGTCTGATCATGCACACAAAGATGTTTCATACCTTTATCATTGCTTTGCAACACCGAATACTTGAATTAATGAATTTCTCTTCATAAAGAAGTATCTATTGACGAAGATTATGATATTTTGATTTTACTCTATAGTAGATATAAAAAAAGAGAACAGCTCAATGTTGACAAATATCCATGCCTTTTAGGATGCGAAACTCACCAGCCCATAATAACTTGAAAAAAGGGTTTATAAATTAATGGCATGTCTGCATGGAACCTCAAATTCTAGATGCCTTGTGAACTGTGTCTTCTTATGTCATATGACTAATCGATTCTAGATTTAAAGAGATTTGGGTAGTTAATGAAGCAATATATATATATAGACTTTTGTCTCAAAATATTCATTAGCGAATGTAACATTTTTTTTCCTTCTCAGGACCATGACTTAGTCATCCAAGTTTTATCTATACTCCCAGTTAGATCAAACCAGTCCTAGTCTTCCACATACAATGTCTTCTTCTCTGTCCTCTCTCTCTCTTTCTCTATCTACATATCAGTCGGATGCATGCAATCATGCATTTCTAAAAACTATAATACCTTCTATACAGTAGGGTCATATACAAAGCATCGAGGTTATTCAATTTGAAGAATGCTCCGCATTAGTTCACAATCAATTTATTACCTGCCATTATCAAGGTCTTTTTTGTTATTTTTCAGTAGAACTTTGTACTTACTTTTACTACTGAAAGGTAAGCAAAAGAAATATTGCATTCCCTGAAGCATGAAAATTTCACCTAGTTATATACATGTATAAGCCAGAAAGCCTTTGAATACAGTTGAAGATCAATAGTTTTTCTGCGCGTGTGGGTGTGTGTGTTTGTGTGTGTGTCATCATGGTTCAAGGGTTTCTTTATTCAGGGTTTCTATAGATTTTAAACATTTCACCCTTCATGAGAATAGGTATATAGATTTTGCTTTTGTGGCAAAAACGATTTAATGAATATTTTTTTGTTCTGCATTTCTTCAACCTTGTCAACTCAAAGATATATAATTACATTGCCTTCCTTTGAAATGATTTTTAAACCCAGAAAATTCAGGGGCACAATATGAGTGGAAAATTATCCAGTGGCTGTTTCGATCCTACGAATTCCCCAAGGGGATATATCTCATTGAGGCATATACATCATCCGCGTAAACAAAAACATAGAAAAGCGTTGTTTCTCAGCACCAGGCGGGGAAAACGGGGATCTAGTTAAGGGTATCAAAATCAGGAAAATCTGGAAAAATGTTATTAATTAGGACATTATGATGCAATCCTTGTATAAAATCCCCTTTAAGGGTATAAAAATCGGAGATGTAATACATTATTCCTCAGGGTATTAGAATCACTCCTACTTTCGTTCTACTTTAATCCCCACTTAAGTGCTTTTCAGAAAGTGATTTACGCGGATGATGTATAGGCCTGCTCAATGAGACATTTCCCCCCAAGCGAATTCCCCACTCACCTGAACATATGAAACAGATTGTCAAAAGGAAAGGGCTGCAAAAATGTAAGGAGATGGCTGCTCCTACAAAAAACAGACCAGAAAGCAATCCACACACACCGGAAATAGTTCGCTGCGGCATCTTGTCTAGTAAGATCTTAGCAATTGGTGCTGAAATGTCAAACAGGGGTAGAAACCAAACGTGAACAATTGAATAAAGCATAATTAGAGGATATCAAATGCTTTGTAAATATTCATACCTTTTCAAGTTTTGTGTATTTTCATGTATTTTCAAATTTGTACATTTTCATATATTTCAAAATTTGATCTATATCAAATAAAACACTTGATAAAGCCCTGTGGGCGAAAATTCGTGAAAATTCTTTGTTAACGGAATTTTTAAAATTCAGTTTCGAGTATTTTGATTTCACCAACTCCGAGCAGAACACTTTCCACTTTGTTTATTCACGTACTTTGTTATTTACTTTTGTTATGAGTTTATTTTCATGTTTTTGTTGACTATTGTTGTTACTTTTGTTCTCAGGGCCTCATGGAAGACCACCACTTTTGGTGATAATAAATCACCCTGTCTAAATATTAGTAGTAAATAAATAAATGAAAAATTCTCCTTTCCATGACTTAAAAAAAAACGGAATAAGAAAATGAATGATTTTTAACAAATACCAAATAGCAGTACATATCTTGCAAGACCAAGACCAAGATAAGATTGTAATTCTATTGTTTAACATTATTGATTACATAAAACTGTTTCTCGCCTTTTTTATTATTTGGATTATCAATCAGTAACAAATATAAAATACCCCATGTGATTTACTTTTAAGAGCCACGCTCAACCATTAGAACATAAAAAATTTACAAATTTTGATAGCTCATATTCAACATGATTTACTTTTAATGGCCACGCTCAAACATAATAACATAAGTTTAAAAATTGCAATCATCGATATTCAGTATAACAGCAAAAGAGTTTACGGTTGGAGATGTTCTCTCTTACAATAAATATTAAAAAAGAATCTTAAGGAAAATTTTAAAGCTGGATATGTTTCAGATTCTAAGATTATTTAAATATGTTTCCTTGAGTAGCCAAAAATGTATTTCGTAACACTGATATTGTCAGCTGTTCGTAAAGTTACGCATGACTTTACGAACGTCTTGAAGATGAGGTGCCAAATGGGATGCCCAAAGTTTTTCCGATGTTTTTACAAAGTGTTACTGCATTACCCATAATCTTAAAGAAATGTTGGCAAGAAATATAACTTGCAATAAAATTTTCATAAACAAAAATCAATATTATTCTACGCCTGCATATTTCACCTTTAGCTGATACGATTCATAATGACTGAAAATTCCATTTGGCTTGCCATATTCAAGTCGTTCGTAAAGTCAATCGTAACTTTACGAACATCTTTATGAAACACCCCTGGGCTGCGAGTAGCATGAGTAGTGCCATACTGAAGAATCCTTGCATACAAAGATATAACATTGACTTACCAGCTAAGTACATTGAGGCTAGGTAGACAGAAAAAATCATGCCACTTAGCGCAGCAGTGATGTTGAGCCGGTGCATAGCGTCGGGAATAAAAATTCCCAAGGCTCTGGCAAGTCCGGCTTCCACAAAGAAATACACAAATCTTGAAATAACCACGGCCGCACTGCGCCAAGACATAAGTGGTGTTCTGTAGATTCCTTTTTATCAAGAAAAGGATGTAAACCCGAGCCCTGAGAACAATACAACAAAATGTTGAATATCACATGCCGTTACCAGGCCTGCTTAGTGTGAACAAATCATATGATAATCTTTTATGTAGTGTGAAGGTATCCACACCACACACTGTAAACAAAAATAATGGTGTATAATTCACACAAAATTACTGGCAAATGCACTGCCAGAAAATTTACTGTATTTTCAACAGAATTTTACTGTTTATTCTACGGTAAAACTGTAAACAGAAGTTATATTATTTAAGTGTGAATGTTACAGTATTCTGATGTATCATTAACGGAAGTTACTGTTTACAGTAAATTACTGGCACATCTGCTGCCAGTAAATTACTGGCACATCTGCTGCCAGTAATTTACTGCAACTTCCTACAGCAATTTATTATCATTATTTATTCATTCTTTTTTTACAGTTTTGCTATCCTCAAAACGTTGGCTAATATGTATGCTAGGGAGAACTGTAGTGGGAATAAATTCTCGTGTTTGGTATAACTATGTCTATAAATTTTTTCATGGCTCCTTTTTTTGCGGCCCGATCTACAGACAATCTCGTTGCTGTTAATTTTGCAGTGTGATGGAATACATTCAAAAGCAAAATGAATATCCTTCAACTTCAAAATATTAATTATATATAAAATTCCATTAACAATTGCATATCTAATAAAGTAGGAATCTATTATTTGTAAAGCCAACAACGAATCACTAAAAAATTACCACCGATGAGGCTTCCATAAAGGTATTAATCCACTCTAGTGCCATTAGTATCGCTACTAGTTCTAGGCCCTGTAACATAAAGCGATACAATTGATTGTATCTCCCTGAAATCAATCGTATGTCCTACAATCGATCGTATCTTTATAATGAAGCGTAACTCTGTAACATAAAAAAGATACGCTTGATATTGAGCGAATCTTTTTACCCAATTAATCGTATCTCTCTCAAATCTATCGTAACTTTATGATTAATTGATATCAGCCTGTAAGTGGCAAATTGGCACACAATCAGCACACAGGCATCATGGCTGCTGCATATAATATGTTGCTGCTTGACCATGAGATCGCCAGAGGGCTTAGAAGGGAGCGTGTCTTCCGAGACAGATCTCAATCCCTCGACCTATTTAATTTGTTGGTTGTGTGATTAGGTTGATACATTAGTGTTGAATTTTGCCGCAATTTGGTAACATTAAATTAAACTAATAGTTAGTAGACTTTAATTTGTTAGAAAACTTAGTGGTTTTCTTAGAGTCTAATTTTGAAAATCATTTTGTGTAAAATATTATAATAAAAATGTGAATAAACAGCAGTTCAGCACATTCTTAAGTATTTTTGATAGGGTTTGGACACCCCATCATATTTTTTAGTCCATAATTTCAGAACATGACCAGAACGTGACCGGAGTGTTTATAACAAGTCCTTGTTGTATACCCAATGTTGGGTGTCCGGACAGTCAATTTTCAACAGCCATTTGAAAAAAAAAATGCAAGCAAAATCTCTTGAATATTTTAGTACAAATGTTAGATAATATCATAGAGAACAAATACTGATGATGATTAGCACTAATCAATATATAGTTTTTGTTTAATCCAAAGACAAAAAAGAAGGCTTCAATTTTGTTAACTGTCCGGACACCCGACCCCCATCCTAGTCTACAGCTGGCCGTCTCACCGGCACCGCGGAGGGTGAATGTGCTGGTACGGCACTGCCACTGGCTTTACGTTAGTACCCGTTCTCATCGACATACTCAGTGGCAATGATGAAACCCAGACTGTGCCAACTCTTTTAAATCTAAATTTCTAATAACAAGAAGAAATTTTTTACACTGACCGTATGAAACATTTGTTGGTGTCACTGCCAGTGATGTATAAGTGAAGTCGACCATTTGGATTTTACAAGTCAAACCTAGCTAGCCGAGGCCGAGGCCTTGTAATTGTTTGTGTGGCTAAATGCCTGTGGTGTCTCTCAAAATCATAAGGAAAAAAAAAAGGGAGGGGGGAATTAAAGCACTACAAAAAGAAGAAATATGCAGTGTGACTCTGAGTCAAGAAGAAAATAAAATTACACTTAGAAAACTTGTCATTTTTAAAAAGAACTAAGTAATGAATGCAATACTATCATACATATCTTGAAGGAGTATCCTTTCCCAAATTCTTTGGTACCACTTTTTTGTGGTATGTGTTAGCGGTTGGATAAACATGGGGCATATTGTTTGCAAGAAAGTAAATATTAATTATTTTTTTAAAGACAATTTTCTAAGTGTAATTTTTTTTAACTCACACGGTATTTGCAATATTGTGGTGGGGATAACCAGTTTGAATGGATGTGGTTTTTTTTTTGTCCCATGAAGTAATTTACTCTAAGTCTATCTGAATATTTATTTATAAACCGTATTAAATGAAAGGGAAAAAAAGCATTGTGCGTAAAAATAATAATAATTAAATGATATATATGGTACATTAACAGTATAATGGGACAGGCTTGCTAAGAAGGGCTGTTATTCATAATATGAGAAGAGGGTTGCTTTTCATAAGCATCACTATTCAGATGTGTATCTGGCAAACAACATCAGGGAGCGGGGGGAGAGGGGGCAGTGTGCTCCAGCCCAGACCCCCCCCCCCCCCCCCATGTGTTTCTAATCATGTTTGTAGATTGACTTATATTGGTTAGTATTTAATTTCATTTGCAGATCATCAAGTTTCCTAAAAACCAGGCAGATGTGACTGCAACATCAAGAGACTTCCACCAGAATGCTGGCTTACCGAGGGTTGTGGGTGCGATGGACGGCACGCACGTTTGTCTAAGTGGGAGCAAATTGGGTCCTGACGAACATATCTACACCAATCGCAAAGGCAGATACTCTATGAACGTGCAGCTTGTAGGGAATGCTCGGTACAGAATTACAAATGTGGTTTCAACATGGCCTGGAAGCACCCACGACAGTCGTATTCTTCTGGTAATTTTACCATAACTGTAACTTAGATATTAATAACATTTATGCTTACACATTAATTTTTTAAAACTTTTTCTTGGGAAAGAAAACTTGAATTCATCATGGGAATGACCAAAAATATACATCTCTCTTCCTTATTTACTCTTGCCAAGCACTTCACTCTTTTAAAGCTCTCCTATGACAATTTCAATATCTCCACTATCTGCTAAATCAATAAATATAATCATACACAATAACCTTCTATTTTTACTATATAGCTAGACATGTCTAAGGGATGAAATAAGTTACATTTCAAAATATTTTTAAATCCATTTTATTAATATCACATGTCCAATAAAACACAAAAAATCTGAACAGATTCCAATAAATCTTAAAGTACATCTGTATATAATCTTCAATCTGGGTACTTGTAATTTATAGCAATTCATTGTCAAACTTAATTGAATATAATTACTAAACATTTTCATCTTAATAGTTTACTTGCAAGAATCTTTCTTAATACATTTCTATGCTCTATTTTTCCCAGACAAATAAAATGTATGAATATCAATTAATATAGAAATCTATTTTGACAAATGTACGAATCTTACCTTTCTTAAGTAATTGATGCAATGTATTTTGAATGATATTATCTACTCTCTGTGCACAGAACAGCAAACTTGGGAAGAAATTCAGTAATGGCCAGCTGCAAGGCATCCTCCTAGGGGACAGTGCGTACCCACTCAAGGCATGGCTGATGACACCTCTGCTGAACCCAACCACTGACCAGGAAGTTGCATACAATAAGTATGCATCTCTTTTCAAAATATGTTTTATGATATATTATGAATAAATTCCATATAATTCATAAATATAATGTACACTTTTTTAAATACCTACAAATAAGTTAATTCTGTCAATCCAAATTGTACTTAATAAATACACAATTATTAATTAAATATAACAATTATTTTCTTATATCTTTTGGTAGCAACAAGAAATGACAATGGTCATTGTAATCTATAAATTTGATATTTACAATATTTATCTCTATGACCTTAGAGTAAACAATAAATTTCACACACATTTCTCAGATTGCTTACATGTAAAAGTTGTTTAACATTTTCAAATCTAAAAACTTAACTCTGAGCACCATGGATATCAGGACAGTCCTAGCTCTAGGTTTACAATTCAAGTGCTTGTAATTTGGAATTACCTAGAAATAACGTTAATGTTCCTATCATGGCATTTATTACAATTTTTTAAAATGATTTCACATGCATCATACTATTCACATTACTTTTATCTTTAATGCATGTTTTTTTTTTACTTGCAGTGCACATGCCAAAACACGAAGTATCATTGAAAAAATCAATGGCCAGATTAAGAGCAAGTTCAGATGCCTCCCGGGAAGTGGCCTTCCATTTGTTCCTGAGCGTCCCTGTATCGTCATAAGTGCATGTTGCAGTGGCGTAATGAGCCAAAATATATATATATATATATATATATATATATTTTTTTTTTTTTTTTTTTTTTTGGGGGGGGGGGGGGGCTCAATCTTTGCGAGGAATGAAGCGACCAACCCTGAGGGAGTGTAGCGACCGAGCCGGGGTACCCCTCCCCCCCTTCACGATACGGAGCTTTTTCATTTTTTCGACTTAAATTCCAGCTTGAGTTCAGTTCAGTTTTTATTTTCTCTCATTTCCAACAAAAGGATTTCATTTTAGTGGGGCGGTAGTGAGCACGCGAAGCGTGTGAATAACTTAATGAGCGCGCGAAGCGCGCTCCCTAGGGGGGAGGGTGTAGGGAGGGGGGAGTTTCCCCCCTCCCGCACGAAGCGCGGAAGCTCCGACGTTTGATGACATGTACTGTTATGGATAAACGTGTCATGAATCTACCGACCGGAAAAGTTTCAAACAAATGCCAGCGTTACACAAAATACTTTATTACTTATGATAATAATACAGACAAAGACACTATGAAATAAAAAGGACGAGCATGGAGAGGGTGTGATGCGGTGGGGTACCAGGGTTTCACTCCCACAGTAGCGTAGCTAGGATTTCATTTTAGTGGGGCAGTTGTGAGCGCGCAAAGCGCGCTCCCTAGGGGGGAGGGTCCAGTAAGGGGGGGAGTTTTCCCCCTCCCGCGCGAAGCGCGGAAGCTCCGACGTTTCTTTGAATTGTTCCTTGTCTGCTCCCGCTCTTCTCACGTTCTCTAACCTTTTTTCTTTTCTCGCTTCTGCTTTTTTCATTCTACTTTTTATTTCTTTTTTGTTGGTCTTTTGGAGGGGTGACCGCCCCCATCGTCCCCCTCCCCCTGGCTACGCAAGTGCACTCCCATGGTAAAGGAGATTTTTGCAGTATTGATGGTTTGCAACTCTGTAAAAGAACACTATTTGGGACTGCAAACTTAAAGCCCGTGTCTAGTTTTGGTAAATCTAAGAATATTCATTATCAAAGTTTGAATCCATTGTCAGATAAACAGATAAAACCAAGTGTTATATCATAAAACACATTAGTATTGATATTATGCGTGTTTTCCGCCTTGCTATGCATGCTATTTGTGAAATTGTGAATGCGTTACTTAACAGTAGAAAGGGAGTCTAGGGAGAAGTAATGAAATTCGTGTGATAACACTTATATAAAATTGAAAATAAACCATGGTTGAAATTTATTATTATTTTTTTTTTTTTGGGGGGGGGGGGGGGCTGGCGCCCCCCAAGCCCCCCCCCCTCCAGTACGCCAGTGGCATGTTGTGTACTGTTCAACTTAAGTAAAGAGTGGGAGAGGAGGATAATGAATGGAGGCAGGAGGACGAAGATGATGATCTGGAACATGTTGATATAGAAGAACAGAACATGAGTGGAGTTGCTGTTCGTGCAGAGCTTATCCGTACCTTCAATGTCTAGATTAATATTACAATGCAGTTTTTGGACTACATTTACAAGATCATTATAATGAAATACCGTACTACACCACTTGTAATAAATAAGCATTTAAATTGCATTCAGATATGACGTGACTTTTTGCCGCCACTTATGCTTATGAACTCTCAAATAAGAAAGAATTCTTCAAAACTTGCGCAAATAATCTCATACAACAATTTTCGCGCTAAGATTTTAGGAATTTGATTGATGTGCATTTTTGTGCAGCCAGGCAGCAAACCAAAACGTCTCCTGTCTCTGCAACATTTTTATTTGATGCCTCATACACCATTGACTTTGTACACAAAATGTTGCTGAGCTTTGCCGCGTCATGTCTGAACGAGGCTTAACTCTTACAGTGCCGACGGCAGGTATATGTGCCCAAGAGACTTTACATTTTTAAATCGACCATTACTCCACTTAGAATAATGGATATGGTCATGAAAATATGTCAAAGTTTAGAGGATAATCAGTCACTATATGCTACTATAGGATTTTTTTTTGAAAACTGCAGATTTTGGAAAGGATCCATTCTTATTTTAGCATAAAACAATAGCAAACAAATGAGAAATGAAAATGGAAAAGTCAAGAGGGAAGCTCATTTGTATCTCCAAATAATTTTCATGCAAGACATTGAATTAATAGAAATATTTGATATCTTTTGAAAGGGTAATAATTTTCTACAACTTTTGTGTACAACTTACCTGTATAGAAATTAGTCAAATTACTTTTGAAGACTTACAGGTATTTGAAAAGCAAGCATTGTTCATAATTTGGTTGAATTCGGAACAAGCAAAACCCCTTGGCACCATGAGAGTTAAGTAGTATTAACATTTCTTTTTGCTTTCTAAAAATGTCACAAGTCTTGTTTACACAAAACACCTCCAATTCTGAACAAACTAGCTAGTATGTAACATAGCTGTCGAAATTCTTAGCTTTGAATAAATCTTATTGCAACGGTAAGTTTTAAACAATCAGACTAAAGATTTGGATGTTGATTGAATACATTTGGTTTTTGTGGTAGGTTACTTATGCAAATAGGATTGCTGACAATGACGTTTCTAAAGTTGTTTACTTTAGACAGAGCTTCTGGGGCTTGGTAAAATGCACATGTCATATTTGTTGTGTATGTTCAAAATTCTTAAAAATAGCATGCTCTATAGATATTTTTCAGTTTACAATATTTATATCTATTAAAAGATTCTCTTTGAATCAGTTTTTTACAAATAATGAAGCCAGTGAATATCATTCAACGGAGCTTTTAAGAAACTGATCAAGATAAATGTAACCCCACTTGCATATCATTGCTGGGGTGACAAGACCTTGTAACTCAACTTTTTTGGAAAATCACTATTTCGTTTCAATGACCAGATAACCTGTCAAGTTGATGTAATATCCAAATCCCAGCTCTCTGCCTCGAAAAATGAAGGAACTACGCCATTTAAAAGGGAAGACTATCCCATTGAATACTGTGCTATGGTAGCCATGTTTCCAGAGCATTTACAATTTTTGGAGATGCGAGGTTTTGTCGCCCCAGCAGTAATGTGATGATGAAAGAAATTGTAAAAAATCTTAAGAATGTTTGCAGGAAATTCTTCAATTATAGTTACAACAGTGAAACAATTTCCTATTCAATTTTCATTTGTTTTAACTGAATAAAAAAATGCCCCCACTTGAAATATCTTATCAATTTCAACCCTTTCCTTCTCTACTGCCAATCGTTCTTTCTCAATAGCTAGACGCTCCTTCTCAATCAAGAGTCTCTCCCTCTCCACAGCCAACATCACTGTCGAAATCTCAAGTTGTGTTGATGGAGGTGGGACAGGAACGGGAACTGGTGCTGCTGGTTGTGGAATCTCAAGTTGTGTAGCTGGTAGTGAAGTCTCAAGTTGTGTTGATGGAGAATGGGATAGGAACGGGAACTGGTGCTGCTGGTTGTGGAATCTCAAGTTGTGTAGCTGGTAGTGAAGTCTCAAGTTGTGTTGATGGAGAATGGGATAGGAATGGGAACTGGTGCTGCTGGTTGTGGAATCTCAAGTTGTGTAGCTGGTAGTGAAATCTCATGTTGTCTTAATGTAGATGGGATAGGAACAGGAACTGGTGCTGCTGGTTGCGAAATCTCAAGTTGTGTTGCTGGTAGTGAAGTCTCAAGTTGTGTTGATGGAGAATGGGATAGGAATGGGAACTGGTGCTGCTGGTTGTGGAATCTCAAGTTGTGTAGCTGGTAGTGAAATCTCATGTTGTCTTAATGTAGATGGGATAGGAACAGGAACTGGTGCTGCTGGTTGCGAAATCTCAAGTTGTGTTGCTGGTAGTGAAGTCTCAAGTTGTGTTGATGGAGATGGGGTAGGAACGGGAGCTGGTGTTGCTGGATGTGTAACACTGAGCTTGCAGTCACCACCACTTTCCTGTTGCAAACATAAATTTCATATGCAAATATAAGTTTAATTTTAATTTATATTTATATTTATATTCAAGACAGCTCTCTTAAGCACGAATTAAATTCCATGACAGTCTTTGTTGAGGGAGCGCCTCTGTTATGTTTAAATAATGTTGTTGTCAACGATGAATGGGTGAATAATAATAGCTAATTAACGAGTCAAATATATGACATTTCTGGAAGACTGTAGGAAATGGATCCATCCAATGGTTCTTTACTTCTCGTACAATTAAATCTAATGGGGTCACTGACAGTCCACCCACATTTTATTTAATTTATTTATTTAGTATTATTTCAACAGGGAAGGCCCACAACAGCTAAGATTATGCTACAAATACTTGGTGGACTTGCATACCATAAAAATAAACATCTTTAAGTGACACATACATGTAAATGTCTATATCATAACATTAAATGGTGACTAATAAACAGGATGTACCATTAGAAAAAAAAAATCAAATATAAATGTGAGATTTTCAAATCAAGAAATTCAAGCATTTATAAATTCGAATTTTGAAAAGAAATCCTTACATCATATTAACAAAGGTTATAAATGTAAGTATACATAATTTAAAATTTCTATTAAAAAAACACCCATTTTATGTTATTAAACATAACACATGACTCGTAAATTATACTTTCAACAGAAAATGATTGAATATAAAATGATAAAACATAACTGTCATAGTGGCTTAAAAGCAAATTCCCTATTCATTGATTTAATTCATTAGAATTTAATATGCAATACAATATTTTTATCACTATTATAATTGCTCCATTATTATTGTTACTACTATGATTATCATATTACTACCATTATCATTATTATCATTATCATTATTATTATCACGTTCGTTATTACTGTAATTATTAACATTAGAATTATTCAACCAAGATTTCACATATCATGGAAAGCAGTCGTTTAGTTGTAGATACATTCCGTTAACAAGTCCATATGTGCAGTCAACCCAAGAATATAATGCTTGTGGAAACATTCTGCGTGGAAGAGAAAAAAAGCAAACTAAGGATCTCAGTCCATTACCTGAGACGACTGGCTGAAACCAGCCTCTCCACCATCCTGCAATATGCCAGATCTTGCCTGGGGGGCCATCGCCTGCAGGACCACCTCATACTGCGCCTTAATTTTTGGTTGTTCTCCACCACCTGTTGAGGTAAATTATGAATCTCACCTTATTCATTTTCAAATGGAACTATCTATTATAATAAATAACACTTATTATTACATATGTTCTGAATAAACATTACATTTCAAAAGAAAAATATTCCATCAGACTTGAAAGCTACATTTCTTTTTTTTTGGGGGGGGGGGAGGGGAATCTGAAGAAAATAAGATTTCAAAGTTTGAATACATTGAGATAAAATGAACAGCAGAACATCTTATCAATTCACATTTTCCAAGAAAGATGAGATCTGAAAAATGATTGTAATTTATTATTTCAGATTTTAGTATAAGAAGTCATCTTTTTTGTTCACACTTAATCAAGCACACATGTGCTTTTATATTTTTGTCTCTCTGTTAATACATTCCTGTCAAAAGACATGTAAATGGGTTTTACATTCACATGTACGAACAGATCACCTTGACAAGCATGCAGGAACACCAGTGCATAATTTTTGTCCCATTAATGCTCTCATTTGTTTTTATTTTTTTGAACAGCAATTTATTTGCCCCAATTTTCATTGCAAAAGGGACAGCTCTGGAGCACCTTCTTTCAAAGTGAAAAAATTCAAATGGATTGGCCATTCAAAATTTGATTCAAATCCGCCAACCCTGCTCAAGGGCAAAGCAAAAAACTGGCCCTAAGGCACCTTAAAGAGAAAGTCCACCCAAGAAATTTCACTGTTTCAATAAAATGGATTTGAACAGCATTTTAAAAAAGAAAGAAGCAATTCTTCTGAACATACATCGACTATGGGGGTTAAAAAAAGTCCAACTTCTAAGAAAATTGAGAAAACATGAAATTCTTACGTACAAAGTGAATGGATAGCAGCTCGCATAAGATGGTTGTCAGTGTTGCCAATTTGCAGAGCCAAGTGTAATTTACTAGAAAATGTCAAGTGTAATTTCCTTATTCTTTGACCGACTTTGCTCATTTCTTTTTTAAAATGCTGTTCAAATTCATCTCCTTTTATTGAAAAAGTGAAACTTCTTGGGGGGGGGGGGGGGTTCGCTTTGAAGGCTAAGGCCTAGCATCAAGGCACTACTAAGCTGCAACAGTCACTACACGTTTGTAAGATTTGTTTGTTGGAGTAATACTTTGGTTTCATATTAAAGCATACACTAGCTTTAAAGATAGGTATAAAATGAAAAGACAAGTAACTTGAAGAAATTTAAAAAAACTTTATTTCAATCAACCAGAGGGGGACAATTACCCAATTTGAAACACATTTTTATGACTCAGTAATAATAAAAATTTGCTATGTACCTTCTATTTCGACAAGTTTGACAATAGAAGAAAAATGTCATTGCTAATTCTGGAAGAATTTGAAACTTAACATTTAAACATTAATCAAGCATTACCATTAATGGATCATACCTGTTTTTCTCTTCTCTGCCTCATACTTATTGGCATGGACCTTGAGGTCTGCCCATTTCTTCCTTGTCTCCTCTGCCGTCCTCGTACTTCCATGATGCACTAAAAGTTCCTCTGCCGCGAGGGCCCAGTATTTTGTTTTTTTTCCTCTCTTCGACCTGAAGTATCAATTTGATAATCAAAAGCAAATACCTTCCATGAAAATTACATTTCATTCTCCTTTGACAATGGAAAAACCGCTGCCGTATGTTTTTCTTCTTTTTTTTTTTTTCATTTTCAAGGATACATGTACATCGATCTCCAGTCTTACTAAGTGGTCTTAGATATTCCTCATTTACGGAACCCAGACTGAAGAGGATTTAATAGTCCGTTTTTGTCTAAATACCATGTCACGCGATTTTTAATCATTTTTTTCCCCATCACTTTGAACAATTTTTATATCAGAGAAATCGGCCTATAAGAGGTCAATTGAGTTGGATCACTACCGGATTTCAAGATTGGTTTCTGAATAATCTCATACCACTGGTGTGGAAGCATTGCAGTTTTCCAATTGTCATAATACAAATCTAATAAATACACGGGTGTCTTGTTCGGCAAATTTTAATCATAATGAAAATGATATCATCCTTACCTGGTAAGGAATTTTTCATTTCCTTTAAAACATTCCTCATTTCACTCATATTAAAGTCATCGTTGATACAGTCATCACTTGTTAAAGAGTTATTATACAAGGAATTTTCTGTTTTCAATTTAACTTACAGAAAGTGATTAATCAACCGATTTAAAGTAGGTTGCTATTGCATTTTTTTTTCTCCTCAGATTCTTTCAAAATTTTTCCAACTACACTCAGATTGTGAAAGGCATGCTTATTCGCTGTATTGTCTCGCATATACCACTAACCTGATCCCACACTTTTCGAATGTCTGTATTCATTCGACGGCAGTACTCTAACCAATAATCACATTGTGCTCTTCTGATCACCTTCTGAGTAACAGCTTTCTTTTCTAAGTATTTCTTAACGTCATTAGGGTCATAATACCTTTTTAATCTGTTTTTAAAACGATTCCTCTCTTGCACAGCGAATCCTTTCGTTGTTCGCCATCTTTCAGCAGAGGGAGCTATTCTAACTAACGGTCGAATTCAATTTCGAATCTTCTGACCTATTCGCTGGGAAGTTATTTCCTTTGATATACTTACTACTAGATTCTTGTAATGTCAAACCTCAGGTCGCAAAAGGTTGAGACAGGCTTTAACCAATTTCTGATTACTTAGCCGTTCCTGATGCAAAAAGATATTGTGCCTCTTGTCTTGTTTTGAAATCGAACAATTCCTTGTATCTTCTGTTTCGATAGATTTCTGAGGTTGAATTTTATCTTTATTGAGCTAAACATATGTTTTCAGTTCAATTTCAATTCAACATTTTATTCAAGTAATACGCACGAACAAAAGAATGTAAATCGCGTAAAAATGTTGAGACTTGCCACATTTCAAGACTTTTTTGTTCCTGCTTAAACTTGGATTTCATTTAGTTTAAATATTCCTAACTTCTCAGTGTTTAAATTTTTGATCAAAAATATGATACATACAATAATATATATCTATATATATATATGGATGTATATAATTGTGATCAGTCTCGGTGATGTACGTTTGCGGTTGTTCTTCGTCATATTATATGTGTGTGATCCGAAAAGGGGGGTTTACGAAGAGGGCCGTTGCAAGACATAATATGGTCTTAATTGGTGGTATATTATGTCTTGCAACGGCCCTCTTCGTAAACCCCCCTTTTCGGATCACACACACACACACACACACACACATATACATATATATATATATATATATATATATATATATATATATATATATATATATATATAACGAAAGATGTCCCCTCGCAAAACGTGTGCAGTGCTTCATTTTAGTACACAGTGAAAGAAAATAAATGGAATGAAGCTGACGTAGCTCTCAATCTTGTCCTTTTATTGTATTGGCAAGCTTTCGGCCAACATGGCCTTCATCAGGTCTGAACAGATAAGAAACGAACAGGCAAAATAATATACACTTAGAAGTGATATCAAAATAATGTCGAAATGATACATAATTGGAATAATGATACATAACTGAACAATTAAATATCAAAATAATATACCGAAATGATACGGAAATGATACTTAATCAACTTTAGGAATAATGATACATAACTGAACAATTAATGTCGAAATAACAAATAAGTAAAGAAAATATAACGAAATGATAAGGAAATAATATTTGATCAACTTAGGAATATGGTAATTCAGAAATGATATAATGAATATAATTACCTCGGGTTGGAATTAGACCGAGCTCATCAGATTAGTAGAGGGTGAGGGGTACACTGCGAATAAGATTGTGATAAAGCATTCTCCTTAGGACTATTTTATATACCACCAATTGTTAGCAGAGTATTAAATATAGTAATGCTCGTCAAACCACATTTTAAATCGGTAGTTTAGTAAACCACTTTCTTGTGTCATATGTAGTCGTGTTATAAAGTACCTAGTAATCATAATACAAAATAAAGTAGTATAGTGCGTTCCCCCAAAAAAATTCAAGATAAGTGGTACAAAACCGTAGGTAAAATCTTCACTGATATTAATAGATAAGTGGTTTACAAGTAACTAATTCAATATGACATGTGCAATAACCTGTTGCTGCTTAAATAGAAAAAGTGAAAAAAACAGAAATATTTACCAAAATACTTGTACGGAGATGTTCAGTATGCTTGCTTGTGTGTGTATATATAATGTGTAATGTGACGTGTGAGGGACAGTGTTATGGGTCATTGCACGCTAACTGTCAACATTGATGCCATTGGGTGCAACAGTATTGAGGGTGCTTATCCAGTAGGATTCTCGGTGGAGGATTAGTGAGCGGTATTTGTTGTGTATTTGTTCTATTGCCATTATCTGAACGTCATTAATGGAATGGTTGGGTGAATTGAAATGGATGACATAGGGGATGTTCTTGGTATTGTGATTGGTGTCAGGTTTGTAGTTTCGGATTTCAGATCTGGGGGGTGTAACATAAAGAGATACAATCAATCTTACAATCAATTGTATCTCTTTAGTACATGGTTTACCATAGACTTACGATTGATATCAATCGTAAGATTGATTGTATGTTTTATGTTACACCCCCCAGGTATTACTGAATCGGGTATATAATGTATTTTCGGTTTTTCCTACATATTGTTTTTTACATTTCTTGCATGTGATGAGGTAAATGACCCATTCCGACTTGCAATTGAGTACGGAGTTGATCGTGTATTTTTTACCTGTCACTGTACTTTTGTAGGTGGAACCTTCTGTTGTGTGTGCGTGCATCATGCACCGTTTGGATTTACAGTTTTTGGAAACCGGTGTTCTTGCTGTTGTTGTCGTCGTTGTTATTGTTGTGTCTGTGGTGTCTGGGGGTGGGGTCGGCCGCTCTCGTCAGGAGATCGCGGAGTGTTCGCGTTCTTCTGAAGGCAACCATGGGGGAGTCTTGGAAAGTGGTACTGAGTTGTTGGGAGTTGGATAGTATGTGGCTGTGTTTTTTGATGATTTGTGGAATTTTTGCTGTTGTGGGGTCGTAGGTTACAACTAGGGGGGTTCGGGTGGAAGGGGGGCGTTTAGCATTTTCAAGCAGACTTTCGCGTGGGATTTGGCGGGCTCTTTCAATTTGTTCTTTGGTGATTAGGGGGTTGTAGTCGCGGTTAGAGAAATGGTGCTGTAGGTCAGCTAGGTGCAAATCGCGGCGGTTGGGTTGTGAGCAGTTGCGAGTGACGCGTACGGCCTGGCTGTATATACGGGATGCTTTTGAAAATGTGAGGGGGGTGACAGGATGATGGGAGGAGGTAGGCGTGTGAGTCCGTTGGTTTGGTGTACATATCTGTCATGTCTGTTTCGATATTGTTGTTTTCGATTCGGACGGTAGTGTCAAGAAAGTTAACTTCTGATCTGGATGTGTTGAAAGTGAATTTTGTGGTGGGGTGGGAGGAATTGGTTTCACTTTGGAATTTGGTCAGGAGACGGGGAGATGTAGTCCAGATAAAAAAATATGTCATCGATGTATCTTTTCCATGACCCATTTAAGATGGAGGTTTGTCCTTGCAGTAATTTCTTTTCGATCGTTCCCATAAAGATATTTGCATATGAGGGGTCAACCGGGGTTCCCATGGCGGTACCCTGAATTTGCAAGTAGTTTGAACCGTTGAATTTGAAGTTGTTGAGTGTGAGGATGAGGTGTAGAAGGCGGATGAGGTGGTCCGTAGGGGGAGATCTGTTTTTTCGTGAGTCCAGTGCTATTTTGCATGCTTTGATACCCTCTTTGTGTGGAATATTTGTGTATAACGATGTCACATCCGCTGTCACAAGGATGGATCGAGGGGGGAGGGATGTTTGGTTGATGTCTTGTATAATTATGTTGTAGGAAGTGTGTGGTGTCACGTAGGTAGGAGGGGAGCTTGTGGACGAGCGGGCGGAGGTGGGCATCAACGAATCGAGAAATCTCGACTGTGGGGGCAGGCGCAGCCCGATACTATAGGGCGTCCAGGATTGTTGGGTTTATGTATCTTAGGGAGGAAATATAGGTTTGGTGTACGTGGGTCTTTCGGGACGAGGCGTTTTTTCACCCCGTCTTCTATGTCGGTGGAGGAAATAGCATCTTTCACTATTTGTATGTGTTCTGATGTGGGGTCGCTGCTTAGAGCTTGGTAGGTGTTTGTGTCCGATAGCTGTCTGTTTCCTTCCTCTATGTAGTCTGTTTTGGACATGATCACGACATTAGAACCCTTGCCTGCCGGTTTAATTACTATTTCGTTGTTGTTCATAAGACTGTGTAGGGCATTTCTTTCTTCCCTTGTGAGGTTGTCTTTCTTTTTTCTTTGTTTTGATTTGTGTGTTAATTCATGTATCTCAGAGTCAATATTGGTAAGGTATTCGTGAAGTTTTGGGTTGTTTACATTCGGTGTCCATGTACTCTTTTTTTGGATGGATTTGGGTAGAATTATCTCAGGTTCGTCATCTGATTGGCTGTCGTGATGTGTGGCTGAGTTGTTGTTTCTATCAGTAGTGTTATGTGTGCTGTTCTTTTGACTGAAGTGGGTTTTCAAGAGCATTCGACGTTTGAATGCATCAATGTCTCTTTTGAGTTGGTGTTCATCTGTTTGGGGAGGGACAGGGCAAAATCTGAGTCCTTTTGACAGTAGTGTGGATTCTGCTGGTGTAAGAGTGTAGTTAGAAAGGTTGACTATGGTTGATGAGGATGGCTGAATGGTGTGAGATTTGGTTGTATCATTCATGTCAGTAGGTTTTTGTGAGTTTTCACGTAGATATCGTCTACGTCTTCTTAAGTATTGTCTTTTGCGGAAACGACGTATATTTTGTGTGGGTTGGGGGTCCTTGTGTGTTGGTTCACCATTTTTGGGGTTGGTGATGCTGATGATGTTAGGTGTCTGCTGTTGGGTTTTTATGTCTCGACGAAGTTTGTTCATTTTCTTTGTGTTGAGTGTGCTTATTTGTCTGTCAAGTTCTACTTGAATGGTCTTGATGCTTTGGTGGTATTCATTTGGTGTTAGCTGTGTCCAGAGTTCTGTTTTTATGGATTCGATGTTAGGTTCAAGTGAAGATAATTTTTGTTTGGCGATTTGGATGGCGATATCTCGTAGTTGGCGAGATGCATTTAGCAGGGTGTTATGCCAATGTGCATTGTCAGGGCCAAGAGCACATTTTTTATTTAAAGAGAGTCCTTTAGGAACGATATCAATTTGTTGGTATCTCTGGAGGTACTCCCTATGAAGCTGGAATCGTTGCTTCGTCTCTAATGTCCTAGATAATTTCTTTACCAGGACATGTGACTGTGAGTTGGAGCAGTTGGATGAGGAGGTCAGTGCAGTTGCCATGTTCGTTTCATTTCTTTCGGTGTCGGGTGCAGGAACAGGAAAGCCGTCAATGCTGCCACGGATCCACAACGGACAAAGCCAGTTAGGATACAAGCTTAGGGCGAGAAGTGCAACATATAACGAAAGATGTCCCCTCGCAAAACGTGTGCAGTGCTTCATTTTAGTACACAGTGAAAGAAAATAAATGGAATGAAGCTGACGTAGCTCTCAATCTATTGATATTTAATTGTTCAGTTATGTATCATTATTCCAATTATGTATCATTTCGACATTATTTTGATATCACTTCTAAGTGTATATTATTTTGCCTATTCGTTTCTTATCTGTTCAGACCTGATGAAGGCCATGTTGGCCGAAAGCTTGCCAATACAATAAAAGGACAAGATTGAGAGCTACGTCAGCTTCATTCCATTTATTTTCTTTCACTATTTATATATATATATATTATTGTATGTTTTCCTCTCCCCCCCCCCCCCACCCCCGATTTAGGGGTACATTGGTAGAATGTGCCTCGTAGAATATGGATAACTAAGTCACAGAAGGAGTCAATTAACAAGGCTAACACCGCATATTGTATGGAGGATGGAAGTTTATTCTGGAACTCCCTTGCAAATCATTGAATTTGTAATGAAAACAGATAGAATAAACACATTGTTTAGTGCAGTGCTCTTCAGAAATTTACATCTTCTTGTCTGATAATAAACATATCACTTCATGAAATAATCAGTTGTCTTGTGTGACTTCTCTGTGTCACTAGTTGCTTAGTTATGCAAAATATTTCAAGTCAGTGGTCAATTACTATTGATATCAAGATACATGTAGTTGTGTATGAACTTCTCAAAAATTGGGCTTTCTTTAGGAATCCAGAAAATCATAAACTTCACTTGTTTTTAAGAAATTCATTAACTTGACTTGAAAATCAACGTACTATGGAAATACCAAATCTTGAAATACATAAAATGTATAATCTTTCAAATGTATAATCTTTCAAACTACAGTAATTGCTTGGATTGATAACATAACCTATAGCTGCTCAATAATAAGCATAATTCCAAGAAATAATTCTCTTATTTCTAAATCTGTACCAAGTTATTGCTCTTTTGTGCATTTGAGCGACACCAAATCCTAAATAAATACAACATGCTTATTAAAGCACTAAATTAACCCTGTAAACCTCTTACATGGTTTATAACAATATTTCCATTATTCAGAGTTGATAATAACATTTTCTAAATCATCAAAGGACATGTCTTTATTGCTACATTGTTTTTGTATCTCCATGGATCAAACCAAAAAGGTATAAAATCCAGTAAATTAATTCATCCAGAAATTCCAGATACATGTGACTGAAATGAAATATGACCTTTGCCTATGACCTACATCCTGACCAAAGCATCTTTCACACAAACACATGCACAATGCATCATAACAGCTTTCCTTTGTAAAACCTCTTTAAATATTCAGCCTTTATCTTAGGCATTCTTTTGATCTGTCTGTTCTGTACCTTTTTTAAACACATGGAACTGTTAGGCCTAATTAATATTTGAATTTTGAAACCTTTTAAGAACACAAATTGGCCTTCAAAATACATCCTGTACCTTGTACCAAATTTGACACTGCTTTATCACATAAACCAAACTCTTGTTTTGTACCTTGATTTCGATACTTTTTTTAGGCTTAATCTTATCAAGCAAAATAGACAATTTTACTCTTTGTTTATGAAATTGACACTCTTCGCTCGTTAAAACATATAAGTGTAGCTAACACATTAACGATAACTCTGTGTAACTAATATTTTTGACATCAAACTCTGATCTCAAAACATCTTAACTAAGATTTATCAAATTCCTTTCTTTTTCACATCATTATTCAATTTAGATATTTAACTTTCATATAACTTACTCTTTGGGCGATATTAGCCTGGCAACATATCAGGAAATTGAGGGAAATTTGCTGTCCTCAAATTCAATGAACTACTTCATCGTCAGGAAAATGTGGTTGTAAAGTAACCTGTTGTTGTTGTTGTTGTTGAATTGGGGTTTTACAGACGTGTATCAATCAAATATGATTATTTACGTCTGGAACCGACCTTTAACGTCACCATCCGAAAGACGTGGCAAATGTAGATTCATATCTTGCCAAAGGACATTAGTGCCGCGGCAGGGATTCGAACCCCTTCTGGTTCAATGTCCGGAGACTTATCCACTGAGCCACAACACCTCTGGGAGATTTACGGTGTCTTTGAGAACAAAATTATTGTGTTAGTGAAATTCAATAAAAAAAGACGTGTTTCACGGAAACAGTATATGTGTCCAGTACCCTTTATTTTCTTTCGACCTTCTATATAGGCGGCCTCCGCTCAAAACGAGAAAGATACCAGAGTCAGAGTCAATGTGGAAGCGTCGTGGTCTGATGGTGCTGACTCTCGTCTTTCAATCAGGGGGTCTTGGGTCCGAATCCCAGCCATGGCGTTAATTTCCTTCAGCAAAAAAAATCATCCACATCGTGCTGCACTCAACCCAGTTGAGGTGAATGGGTACCTGGCAGGAAGTCATTCCTTGAAATGCTTTCGCGCTGTGTAAGGCTGCCGGGCTAAAGCTGGGGTAATGATATTCAAGTCCTTTGGGAACGCATAGAGGCATTATATCATAATGTGATATGCACTATTCAAGAACTGTAAATCATTATCATTATTAGTGCTTCCACTGTTGGTAGACTGTCCTGCTTTTCATACATTTTTTTGGGTCCCCGCATTAGTAACGTTAATCGGAAATTCGCCTGGTGCATAAGTTTCGGCTACCTTGTGCCCAAGGCCTAGGCGAATGATTAATCGGAGTAGGTTTTAACATGTTTAAGCATTGAATAGTGCAGTCTACATTCAGAGTTTATTCTTGCTTAATTAAATAGTAAGTTCCTGTGCTTAAACCAGTTTGAAATATAACCTGGCTAGACAATCGTTCTTGCTGCGCTGTTATTTTTTTTTTTTTGTCTATAGCATTTGTCATCATTATTATTTCAAGTAAGTCCTCTCAATTTAACAATGGAACAATCAGGTGTATCCTTATAACAGTTATCCAGTTTTCCCGAGAAAAAAAAAAACAAGGCTGTAAAAAAATAATAATAACAATAATTTTGGGCCGTTTTTCTTCTTTATTTTGAGGCTTTGATAGCAACATGTCTAACGTATTAGCAAATCAAATGAAGAATAACAAGACTTTTTATTTCATTGACTTCAGAACCTGAAATTGAAACGTCAGTTTAATATTATGAAGTTCCTTATGACCTGTACTTTTGTGCCCTCTACAGTGCGTCCCCCAAAAAAACTTTACACTTTTGAAATGGCCGCCAAATGAAAAATACATGATTCTGGAAGAAAAGGTTTATATGTATGAATAGCTCATGGACTCAACTTTCATATGAGATCAAAAAGGCCGAAAATAATTCATGCTTGGGTGAGCACTGCTCACTTTTGTAAAGGGTATGAAAATTAGGTTGCGCAGGAATTGCGCCTTCCAATTTG
This sequence comes from Echinometra lucunter, assembly GCA_029962745.1. Lineage (NCBI taxonomy): Eukaryota > Metazoa > Echinodermata > Echinoidea > Camarodonta > Echinometridae > Echinometra > Echinometra lucunter. The sequence goes on along the minus strand of CM057168.1, from coordinate 401,641 downwards.
TGAGAGGTAAGTCCTTTGGAGGTTACAAAATTGAGGGTGATATGATAAATTTATGATCAGTTGCAGTCAGTTTATGTTTGCTGAGTGAATCTTATGGTTTATTAAATCAAAATTTTATGCATGAGTGAACAGGAATTGCATTCATTATTGTAGCATTGTACCTTTCCCTGGCAGACTCAGTGGTGTGTTCATGGGAGTCAGGATTGGGTGATGGTACATGGTGCAGGGGAGGTGAGATGTAAGGTAGAACTTTGTTGGGTAGATGGGATAAGGGTTAAGAGGACATGCATGCTCCCCCCCCCCCCTCTCTCTCTCTCCCTCTCTCTCTTCCTGGGTGTGCTTGTGCATATCTTGACAATTCACATCCGTTGGTCTGCTCTCCAAAATATCCCGACCACATTCCCCTATCCCGAATTCTACCTGCATTTCCGAAATTGGACTGGGACTGGTATCACCCATTGACACGTGAAGTCAATCGCATTCTATTGGTCAGTCAATCAATTAATCAATGAAGCATTCACTCACCATTCAGATGATTCAACCAATGAATTACTCAATAAATCAATCATAATTAATCAATAACTCAGTCAATCACTCAATCAAGGTTTATCCAACCAACCAGTCATTTTAGCAGTTGAGTTTCGGACAAGAAAAACGGTACAGTGTAACACAAATTGGTAAAATGAACGTCAATCTTTGTTTTCAGTTGATTTTCATTCATTTCAATTTTACAACTGTTTCATCCATCTTGTAAGAGAGAAAAGGGGGAAAATAAGTGATAAAGGAACTAAAAATCAAAGTTTGCTATTCAGTGGTCCACATGTCCACCTCCTCCTTCAATACACAATCTTGCTCTCTTCATAAGGGATAAGGGAAGGTGGTTTGGATATTTTGGAGTGGAGACCAAAGAATGTGAATTGTCACGATATGCACTAGCACACAGGAAGCAGGAGAGAGAGAGAGAGAGGGGGGGGGGGGGGAGCATGCATGTCCTCTTAACCCTTATCCCATCTACCCAACAAAGTTCTACCTTACATCTCACCTCCCCTGCACCATGTACCATCACCCAATCCTGACTCCCATGAACACACCACTGAGTCTGCCAGGGAAAGGTACAATGCTACAATAATGAATGCAACTCCCATTCACTCATGCATAAAATTTTGATTTAATAAACCATAAAACTCACTCAGCAAACCTAAACTGATTGCAACTGATCATGAATTCATCATATCACCCTCAATTCTGTAACCTCCAAAGGACTCATCTCTCACAAATTGAAAGGTGCAATTCCTGCGCAACCTAATTTTCATACCCTTTACAAAAGTGAGCAGTGCTCACCCAAGCATGAATTATTTTCGGCCTTTTTGGTCTCATATGAAAGTTGAGTCCATGAGCTATCCATACATATAAACCTTTTCTTCCAGAATCATGTATTTTTCATTTGGCGGCCATTTCAAAAGTGTAAAGTTTTTTGGGAGGGACGCACTGTATACAGATTAAACTGAAAAGGGTTTAAGCTGGGCCACTACTTATTGCTTGTTATTTTAACAGTGTTGGCAAGATTTCTGTCCAGATTTACAAATGAAAAACCTGTTTCTAAGATTTGGGCTGTTTGTCTACCCTATCATGCCTATATCTATCCTTACGTGCATAGTTAGTTAGGATGAAAACACTTGGTAAAATAGCAGCGTATTAAAGGGAGAAATGGATTATCAATTTGGAGCCCTTTGTTCAGTGGCGGCGATTTCATGTAACGAGTGGGGGGGGGGGGGGGGCCGAAACACCGAAGGCCACCTCCGAAAATCTGTTTCGAAAAGTGGAAGGGGGATGATCGTTATTATGCTAGAGAGCGAAGCGAGCGAGCTAAAAATAACCGCAAAACATGGTGAAAGAAGCCTCATTTTACGATCAAAATGCATTCTTGGCCTATAAAATATTTAAGTGGTTGGCCTAAATTTGGTCACCTGACTCAGAATAGAAACATGAAATATTAGGCTTTTAAAATCGAGGGGGGAGGGGGACGATCCCCCCAGAAAAAAATGAAGGGGGGGGGGGGTACGTGCCCCCTGGACCGCCGCACAGTGGGCCAGGATAGCTCCAAAGTGCGCCAAAATTCATATTCACTCAGTTTTACTCTAATATTATGGTTAAATGATGGGTTTAGGGGTAATCAGACACGTAGAATCCAATGAAATCAATTTTAAACACATATGACGTCATTAAAACACTGATTTCTGATTGGCTGCCGAAATCAGTGAGAGCTTATGTCTCTATGAGCCATTCGAAGTTCTTCTCAATAAACTTTGCACATTATGTCATTGCTTTTTCCCCTCTACATATCTCAGTATAATGTACAGAAAGTCTTTTATAGGTATGAATGTATCAAGTAATTCTTCAGGTATCATGGAGTTAACTAACACATGACATTGACTGATGAAGTCCATGCATTCTTTTAGTCCATTTTTCGTAGGCCTATTGTTCATAATGTTAGAGGAATGCATTATTTCGAAGAGTCTTCGAAATTATTTCCGAAGAATTACCTAGAAGAGGAATATATGCAGATAGATAGATGGATAGATAGATAGACAGATAGAAAGATATGAATGTGTGTAAATCACAGGAGTAAATAGATTGATGAATATGAGACAGATGGCTGGATAAACAGAAAGATACCTATAGATATGTGGATGAATAGGATATAGATAGATAGAGGAATACTTTACGGATATGGATGGATGGATAGATAGAGAAGGATACGTGTAGATAGATAGGTAGGTGAAAAGATAAATCGATCGAATCGATCAATCATGAGCTCAATACCTTGAACTATGTGTTTTCTTTTAAATGCTACTGGAATGATAACAGATTAGGAAAAAGGAAAATGGAGGTAAATAATTAAGCAACTAAGAAAGGGTTTCAGTTGTATGAAAAATTGCATGAAATAAATATTATAAAAGAATTAATGAATAAGTTTTAGGAATTCATACCGTGTGCATGGTGTGAATCGTCACCTTTTAGCTGTGAAGTTTAGAATCAAAATCATGTACCATACATATATCGCAGGGGAAAGTTTTAGCTTGTAGTTAGTACACCAGTCCTTAACCTTTGGAAGAGGGGGGTTTTCAGCAACTAAATCAAGTCCTATAATAAGATTTATAAATCTTGTTTACTTCTTATTGAGTTTATGGGACCTTGCCGTGTAAACAGTAGCACTTTAGAGAGCGTTTGGTCAACTCGGTTTCATTAGGTTACACTATGGCGCAATTTCTTTTGCATATTTTGCTTGCCCAACGTACAAACAAAACGCGCCATGTTGTTAACTATCAGTTAACTATTCGGCATCGCGTGTAAAGAGCAAAGAGTCATGCGCGCCCCCATGCGCCGCTGTATAATGACGGATAATCCTTCAGCAGCCGCGCGGCCCAAAATAACCTGATTTTCCGGGTAATGTGCCAGGGAAAATCGGCTCTAACATAAAAAGTGGCAGAAGGTGGCAGCCAAATTTGGTATCAACTTAAAGCTGAGACATGAGGAAAAACGCTGGTGATAAAATTGATTTGGAAATCCGTGGAAATCTAAACGTTTCTTATGGATTTATGAAAAACACGGAAAATCAGTCTATTTTGTACGATAATTACCCTATCATATTCACGAAGATTGTGTTTCTATCAATTTTAACCCATTCATACAGTCAAATGAACCATCAGGAATATGTAGGACCAATTTAAGATCGATAAGTTTAAAACTACATGTTTAAATAACTTATTTATCAAATTGGTCACTATTTGCACTGAAACGCAAAATATGAGTTTTGCGGTTTGAAGTAGGAAATTCACACCCTTAATATACATACCGGAGTTAGATATTTTACCAAAGTATTCTTCAAAGTATTGTCTTTCAATAGGGTATGACAAAAATTGAAAAAAATAAATTGCCCAAAATGACTTTGGGCGCACTTTGGTTTCGGCCTGGCCCACTGTGCGCCGCCTGTGCCTTTATTGGAATTCACCCCAGTGAGAAAGAACCGTAAACAAGTAGCCCAGACGTCATTTCTTCTTGTTCACTGATGTGAAAGAAAAAAGGGGAATGAATTGATCCGAATCCCTCGACCGTGCTGATAAAAATGGGGTTCAAGTTCGCTTCTTGGCGATAAGCTGTTTTGTACATATATATATATATATGTGACGGAAACCTAATGGATATGGAATGTTTCACGGTAATAAGGTCTTCCTGCTTCCCCGTGGTCTTAGCCATGTTCATTCTCTCGTCTTCCTTGATTGGAATCGTAAAAGTCATGGGCGTGTTACTCGTCGATATTTCGAAATCACTGCAGACGACTTCTACAGAACTCGGCACAGCCGTCGGAATATTCGTGGCGTTTTGTTTTCTTACTGGTAAGTAGGCTATACTGAGTATACTCCACAGTATAATCAAAGGTTTGGTACCAAATCATCATTATTATTGTTGTTTGTATTATTGTTATAATTATTATTATTATTATCATCATATGTTTTATATATATATATATATTCCATAATTCGCAACTCAAACGTTAATGAATTATTTTCAATTCCGCCTCCCTACCCTATAGCATAACCTGCAAAAAACATTAAAATATATTATAAAACATACCTGTATCCTGGGGAGCACCAAGCTTCGACGGCAAGACAGAACGGACTGAGAAGAGCTGGTTACTTACTAATTACCCACTCTGCCTAACTGTAAACGATGCCGCTCTGCTATGATCTCATGTACATTTATCCCCCCCCCCCCCAGGAGTAATCCACTGTCCATCCTCCTGGCTTGCAGTCAGTTCTGACAAAAACTGATCATGACGATCTAGGGCGCGTTTCATGAAACCGTCATAACACTATGAACATGGCGGACAAAGAAAGCGGACAAAATAAACAACCTCTCATTCTACCCTTCACAATGGTTCTGGTAGTCAAAAGAACATCCCTTCACTGCTATTATGTTTAATCATGTAGTTCCAGGTGAATATGCATGTGACACCTGTTCCACATATTTTAGACAATAGTAGTGAAGGGATGTTCTTTTGATTACCAGAACCATTGTGAAGGGTAGAATGAGGGGTTGTTTATTTTGTCCGCTTTCTTTGTCCGTCATGTTCATGTAACTACAACCTGCGGGCTTGAAAAGATGCAGTGAGAGTGGCAATAGTACTGCCTTCCACCGTAATGCCCATATATGCACTGGCATGACTGGTGTCGTGAACACTTGTCATTTGACAGGACTTGGAGATGTAGCAAATCTGTTCCCATTTTTTGATGCAAGATTCTGTTCCGGGAAGCTGAACGGCATAATCAAGATCTGGCAAAGTCCTAGCAAACGGACTGTTGCCTGGTTTCTCAAGCATCATTACATCAACATCGTTCTAACACAATCCGTCCTCATTAAGTCAATATGGGAATTTACCATTGGAAACAATTAATTTTGCGACTTTTCATTTCTGACCTTGCTGCATGTTCAGAAGGATTGCGCATTCCCCGACTACTGTAGCATTACAAATGACACATCACTATAAAAAGGAATAATCAAGCTTTCTAATGATACCACATTCGCATATGATTATGAGGCAACAAGAGATGTACACTCTAAATTCCTTCGATTAAAATACCAATATATTAGATTAGTTTTTTACTCTAAGGATATCCAGAATTAGGGACCAAACCATGTCGATTAAAAATTAATCTAGCGTTAGAGTAAAAATTCTTAATCGGTCTTAGATTAAAAATCTTAATCCTTTAGATTAACAATTATCAATCCAATTGGATTGAAATCTACTCTAATGGAATTTGAATTCTAATCTTGTTGATTAAAATATTCTTAGATTAAAATTTAGTCGTATGGATTAAACAAAATTTAGTCACCCAGCATCATCCTCATTCTTGCGTCACAAAAGTAGAACTACAAAAAAAAAACAATCTGTGACTCAAAATTCATATTCCACGAGTTTTATTTATCAGCGTTTTGGTGCAAGTGTTGTATTTACAAAGAGAGTTCATAACCGTACATTAAATGAAATGCATAATATTTGTCCAATGACATTCATGAGGACATTTTTAGGTAATGTAATCTGTAACCTAAATTCATATATACTAATATTGATACTTTATGCAAATCACTGCATAACAAATATTTAAAGATTTAATTGATATTTTACACTTTATCAACTTATACATAAAATGAAGTGCATAATATATGTCCAATGAAATTTACAATGAGGAAAATTTCTGCAATACACATTTTGTAACCCAAATTCATATATACTAGAACTAATAATTCATGCAAATCACTGCATAATAAAAAATACTTATAAAAATATATTATTTACTTAAATAATGATTAAGCGTTTAACAGCCGAATTAATTTTAATCAAATATGAGAAAACTGGCAGCAAGTTTTCAAGACTATACTACAAAATTCTGAATAGAGGAAAGTTCAATAAACCATACATATTTTAAAAGTATGGAGCTTAAAGATTATTGTGAGATTTTGGGGGGGAAGGAAAACTCATTCAATGCATTGCTCTGGTAACCAAATAAACAGATAATAATTTTCAAAAAAAGAGTATTTTTAAAAGAATATGCAATTTAGTGATAAAGATGTAAATTTGTGGAATTGTGATTCTACTAATGGGATTGCTCTTATTGTCAGCTTTATGTAGACACCAAAATCAAAGAATACCATTGATCCTAACTGGAGTTATGATGATAAATATGAATATCGGCATGCGAAAAAAAGGGCCCCAAAATTGGAAAAAAATCCCATATTAGGGGAAGCGGGCGGGGGCCCCCAGTTGCTTTTTTGTTGTTCCTTTTTAATTACACATCCTGTAAATAACAAATAAGTAATAATATGAATTACTCTTATCATTGAAATTATTGTTTTAATTATATCAATAATCATTGCCATTGTAACACACTCAACATAAATACTAAAGGGCGTTTATACTGGCCACGGCAATCTATATACGTTTTGTGTATATTATTACATCATTTTGATCCAAAATTTTACTGCTTTTTAGTCAACATAAAAAAATAAACAAATACTTTATAAAAATCATCAAATTACAAATCAAAATAACGAAAATTTACTGTACTTTCTATTGATACCAATTTCTAAGAGTTTAGGTGTTTTTTAATCTGTTCATAATGTGTCACATGAAGACATGCTTCCATTACACGGAAGCGTGCCTGCAGGCACGGTCGGCGGTTAAACGCTTAAATGAATTTGATTTTGAAATGTTTACACAATTAATACAAAACTGGCAATGACTCGCTGAAGATTGGGTATTGGCAGTCGAACCATCTGAGAGATGCTATTAACAAGTCAACTATTAGAGATCATGTGGCAACAAATAACCACACAATACTGGGGGGAAGAGCAAAATTCTGTCTAAAGATGACAACAAATGACAACAGATGACCAGGTTGATTAGAGAGCCAATTCATATTCAAAAGAAGTGTGATAAATCAATGAATTGCAACATGGGGCGATTCAAGTTATCTTTCATGTACATTCCCATTCTCTCGAATTGTTCGACTGCTGAAACCCTGTCTACAGTAAGTCAATGTAATGCCGCAAAAAATCTACAGCAAACAGTAGGCAAAAGCTCACAAGGAAATCTAATTAACAAAAGACACTGGAATGCACCTCTCCCTAGACTGAGGATAACTTGCATGTTTCCATACAATGGCCGCTTTGTGCCTTTGTTGTCCTTGTATTGGTAGAACTTTCCTAGCATAGCAAATGTCATTGAAATTGAAAATATTTTGATTGGTATTATGTACAAACATGCAACTCTATTGTAGGAAGATGCCCATCTTTGGGGGAAGGTGACAATTGTATATTCCAGTATCTTTTGTCAATTGCATTAGTAATTAAGCAGAGATTGACAGATGAGGTCACGGGCAGAATCTTGTTTTGGAGGATTTTTTTTTTTTTTTTTTTTTTTTTTTTTTTTGGGGGGGGGCGTTTCTAAGCCTGCTGAAGAAAAATAACAGAAAAATTATTATAAAATATTTGATACATATTTAGATATTCATTTGGCCACATAAGTGATGATAAAAGTATCACAAAATCAACACAAGTCAACATGCATTTGCATTAAATAGGTCCTTTAAATTTGGAAGAAAAAAAAGTACAGAAGACATGTAAAGACTGGCATTGAACTTCACTTCACTAACAGAGACCACCACCTGCAACACAGTTTTTGTTCCTGACATTACATCACAAATTGCAGTAACTTTCAAAAGATTTAGATAACAAGATCGGGCTGATGTTTTACATTACTCATTACTTCAAACTAATGTATCTAGTGAGGGGAATATGATAGTCAAATTTCAATTTTCAACAATTTATCACAATTTTACACATTTTAAACTGCAACATTTTTGTTATTACATTTTTTGAAAAAAGAGATCTAATGCATACTCAGATTTATTTGAAAATTGGTTAATATGACATGCATACTGAGTGTGTATATAGTAGTATTTTACACAATTTTTTCAATGGAGGCAGAGAGTGCCCTGACGCTTGCCTTTGTGCTATTAACGGGAAGAACTCCGTACACCATGGAAGCAAGAAATTCATAGAAATTTTTCAGATTGTGGGAGTATTCTACGTTGAAGACGAAGTGACTTTTGAACAGCCGGTCTGTGGCCTGAACTATTGTATCTCCAGCAGGCACCAGCACCTTATCCAACATCAGAAAGTACTGATCCGGATTCTTCGGTTGTCCTACGGCAACAAGGTATGGTTGCCTGCGTTCTTGGCTCTTTTGTTGAACGAGTGCTTCCACATTGGTTCCAGTCTGAAAAAGGAAGAGGAAGAAAAAGGAAGAGGAAGCAAAAGTAAAGAAAATTAAATTAAGACTAGACTAATGCTACAAATTATATAAGAAAAAGAATAAAAAGAATAAATGACATGCATTATGGCAATAAAATGCATTGCAGAATGTGTATCATGAACAAATTTTAACAGCAGTGATGTGCATCCACGGAAGATTAATTCAGTGTGCATTGGAGCATGCCCCTGGTAAAAGCTCAATATTGAGTTATGGCATCATTTTACTTCCCAATGAACACAAACAGCTCTTGAAGTACCTGTGTAAGGTTAGGATGATGGCGCCTCCAGCAGGTACCAGCACCATGTCTAAGATTAGAAAGAACTGATTCATCGTGTCATTTTCATCCCCATTTTCAAAGCAAAGGAAAAGCCAAGACAAATATTTATAATGACATGTATAGTATGGACAAACATTTTAGTAGACATCCATTTCATCCATCATACCATATCTGCATGGCCCCAAACTATACTCTGTTAATACTGCCTTGGTGTTACTATCCGGCAAAACATGAACTTGGATAGTCACATCAACAGTGTTTACAGCTTTGCTAATAAGCCACTGGAGACCTGAAGATTAACTTTAAAATCATCAAGAGGGGAAATAGACAAGCCTGGAAATAGAGCATTAATTTGTCAGACCACTGCTTGAGTCTGCCTCCTGTGCTTGGACCCTACTACAAAAAGAACATCAAGAAGCTGGAGTAAATACAGAAAAGTGCTGCTTACTTTTTTTTAATGTTTTTTTTACTTTTAATTCAGTGTCAGTCAGATGATCGAGACCCTTGATTGGCAACCTCAGAGCAGGGTAGGAAGATTTCACACCTCTCCCTGCTCCACAACCTAGCACACTGACCTCTAATAAAGTAAAACTAGCTCCACTTCGAACTCGGAAAGGACAATCACACAGCAATACGGGAGGGGAGGGGGGTTCTTTCCTGCCACACACCGTCAAAGACCAGAATGACCATCCAGAAAGCATAGTGGAGGCCAGGACTCTAGACACATTTGTGAGCTGGCATATATCGATGTTATAGGAAGACACGCACAACAAAGATCACCTATTCCGGAGTATTCCATTATAATGATAGAAGAACTGACCAAGATGCCCTCAGTTACACATACTGCAACACCACCAAGTAGTAAAGGACGCATGACCTCAGGTGGCATAGGTACAACCAGTGGCTCTCGGTTCAGTATCTATTTTCATATTATATACTTACAGGCACAGTCTTCAGGAGATGCTTCACTGCATCCTCTCGTGAACTTGTTCCTTTCCCTTTGCCTAGTAGTTTATGGAGGATGTAGATAAGTACCAGCAGACTGCAGAGATCTCCTGGGGAAAGCAACAATAAAATTTTTAAAAATAAAATGTAAAAACTGAACCGTATTTATTAAAGGTTCTAAATTATTGTATGGTTAAGGCTCTGAAAGGGATACTTGTGTAAGCAATTACCAAATCATTGACAATGTCAATAAGAATGAATAACATTGCAATCACTACGGACATTCGCTAGTAGCATGTTATGTAATGTTGCGATCATTCCAATTCCAAAATAAAGTTAGCTTCACTGGTGTTTCAGCCAAACTTTTCTGTAATATTGAACTGCATCAATTCTTGCGATACAATTCAATTAGTACAAATCAGGTACAAAGGTATACAGCAGTTCATTCTAAATTTTTAATTTCTTTGCTTTGGTCATTATTTCCCCAATTCAAATACTGTAGAAGATAAGAGAGGTAGATAATTATCAAACACTAGAATTTGTAAATCCAGAGATCACACTTACTATTGTCATGTTCTCCATACTGAGCTATCAGGTCCTGGACTGCGGAGTACTCTGTCATACCAATGGAGATTATCTTTACTCGAAAGTTGGCTTCCCACCTCTTCAAAAATTTATCAGACTCGTTTGGGTAGTCAATGTGGAAGTCAATGTTGATCTTTGAACAAGAACACAGTGAGAGTAAATTCACAGTATGTTGCAATATCAGAATGGAATAACACTATTAAACATTCATGCTTCACCTAGAAAGGCATAACACAAACTGTGGTAAAATCTAAAGTTTTGAATACATTTGGATAAGCATACATGTTTATCCATTTCTATTTCATTTTACAACAGCATTAGCACATGGAAAATGTGTGTATGACCAAAACAAAAAAAAAAACAAAAAAAAAATACAAACAAGAGCCCCATGCGGCTTAACACTCATCTGTGGTTATGGATGAATTCACATTTTGCACAAGGTTCATGTGGTGCAGCTAGGGGTAGGGACTGGGGCCACATGTACAACTTGCAAAAAAAAAAAATTACCTGGTGCATGACAATTGTTGACACTTTTGGATACAGTAGTAGAAGATGAAATCAGGTTACCATGCCCCCCCTCCCCCCCCCCCAAAAAAAAAATGTACCCAATGTGGACAACTTGTGTGAACAAACAACAAACATCTTTTGTTAAAAATAAAACATGGGAACACTCCACTCAGTGTGACATTAAAATAAAAGTGCCTCAAATTCATAATTTTTCAAAGTGCACTCATAATTTCGTATGAATGTGTAATAATTTGTAATAATTACACATTTTTTGCAATAGTTGGCGGCTATGGACTACTGTGTCATTATAATGCATGAGATTGAGAAACAGAAACAAGGATCCAATTAATGTAATTACCAATTCTGGCATGTCCTGCAGTCTAGGAAACACCTTAATCATGTCTGTGATGGTGAGTTCTTTCTTCTTTAGAAGAGATCTGCGATAATCACTTGTTTCTTTGAAGTACTGTACGATCCTTGCACAGTTGTCCCGACTTGGAGGTGAATTTTTCATCCAACTGATCTGAAATACAAAAAAAAAAAAAAGAAAAAAAAAATCTATAGCTATCACTTGACTTTTTGGTTTCATCTCTTTAAATTGTTTTTACTTATTCATGCGTAACGTATGGGTCATATTGATTCCTTCAAATGAAAGAGGAGACCCTTAGCTTTAAAATGATGGGTCATTTATGAAATTTGATTAAGAATAAGTTATGATAAATCATCGATCAATCTCGGTTTCGTTTATTCTGGGACGCACTGTATATCATGCCTGTACCTTCTCTTGGGCCACTGTTTCGTCTTCTTGGTTGAGCGGTATGTCTCCATCTTCATGTATCTCCATCACAGCTTGCTCACTTCCATCGAACTTCCTCTTCCGTCTCCTCTGGTCCTGGGTAGATCTGACATTTTTAGTCTGTACTCGAGGAACCCATCATGGTTGTGGTAAAAGTGTCCTGATAAGAAATATAATAAAACACTGATTATTATTCTATTGCTGATAAATCTTAACATATTATATATATATCCACCATCACCATCAACATGCCCATCAATATTATTAACTGGCGCATATTATTAGAAATGTAATAGATTGGCAGAAATTGAATGTTCTCTGGGGCCATATTCAAAGGGTGATTTTGGTTATCTTTCTTGTTGTATCAATGTCACAAAATAGATTTTGGTTATATTTGTTGTTTTAGCAATGACACAAAATACAATTTAGGCTGATTGGTATTCTAAAAATAGACTGTGTTCAAAATATTTATAGTTTCTAGTTTCATTGGAATATGTTTTTTTTTTTTTTTTTCTTATGTCAATGAGCCAGGAAGAACTAGAAGAAAAAATGATCATGAAAAAACACATTCCGGCAATTGCCTGATTGTATAATACATACATGACCCTTCATCCCGGGATGGTCACATTTCGTTATAGGCCATGTCCTGATGATCTCCTTGGCTAGGTCCTCCTTCTCTTGTCCTGTGGGCTATCTATGAATAACAAACCAAAGCTTAATTATTTATAGTTCCAATAAATATTATATCTTATCTATCTGAAATATCAAATGTGGAAGAAGAAATTTTTGTTATATTTTTTAATAAATTTGCATAAATTACCATAATTAATCAATGGAGTATTGATTAATTTCAAAATTTTGTGTAGAAGTCTTCAAGCCCCCACCTAGCCCTATCAGATCAAACAAACAGAATGAAAATCAGTCAAGAAATGTGGGAGAAGCAATTTTGTTTATTTTTGGAATACATTTGCATAAATTACCATAATTAATTAATGGAGTATAATTTCAAAATTCTGTGTAGAAGTTTAATGTGCATAATAACTCAGCCCAACCAAATAAAGCAATCACAATCAAAGTCGGTTGAGAAATGAAGAAGAAGCATTTTTTGTGATTTCGAATAAATTTGCATAAATTGAGATAGATAGTGAATTTCACGATTTGGTGTAGAAGTTTTAAATCCCCCACCTAGCCCCCTATCATATGAAACAATCAGAATCAAAATCGGTTTAAAAATGACGAAGAAGAAACATTTTGAAAACTGTGGACAGACGGAAGGACAAAGGACAGAAAAGGAATGTCTCAGTCCACACACACGCAAAAAATTAAGTAATTAGATCTAGATCTAGATCTAAGTTCGAACGGCATCATTGTGATTTAATCTAGAGATCTAGGTCTAACTCAGTGGCGTAACAGCCGGGGGGGGCAGGGGGGGCACTCTGCCCCCCCTGAAGGATTTCAGCGGGAAAATATACCAAACCACCGGGAAAAAATGAAAAGGAGGGAAAGGAAGAAAAAGGAAGGGAGAAAGGGAAAGGAAGAAGAAGAAAGGAAAAGAAAGAAGAAGAAAGGAAAAGAAAGAAAGAGAAAGGGAAAGAAAGAAGGAGAAAGGAGGAGAACGGGAAAGAAAAGAAGGAGAAAGGGGAAAAAAGAAAAAGAGAGAGAGAGGGAAAAGAGGGAAAGGGGAAAAAAGAAGAAAGCAAAGGGAAACCAAAAAAAAAAAAAAAATGAGGGAAAATTTAGTACCAAACCCGGAGTTTCCCGGTGCTCCACTCCCTGGACAACCGCAGTGGCTTTCCCTGTAGACTCCCATCAGGTCCCCTAAGCCAGAACTCTGGGCCCCACCCGCTAAAGGCTTCGCAAGCAACTCGCGATGCGGGCTTATCTCCGCATATTCTATATCTAGACTTAGTTACCGGGAAATTTTCGGCTCTGCCCCCCCCCCCCCCCGATAACAGGCAGAAAATGTATGAGACCGGTAACAGACAACGAACAATCCAAAGAAATGTCAGAGCTTCCGCGCTTCGCGCGGGAGGGGAAAATCACCATCCCTCCACCCTTCCCCTAGCATGCCTAGGGAGTGCGCTTTGCACTAACGTTTTCCTGAAAGAAAATCCTAGCTACACCACTGATTCTAAACTTAATTACCGGGAAATTTTTGGCTATGCGTATGCCCCCTCCCCCCCCCCCCCCTCGATAACAGGCAGAGAGCGTAAGAAGAGCGGGAACTGACAGCGAAAAAACGTCGGAGCTTCCGCGCTTTGCGCGGGAGGGGGGAAACTTCCCCCTCCCTGCACCCTCCCTCCTAGGGAGCACTACCGTCCTCCTAAAGTGAAAACCTAGTTGCGCCGCAGAAGATAGACTTAATTACGATGACGAACAATGCAAAGAAACGTCGGAGCTTCCGCGCTTCGCGCGGGAGGGGGGGGGGGGGGGAAACTCCCCCTTCCCTGCACCCTCCCCTCTTGGTGTAAATTCCGGGGGGTGGGGGATCTATCACCCCCACCTGGGGGAGAGAGGGGATGGTGTGTTCAAATTTTCCGCCATGCAGACACACTTTTTAAAGAAGAAAATATATTTTGATTATTAATCAGTTAGTAAAAATTCTGAATATATATCTGTCATAAACAATCATCATATTTTAGAATTTCTATTTGAAAATGCTACTGAAAACAAAAAAGTGGTTATTTTTGGCTCGCTCGCTCCGCTCGCTCGTCAAAATCTTAGGATTTCCATCCAAAAATGCGATTAAAATCGAGAAAAGTGGTTATTTTTGGCTCGCTCGCATCGCTCTTTCGTCATATTTTTGGATTTTTATTCGAAAATGCGATTCAAAAGCAAAAAAGTGATTATTTTCGGCTCGCTCGCTTCGCTCGCTCGCAAAATAGATATCAAAATGTGTGTGACAGGGAAAAAATCGTTAAAAAGTTTTTAATCCCCCACTCCTCAAATTGGATTTACGCCGGTGGAGCACTACCGTCCTCCTAAAAATGCAGTCCCAGCTACGCCACAAATTCTAGACATAGACTAGTTACCGGGAAATTTTTAGGCTCTGCCCCCCCTGATAACAGGTACCTGTTACGCCCCTGGTCTAACTTAGACTCTAGAGTCTAGATCTAGGTTAAATTTAGATCTAACACTAACAGTTAGAGTCTAACTAGAATCTAGAGAAAAAACGGTACCGTTCGAACTTGCATAGGTCCCTAGATCTAGACTCTAGATCTAGATCTAACTTATTTTTTTGCGTGTGTGTGGACTGTGGTCACTGTTCAGCACTCAAGTCAAGAGTCAAGGCATGTGCCATGATTCAGTCACTCCATGGAAATTATGCAAAGAGTCCTCCTCAGTAAAAGAGTTAGATCTAGCCTAGACCTAGATCTATTTCAATTTCGTCCGTTTGCTATGGCTATGCCTATGCCTATGGCTATGCCTGGCATGCTTTGCTATGCCTAGGCTATGCAGACCGGGCCGGCGCGGCGGCTCGGCGCCCCGGGGGGGCCACTCTATGTACAACACTGTAACCATGCTCGTGCACACCCTTTCAAAAAGTACCCTTAACTAGGATTCGCGGAGCTCAAAAAAGCTACCCTTAACTAGGATTTTTTCTCTCCAGCATACCCTTAACTAGGATTTTTCTCTCCACGTATACCCTTAACTAGGATTTTTCTCTCCACGCATACCCTTAACAAGGGTTTTTCTCTCCACGTATACCCTTAACTAGGATTTTTCTCTCCACACATACCCTTAACAATTGATGGAGAGGGGGAAAAGCACTGTGAATTAGGTACTTTTTTATTTCACTTCAGATTATGCAAAAAATGACCCTTAGCGCGGATTTAGCGCTGAAAAGACCCCCTTTTTCTCTCAAATCGGCGATTTTGATACCCTTATCGCGGATCCGCGCGGATCCGTGCTCTGCCTGAAAAAACACCCCTTATTCCGCATTTTTGTGCACGCGCATGGTTACAGTGTTGTACATAGAGTGGCCCCCCCCCCCGGGCTCGGCGCAGGTGCGGTTGCATGTATTTTTACCAGAGCATCAAAAAATAAAAACTAGAATCACTTTCAATCGATGCAATCTGCATCTAAAACTACACGAATTCATCAATTTAATAGGGTAAGATAACTAAAGAATATCTACAGGAAGTTATATTATTATAAATAAACATTATCATGCAGATTTTATCTGTTAAAACTAACGTTAGTTGTCAAGAATTCAGTCTCAATGTACAATTTAGGTCACGCATGGATATACGTGTACATCAGAATCACTGTAGGCCTACCGCGCCTACTGGCTTTTGCAGCAAGACCCGCGCCCGGCCGGTGAGGCTAAACTGAAATAATTTATGACTGTTTTTTTTTCAAATGCTCTACTTTCTACGGACATAAACTTACCTTCGAATTTATCTATGACTTCTCCGCTTATGTTTTCAGTCTCAAGAAGGGCACGAAATCCATCGTCACCCTCCGCCATGTCCATTTCTCAAATTCAAGAGCTGATC
This sequence comes from Echinometra lucunter, assembly GCA_029962745.1. Lineage (NCBI taxonomy): Eukaryota > Metazoa > Echinodermata > Echinoidea > Camarodonta > Echinometridae > Echinometra > Echinometra lucunter. Next base: position 385,157 of record CM057168.1, on the reverse strand, counting down.
CCGATCGGAATATCGCGGCACGCCGGTGTGCAAACGACAGTAATAAAAATCAGAACTCGATCGCTTTCGTGTCACGTGACACACGTGGCTGAGTTTCATTGGTCAAATGTTTCAGTGTAGTTTAATCAAAGAATAGAGTAAAAACTTTTCGTATTTTCTTCCGAAATAGTAATGTTATTCGATTAAAAATTACTCCAATAGATTTGGAGAAATTTTAATCAAACGTTAGATTATATTTTTTAATCGAAGGAATTTACCCCGCAAATTGGAATTGCAGAACTTTTTTTGAGAGGTTTATATATATATTTAATTGTAAGCAGAACTAACCGATTAGCATAAGAATGTTTAACAGGTGCCTGTGCGGAGTTATGCGGAGTCCGAGACCATTCAGAAATCACTGACCTCGTTCGACACGCAGCAGAACGGACGTCTAATTGGAAATTAGGGGCGCGTTTCATTAAACCAACTCCATGACAGTCATATCTCTTGCCGATGATCTACGGAGATGTCATGAAGCTAACAAAGTGTTTCACGAGAAAAAAGAAGAAAGAAATCCGTTCCAAAGCCCGCATATTTTTCGTTTGGCCGTTCCAGCCGCATTGATCCGTTACAATGAGCTTCATTTTTGGTGAAAAGCGGCCCGCACGGTACCGCACGTAGGCCAGCCAGCGCTGTGCGACCATCCCCTCTGCGCGAGCGCATCCGGCGGCCGTCCCGCCGGGCTAGCTGCATGCATGTATGCCCGTCCCATAGGGATACATACCAACTCACACGCAGGCGAACCATTCCAAAGACCCCCGTCTTCACAACCATTTGTAGTTCCGAAGCCCGTTCCGAAGACCCTCCTTTTTACAATAAGCCCGTTCCAAAGCCCCCGTTTTTTGTCTCGCCTGCGGCACATACCTACCACTTTTGGGGTCGAGTGCCCACCCCCCCCCGCCCCCTCCCCGGGTTGGTTGCATGGAGCCAGTTCCTGATTGTATGATGATCTGACGATCTTTTGCCAAATCGCCTTTCAAATCTGTCATAGAGATTTCTTTGTGGATAGCCTCTGATTCCTTGATGCAGACAGTGTGATATACTGATCTGCTAGCAGGTTTGCCTTTTCTGGACACACACTCCTCGTCCTGTCTTTACCTTCTCCAGTTTCAAGCAATTTTTCCTGAAATTTTGATATCGTACTTGCGCTCATCCCAAACCGGGCCACAAAATCGCTTTAAGGTACACCTGACTGCTTGGAGTTGGCCTATTGCTTGGGCCTTAATGAGATATGCTGGCATCTTTACATCTTGAAAATGACCATACAGCAGCTGTACATCCACAAACAGTATTCAAGACAAATTTCATTTTCCAAACATAGGGGATAACATTCATTTGATCCACACCAATGACCACCTGAATATCATTCAAACACATTTCATCCTTTAAAGAAAAGAACATAATTACACCATTCACTCTCATCTCAGCATAATCAAAACACATTGGATCTTCGAAAATGGAGACTTTTGTGTTAAGAACAATGCATTTTGCAACTTTCCACTATTGACTTTGCCCTATATTCAAAAGAAATGCGCATGTATTGGGTCCTGTGTATAATAAATCTTGCCGTAATAATCAAATCATTGATTGTGGGCATCAACGGAAACACACGACAAGATTATTTTTACTGTTATTATTATCATTATGATTATTATTACTGTTATTACTATTGTTATTATTATTTTTGTTATTATTATTATTATTATTATTATTATTATTATTATTATTATTATTTCCTTTATCCACAACTTGATGTTCTGTTGGTATATTAAACAGCAACCGGACTTCTTCCAGAAATCTAGGGTTATCTGTTCTCTATTCTATCAAACAAGTCCTCTTCTCATCGTTCATTTCTCTTTCTAGTTCAAGACCTTTCGTAGGATGTGAGCTGTCTCAAGCAATCTTGCCTTCTGTGTCGTTTCAAAGGACACCTCGACTCCTAGATCAGCCAGGAAGCTTTTGTGTCTGGTTGTTACAGTTCCTAAGGCTCCGATGACTATTGGTACTACCTTCGCCCTCACCTTCCATATCCTTTTCAGCTCCCATGCCAGGTCGTTATACTTCTTATCTTTTCCTCCTCTTTACGCCAAGCTCTGCAGTCTCCTGGAATCGCAATATCTATGATGAGACATTCCTTCCCCATTTTTTTTTAAGAGAACGACGTCTGGTCGTCTAGCTTCAATAACCTTGTCTGTCTGGATATTAAAATCCATAAGAGTTTAACATCATCGTTCTCTGCGCCAGGCTCTGCCCGATGTTCGTACCATTTTTCGGCATGGGGCAGTGGCGTAATGAGCCAAAATATGGGGGGGGGGGGGGGGGGGGAGGGGATCAATCTTTTCGAGGAGCGAAACGACCAATCCTGAGGGAGTGTAGCGACCGAGCCGGGGGTACCCCCCCCCCCCCCTCACGATACGGAGCTTTTTCATTTTTTCGACTTTAAAATGTGCAATCTGAAAAACCTAAAAAGGAAATTCCGACTTCAGTTCAGTTCAATTTTTATTTTTTCTCATTTCCAACAAAAGAAGTAAATATCATGAAAAATAAACATTTGAATAAGAATACATGCAATATGAAACATCAAATTTGATGACATGTGCTATTATGGATAAGCGTGTCATGATTCTACCGACCGGAAAAGGATTTTTTTTTTCATGAACTTGGAAACATAATTATGAAAACATGCAGCCCAAATAATCTTCGCAAGTTTCAAACAAATGCCAGCGTTACACAAAATACTTTATTACTTATGATAATAATACAGACAAAGACACTATGAAATAAAACGGACGAGCATGGAGAGGGTGTGATGCGGTGGGGTAACCAGGGTTTCACTCCCACGGTAAAGGAGCTCTTTGCAATATTGATGGTTTGCAACTCTGTGAAAGAACACTATTTGGGACTACAAACTTAAAGCTGCGCCAAATAAGCGGCAAATAAAACATGGCAAAAAATATGCTTCAGAGCTGTAGGTTTCATTAATATAAGCAAAAAATATTTCAGTGTCATTTTCCTCTTGCTAAATAACTAAATAACGGCTGTGCCGAGTAGCATAGAAAATCAAATCGGACTCCTCTACAAAAAATGCGACTACATCGCGTTTGTGATGAAAATGAATTCTCTCAGCTCCAAAACACGATTTGACTGCGACAATGTGTGTACGAATAGCCAAGGAAATAGAAAATTCTTCCAAGCTGTAACCAGCTCATTTACAGGTATAATCAGTCATAACTAATTTTACTGTTAATGGATCCATTGCCCCCAAATCAATTAAACACTCGTGGCGTGCAGGAAGTTTCAGTAACTCGATCACATTAGATATGTAATGCATTCTGCTTCTTGTGGTGCATGCATTGCCTTACCTGGGAAAGATATTTTTGGCTGATTGGGATGATCTTGGGTGATCTTTGCTAGAGGCGGCTCAGGCGGGGCTAGGGGTGGGGCTTGTGGTGGGGCTGGGACCGGGGGCTTGCCTGAATACTCTCAGGCTTGTCATGCGCAGACCTAATTTTGCTGCGTTCTTGACCATTATTTATTCCATCGCTATTACTATCTTTGATTTGTTTTGCCTCTTTCGAAAAGTAATGATGTATATCCCGTACTTGATGTTTTTTGTTTTGCAAAGCTTTCTTGCTGGTTCCAGGCACTTTCCGCTTTTGCCCCAGGTTTTGGTCCATCTTGATTTGATCCCAAGTTACTTCTTTCTTTCCATCCTTCCAATCTCAATTTCTTCTGATAAGTCTTGAGCTGTTTCGCTGTCATATCTTTTCCTTTCCCCACCGACTCTTTGACTGCCGTCATGATAGCATCCATTCTGGCCTTTAAAATAGCAGTAGAGGCTTTGTTCTTCAAATCTTACAGTCTCCTCTATTCCAACCAGACCACGTCCTCCTCTCCGACACATAAAGTCTATCTACATCAGACTTTGGATGGAACATTCTGTGCATAGTCAGCAACTTCCTTGTCTTCCTGTCCAAGTTTTCAAGTTCAAGCTGGTTCCATTCAACTATTCCAGCAGCATATCTCACATGGGCTACTGCCCAAGTGTTAACAGCCTTCACCATGTTTCCAGCGTTTAGTTTAGATTTGAGCACGTTCCGAATTCTCCTGATATACTCGACCTCAATCCTTTTCTTCATCTCTTGATGTTTCAACTGATCTGCCTCTAGTATTCCGAGATATTTGTAGCTTCCACCTTCTTCGATTGATCTGATCTCTTCTCCATTCGGCATTTCGAAGTTGTCATTCGCTGGCTTACCTCTCTTGAGAGTAATCATTGCACATTTATCCAACCCAAATTGCATACCGATGTCTTCGCTGAAGATCCGCACAGTGTTGATGAGAGACTCTGTGTCACTTCCTGTCTTGCCAAACAGCTTCAAATCATCCATGTATAGTAGATGGTTGATTTTTGCTTTGCTCTCTCATTATTATTATTAGTACTATTGTTATTAATATTATTACTTTTATTATTATTATTACTATCATTAAGATGTTGTGAAGATACAGGGGATGATCTAGGGGGCCAAATCCGCCGCGTTCCCCCTTTTGAAACCAAAGGGGAAGGCGGGGGGGGGGGTCGAATCGGCCGCCCCTTGTAACCCACCGGCCCCATATTGAAACCGAGGACCCCTTTTTGTTTTTGGTTTTGTTTGTTTGTTTGTTTTGGGGATTGTCAGTGAATGTTGAGGCTAAAATAGACAAATGATAAAGCCGAATACCTCTTTTTTTTTATTTTGCTTGTCAGCAGATTATTTGGGTAAAACGGCACCTGAAAAAGCCGAACGCCCCAACCCCCTCCCCCTTGTGAAAAATGCTGGATCCGTTCTCTAAGGTACCATTTATCATTTTAACACATTGCCTTCTGGAACCAAGTGGTCCCTTTACTAAACATATTGGGAATATGAGAATTCTTTTTTCATTGGGTTAAGATACGGCGCAATCACTTTTGGAGATTCATCAACATGCCCCTGCCCTTCCTGAATTCGAACCTTGACCTGCCATTTAACGCTGGTAAACTTGGCCTCAGTGAAACCATCCATGGAACAGAACACGCCTGCTTTATCCACAATGCCTAGGCGATGGGTCAGTGATTTCAGCAACAGCAGAATGATTTGAAAAGGAAAGGGAAAAAAAATTAGCTATTATCCTTGCTTTCATTCTCAATAATCTGTCTTACACACAAAACATCAAAGTATTGATGCATAAGTAGATCAGACTCACTATGTATAATATAGCTGCTCTCAGTGGGAAATATGGTGACCCTGAAGTAGGCTCGACAATAAGTCATGTGCGACGTGAATTTCGCGGCCAACTTTGCGTCCCCGTCGCGAATTTCGCATCCCAGGTCCTGAATTTTGCAACTGGGACGCGAAGTTGCCCCGAAATTCAAGTCGCACATAACTGTTGTCGAGCGTACTTCAAGGCCACCATAGGTTTACATTTTTAACAGGTCTATGATATGGGAACCAATACACAAATGGCTTTGCAAAGTACACCATCTACAGGGCTTAAGTGGCTACATAATCAGATAATGAGCCCTTTATCACATTTGTGTTTGATGTGATATTGACAAATTTTGATGAATTTGATGGCTTTGGTCAAAATATCGCTTGGAAAGTATAATGGTCTGACCTCCTTAAAAAAAGAAGAAAAATTCCTTTATTTCATTTTTTTTTCTTGTCCCTGAAACCACTGACCTGTCTCCGTGGTCATAGAGTGAGAGCTTCTATTATTTTTCCTGTTTTTAGGCATTGACTACATTGACTATATTGACAGATAATTCATTTAAAAGAAACTTTGGATATGGTGAACAGTTACATAAAATAGTTTTGTTCTTTTATTCCTGTTTATTCAAGAACGACGAATGATATCATAGCAATAACATGAATATAGAAATAGGAAAGCATTGCACATGTTGCACGTAGTTGTTAATGTCCTACTCATATACTCTAAAGGCGTACGAACTCGGAAAAAAAAAGATAAGAGAAAGCTAGTACTTTTATAAACAGAAATGGATAAACACCATTTTGGGAAAAAAATTAAACTAAGGTCACAATCACAATAATAATTTTCAAATGATATATTGCTCATTACATATTAAGGTTTATTGTTGAAAGTATGAAGTCATAAGTAGCATATATTTTCATATTGATTTTTTTTTTCATTTTTCTTGATCTTTAATTGCAAATATCTCAATTTGACAAAGAGGGATTCATCGGTTTTTGCATTCGAACTCTTCAATTCATTCACGATATTATCCCATGTTTATCTTATAATATATATATATATATACCCATATATATACATGTATATATATATATATATATATATATATATATATATATATATATATATATATAATATATCAATGCCTGAACGCAGCCAGAATAAAACAACCTCAAAACACAGTACACCATGGAAAACAATGACGATCATGTGTTAAAAATGTATTGAATTCTTTAAAAAAAAAAAAAAAAACTCCTCACGTGGGATTTTTTATCATTCTCACATGCTCATTTTTAGGATGTCCAAAGTTGGAACTTTCAACTGTGAAAAAGGTTAGATGTTTTGGAGAAAGAGGTTTGAATAAAAATCCTTGATTTTAATACTCGAAATCACGCAAAAAGCATTTAGCGTCTTTTTATTCATCGAAAATGTTTTGCCTCTAGTAATTTTACTGGCCACCTCGGACCCCCTTTGTCCCCGCATCGGCAAATCATGAGTTTGCTATATTATGAAATAAAATCCGACTTGAGCAGTATAAGTGAGAAGAAAATGAAAATACTAATAATCTACCATTCTTTGCTTGCTATCATTGTTTTTACAGGACCATTTATATCAGCCGTTTACAACCGGTATCCTCGAACCCGCTCCCTTCTCTTGACAGGCGCCACCATTCAGTCTTGTGCCACAATGCTCATGGCGTTTGCAACCTCAAACGAGATCTTGTTCATCTTGTTTGCATTTATGGGTAAGTCGACAAAGAAAAAGGTGTTTAGACAAAATACGAGAAAAATAAAAGGCGCATGGAAAAGGAAATGACTCTTAAAAATTCATTTTCGAATTGAAACTCATTAGACCGGGCATGTTGGCTCAATTGATAGAGCGTCCGCCTCATGAACGGGAGGTCGTGGGTTCGATCCTCGGCCGAGTCATACCAAAGACTTACGAAAATGGGACCTTCTGCCTTCTGAAGAAGGGTAATAATAACATATCATTATGTTATGTAGAGCCCGCTGGAAGATCAGCTGATAGCTGAAGTGGCTACCCTGGGTAAATAATAGTTATTAGACACTACACACTGTAAAAAGTCTTAACACTTTTATAAACGCTTTTCTGTAACACTTTATAAACATTTAAACACGTTTAAATGGAAATCATAAACACTACTAATTAGAAGTTATCATTATCGCCTGTACCCCCGTTTATTTTTTGAACTCTTCATAAACACTCAAACATGTTTACATACACACTAAAACACGTTTAATATGAATATTTTGGAACACTTTGACACGTTTAGACACGTTTAATATGGAATCATGTGTTCCTAACTTATCGTCTATAAACATCTAAACACACATCTCAACGTGTTTAAGTGTTTATGAAGTGTTCAAGATTCCCAATTAAACATATAGGATAAACGTGTCTAAGTGTTTATGAAGTGTTCCAAAACTAAACAGGGACTTTTGATATCATACAGGCGATAATGATTACTTCTAATCAGTAGTGTTTATGATTTCCATTTAAACGTGTTTAAATGTTTATAAAATGTTACAGAAAAGCGTTTATAAAAGTGTTAAGACTTTTTACAGTGCACTTTACACATAAGTGAATTAGCATTTAACTTTAGCCATCTACTGAATTTTTCACTTTAAGAAAAATCATCCAAGCATGATTTTTTTAAAGAAAAGGTCATTTTAAGTGTGAGATTGAAAAAAAAAACCACAATCGATAACGTGGATAAAGAACACTTTCAAAAGCTATTTAATACAACCATTCAACTGCTGCGTCTAGACTGCTTCTGTAATTATCAAATGGCATATAGACTGACTTGGTCAGTGGTTTGATGCGTAAATGATGTGCGATGGAATTAGGCTACTGAAGTGTTTTTAAAGACCCATTGACGTATCTGATTAATTTCGCCAGCAAATAATTCACTTAACCTTTCATGTTGCACCTTTCTGTATGTTTTATTTCCCTTCATCACCCATCCTTAATGAGTCTTTTAAATCATGACAATTTCTTTTATTTTATTGTTAGATTTCATCATTCAGTATACAAATAGCGAATAGACATGAGTGCGATGGTACGAGATTTCGCATGAGGTGAAAGAGCGACCTTCTATTCAACGAGGCGAAGCCGAGTTGAATAGAAGTTAGTCGCGATCTTTCACCGAATGCGAAATCTCGTACCATTGCACGAATTAGAATATTCGCTATTTGTATTGTACAACGCCTCAGAAGTCTGAGAAATTGATGAAAATCAAGAAAAAAACAGTCACATTTTGGTTAAGAAATCAAGGTTAATAAAGCAGGAAAAGAAGTTCCGACTGCAAAATGCAGCTGGTGCCGGCATGGCATAGTCTGTGCGCGTGCGCGTATCTATAGCAGTGCGCGAACGCGACTTGCTGGCATAGGCGGCCCTATAGCTATGGCATAGCCTGAGTTGAGCATGCAAAAATCAATACGCGTATAGGGTCTACAACGCAAGCTACTTGTGACATCACAAAAGAAATAAAAGAAGTAATTTGTGGAATCTACTGTGACGTCACGCTAACCGTGCAATGGTACATTTTGGATGGTACATTTTGGATGGTACGAGTGCAATGGTACGAATATCGCGCGTTCAGCTCCCATAGACTTGCGTACAACAAGCTGAGTAGGCGTTGTACAATAGTAAGTCGTAGTAGTATCATTATTCTTATTTTTTATCTTATATTATCAATATCTTCTACTACTGATGACTATTTATTATCATTATTGGTGCTACTGTTATCATTATTATTATGATTATGATTATGATTACTGTTACCACCATCTTCATTATAACCATTACCATAATCATTATTGTTGTAAATATGTCGATGTATATTGTTATTTCTATTGCCTTTCTTTCCTTTTCTCTTTCATGCCATATAAGTGAAATGCAATGCCCTTCTCTCCTTTACTACGCCATTACAGGTACACTTCTTCTAGCACGACAAAGCTTGTCATTAACTTACTTTTTGTATCTATTTTCATGTTTATAGGAATCGGGTATAGCATTATGTGGCTGATCTACTTCATTTTATTAAGTAGTCTTGCTGGGGAAAGCTTCAACCTTCTATTCAGTCTTTCAACCTGTGGATATCCGGTAGGAATTGTTCTACTTCCACTTTTGGCGGAGTTGTTGCTTGCGGCGTACGACTGGCGGGGTGTTCTGTTAATTCTGGGCGCCCTTTTGTCAAACTTAATACCCTGTGCAATGATTGTGAAAACACACACATCCGCTGCAGAATATACCCCAAGATGTGAGACGGAACAACATGAGCATGCTCCGTCCGACGGATTACTCCGTCTCCGAGATTTAGAAAGAGGCAATAAGAGTGATGACCAGGTTAGTCATGAGGAAACAGTCTTTTCCACTCTTGTGAAACAAGATAACGTGCCAATCGAATCTGATAAGTCAACTTTCGAAAACGAGCTTTCCCCGAACCATCGTCCAAAGCGTACCATGGACTTCTCGAGAATAGCAGCTTGGTTAAGAAATATGGAGTTCTATAGGAATCCTTTCTTAATTTTCATCTTTCTATCTTTTGCTGTTCAAGAATTTGTATACATCGGGTGGCACACATTCGTTTTACCCCTTGCTATCCAAAGAGGAGCGTCCGTCAGCCAAACATTGATCATAGCCTTCAGTGCTGCCCTTGGGAATCTCCTCGGGCGAATCTCAGTCGGTGTCTTGACTCCAAAACTCATCGATGCCATCAATATGTACTTAGCTTTGACAGTCTTCAGTATCCTGGCTTTGGGATTTGATGGATTTATGCGTAACTTCTCGGTCATGCTGGTGACATCATGTTGCTCGGGGGCAGCTATCGCTGGAAGGGCTGTTCTTGGACCACTGGTGGTTAAGAGGAATGTCTCCAGCGAAAACCTACCAAGCACCATAGGTGCGCTGTATGTCTTCGGTGGCTGTGGAGCTCTTTTTGGTGGATACGCCGCAGGTATGCATCTAAGTTCAGCTTTGGTTCGCTGAAGTTCCTTGATTTACTTTAATGGTGGAGAATTCGGACAATAAGTACGATTTGAAATCCTCTAGAACTTTTGATGTTTCCAAAGCTAAAAATTTCCAATCACCCACTGACAATACGAGTTTAGGATGTCCAGAGATATTACCTGGCTGCTGTGGCCAAGCAGCTTAAGTTTGATGAAAATTTACGCAGCTAAAAAAAAAAGGAATGAAAAAAAAAATCACCCCCCCCCCTTCCTGGGCTTGCTCTTCCGGGAAAGGGGGAAATGGAGAAAGTCTTGCAAAGTCAACCTGCCAACGATGTATAGTATATAACCTTGAAAATAATACTGCGTGTCAATTACCTTCGAAATCATTGAATGATTTGCCATATGAAAAGACTTTCAATTGACATACATTTAAAATAAATGTATCGTCAGCATTATAAACAGCAGGTCGACAATGCAGAATTTTCCACGTGACTTTTGTAAATAATGTCTCGCACTGGACGACGTGGGCTCTCTACTCATCTTGCTCTATACACCGTTTTCGGGTATAAACCTGTGCTAGGTTTTTAGAAGTTGAGTTTGACTGTCGTAGTATAGCTTTGAGTAGATACATAGCTTTGTCATAATTATGACTCACTGCCAATTTTTTTTTTCTTTCTTCTCTTCCCAATATCACAGGAATGATAGCCGACTGTTTATCATCATATGGCGCGACATTCAAACTTCTTGGTGCAGTTGACATACTTACCTTCATCTCCATGGCAACGCCTAAGTTAATGAGGAGACCTGACCCTTCTTAGGTCACAGCGAAAGGTCTCACAGATCCTGCTGAAGTGCTGCACGTGTAGATGACGAAATCTAGGCAGCACTTATAGTTGCACCGCTTAGATCATAGAAAATCAACAGAATGGAAAAGTGTCTGACCCCAAAACTAAATTCCTTTCCAAAAATTTGCCTTGAGCGGGTGTCCAAGTTTTGCTTTAAAATTCCGTGGATAGCATCTAATTATGCTAATGGACCTCGGACAAGTGGTTCCCCAAACAAAAGTGGAGAAAAATTATTCAAACTTTTTGGAGTGCTACCAGGGAAGTCTTAACTTCACAGTGGTAGAATCTCGTCGACTTTGTCTCGAAGGCAGGGTGGAGTTAAAACGCTTTAAAACTATTATCTCTATGAGGGCATTATTTTGATATCGAATGCTTCTTTTGATATACTCTTCGTACTTTTGTTTTTTTAACGAGTAAAAGATATTTATTCAAAGTAGTAACAGAGAATGAATGCGTCGGTAATGTGTACTTTCCTTCTTGATGATCTTTGACCTTGAGGGAGTGAATAGCTAATCACATAATTGCATATTATAAAACAACCAACCAAACAAACAAAAAGTTATGCTGAGATGGCATTCCCTTCCTACTTTCAAAATTTTCTCTGCAAAATCCTTAACAAAATGTTTAAATGAATCAAGGGTTTCATCAAGATATAATGAAAATAATGAAAACCTATTTAAAAATTGTTTGGTTATGGCGCTTTACACAACGTTTGCGAAAATCCCACAGGCAGCGCCATAACATGAAGTTTGCGAGTCTCGCACGTGAAGTATTTTTTGGTAGGATCGCAGCTTCCTCTAGCGTGTGCAGTAAGCGATATGCAAGCTCGGCGGAAGGGGGTAGCTACTTGGGCATCTGGGGAGCGTTTCATGAAGAGTCTTGTCGGTGATTTTCACTGACTAATTTGCTCTCAACCAATCAAATGCGAGGATTTTCAATAGTTTATAACAGTTGTCAGTGAGAAATCACTGACAAAACTCTTTATGAAACGGTCTCCACTTCTCTCTCTTTCCGATTCTTCTGTGCATATTTAGTCGATCTTTCCCTCTATCTACCTTGCCGACTCTCTTTTCCAGTTCTCCATTTCGTAATGTTTCATTCTCCAACTTTATGTCGCAGCAAGTACGTGGTGCCCCCTGTATTATCTTTTGTTACAAGCCAGTGAAACCTTTCATGAAGGTTTTTTAAGTATGCCTCCCAACCATCTCTGCATGTATCTTAGCGAACAAAACTTTGAACCCCCCTCACTTCAGAAATGAATATAAGGATTTTTATTACTCATTCTCATTATTTTGATCGTATGTGTGCTTTTTTTATTTTCAAAGCAATTTTGAACTGTTAAATGCAATCAGATTTTCCTATACTCTACATTCAAACACCTGGAGGGGGGAAATTCAGATTTTCAGATTCAGATTTTTTTTTTTCAGATTCAAAGATGTTATTTCATTTTGAGTTTTCAAAACATCAATTATACCAGTATAATTCATATATGATATAACAAGATCCGTAGTGAAACGCAAAATTTCGCAGGGAGTCGCCACGGATGCAGACTTACGCAAGTAACCGTAACTAAACGTAACTATCCGCAAATGAACGTAACTATTCGTAGCTTGGACGCAGACCATCCGGAAAATTTTCACTTCCCGTCCATTTGCGTTCATTTGCGTCCATCGTAAGTATGCGCAATTATCCGCAAGTAAACGTATCAAAACATCAAAACACTTACGTCCGCTTACGAACATTTACGGATGCTGCGGACAATTGCGTCCTTTGACACATGGGAGCCCCCAACCACCCGTCCTGTCTCGTATCGGTTGGGCCTCAATAAATTCAATTGCCTCCCACAGCATCCCACGTGTTCCCTTCTGACCATGGGTGTCGATCCAGGGGGGGGGGTGGAAAAAAAACCCCAAAAGTAAAGACAAAGACAGAGAGAATAAAGAGCAAAGAAACATTTTTTTTTTAAAGGAAAGGAAAAGGAAAAGGGTTTCAACGCTCGCTCGCTTCGCTCGCTCGCATCTTAAGTATCCCTACCAATGAGGTTTCTTTTTGAAAGCAAATCGGTTTGCATTTTGTCTTTCCATGAAATAGTATGCTATTATTGTTCTACTCGCATTTGATATCTTTTGTTATCTTAACCAATGCCAGTTGATATTTTTGTCAGGGTTTATTATGAAATGAAAATGGTTTGCATTTTGTCTTTCAATCCAATGTTATGCTACTATATTCAATCCAATGTTGTACTATTATAAAATAACTGCAAGAAGTCGAACGGGAAGAAGACCCATGACAGAAGAATTTTTATGCTGAGATAATGTCGTGTGACCGGTAGCCTATTCCTATCATGAGAAAGGAGGATGCTGATAAAACGTATGTTATTAAAATCATAAGATTGGAGCAACATCACACTAGAACCTAGCTGTTCTTAATATTAAAAAAAGCCCTTTCTCGCTCTTTCTCTCCGCTTGCTCATAGAAACAAGATCGGGAGGCAAGCGCTCTTATTCCCTCAGCAACATGCCCGAAAATTGTAATATTTTTACAGCGAGATGTAAAGCTTTTCTCGAATAAGGTACATTATAAAATTCATCTAATTTATTTTCGTGAAAATCCTACGTTTTATAAGAAAGAAACAGAGTTTCTGTCGGTAGCTCGCTTCGCCTGCTTATAAAAACAAAATGGTTTTAGATGGCAAGCGATGCGCCGAAAAGCATCATTTGGCAATTAGGTGATCAAAAACTATTTAGATACCTTTGAGGCAATCAAAGAATGCAAATTTTTCCTCACTTGCTGCGCTCACTCGAATATGTAATGTAGATATTTTTGTAGACCTATAGGGGATTTGGATGACAAAATAACACTGCATCACTAAAGGAATGTGTTTTCCCCTATCTCGCCTCCCTCGCTTGTGATATTTGAAATATATCGTGGTTTAGGAAAGTAAACATTTGGACCAGTGAGGTGCTGAATTATTCAAACATTTTATACTGCTTGGGTGAACTTTGACGACAAATAACATTTCTTTTATGGCTAGAAAGTGGAATTTTTTGGTCGCTCGCAAAATAAAATGCGGGATGTAAGTAAAGGTTCAATTCCCTAAAGTTCTCAATCAAGTAATGAGGATGTACCTCTGCGATATGGTTTGAAAACAAATTTGTGCGCTTAATTGGAGGAACGGTGGATTAGACTAATAATGCAGAGATATGGGCAGCAAAAACAAGCCCTACCCCCCCCCCCCCCCCGCATAATTAGTCTATCCTTCACTTTTGAACCTCCACGTCCTCGCCGGGTCGCTTTGTTCCGTGGTCGAGGATGTTCGGCATCAGTCATCCCCCCCCCCCCCCAACCGCGAACAAAAATCGACACCTGTGCTGGTGGGGGTTGAAGACAGAGCATTTCCTCCTGCATCTCTGCTTTATCTCTTGGGGTGGGGTCTGTTGCCTTGTTGCCCTCTTCAGCCTTCCCCAGCCTTCCCCTAGCCCTACCATCTTGCATCTTGGGGAAAAACTTTGGAACCATAAGTAGCAGAAATTGGAAAGGTGTTTTCTCCGCGGAGGTCAAAAATACACTGATTGAGCAGGGATGGTCAGAGAAAACCACGTTGTTCATAATTATTCGTAACAATCCGTAACTATCCGCAAGTATCCGCAACTCTCCGTAAATACCCGCAGCTCTCCGCAAGTGTCCAGAAGTATCCGGAAGTTTACGCAAGTCGAAAGAGCAAAATAAGTGTCAATTCGTAAGATTATCCACAAGTGAACGCAAGTATCCGTATCTGGTCGTATCTATCCGTATCGCCCGCATCTTTTCCCGTATATTTTGTAAATTTTTTTGGTGACGGGAAGGGATCCGTGGGAGTCCGCAGAAAAAAAAAGAAGGCTTTTTTGGACGCAACGCCGGACGCAGAGCATTATGTGACTGGGGCTTTACGTTCACACCTTTGCGTATTTGGCTTGCGTATTGCTGCGTATTCACCAAACGCAGATATAAGCAGTCATACCCAATAAAGCGCAATGAAACGTGCTCTCATCGTACTCAACGCGCAGACTAGCGCATTGACCTGCGCTGGTTGCTCGCTAGTTTAAATCTATTTTAAATTATCGCAAGCAAGCGCAAGGTCAAATCGTCTCTTTTTTTGGAGCGCTTGTCATTGCCTATAGCTGCGTTTCTTGCACGATTTACCTCGCTTTAGCTCGTAGTTGTTCGCATGATTGCGCGTAATGTTGCGCTGTTGCTCGCACACCACTCGCAGCAGCAAGAACCGCTCCGTTAGTGCTCGATATACTGCGACTTTAGCTCGTACGCCATTTGCTTTTTATGAGCAGCATAATATGAGCTACATACGCAATAGTGTGACTGCTCGCGTCAGATTTGCTGCGTATTGCTGGGTACGGCTGCGAATTGATAGCGCAGCAATGCGCAAGCCAAATGTGCCAAGGTGTGAACGTAAAGTTGTCTTTGCGCTGTAAAACCTATACGCATACAGATTTATGCAAATTATGCAAATTGCTCAAGGTTGCTGTTTGGGCAACCAAACTGAAAATGTTCATAAACTACATATGAACTTAAAGGCATTGGTTAACATTGTTATGATTTAAAAAAAAAATCTTGTTTTGTTACTTGAAGATGAGATAAACCTAAGGGTTATAGTGTAAAAATACCAGTCTGAAAGTTTCAAAGTACAATATCCACAGGAAATATTTTTACATATAAAAAATGTGAACCAATGTTTGAAAAATATACGATGGTCGGTTGCACAGAATAGACATAAGGAGTGCGTATGCGCGTATGACTCACCTTACCGTACTCTGTGTATTGGCGTATCACGCGGCGGGAGGTACATAACGGCATTTCCAAATTCAAGCAAAGTGGTCCTCTTAGTGATTGTCTCGTGAGACGAAGGATAATAAAATCGTCGTTTGCGTCTAACTTACACTTTTTCATTCCAAATTATGGTTGGTTTCAGGGTTTTTGAGTACAAATACAAGTACTCATACACATGTTTCATCTTAGTTTGAGAATTTTTTAAATCAGCTACTCACAAAGTTAGCCAATGCCTTTAAATCAATGAAAAAACTTCAACGGAAAGAACATTTCTAGGTTACACTGTTAGTTAAATAGGACTGTCAAACCGACTATAAGCAAAGCTTGTGATACCACTGGTCCTTGGTTGAAATACATAGGATATCTTGTAGTACTAAATAATACATGACTATATAAACAGGCGAAAATGCCATTAAACAGAAACAAAACAAACAAATGATTCAAACGACATAGCTCTGCACAAACAGTGACAAATGATGTTGTAGGTGATTGCCATGGTTTACGCGTTTAAGTGGCTACCCTGCGTAGCATAAGAAATTTATTGTGATTTATTTGAGCGTCAGCGAAGACACTTGATTAGAATTACACAACCAAAAGTGTGGAGAAGGTGCATACATTGTGTTCGTGCAAGCGTGAATCCGATGACCAGGGTGATAATGTTTCTATCAAGCACTCAGAGACATCAGATTTGTATCAGGCGCTATAAAATCTAGAATATAACTGTTAAGATTATTACGTCGCTACCAATGATCTATTTTCAGAGGCTTACTTCGAACCATCGGGTCTTCGCGTCGGGCCGTGTAATCGCGTAATGCGACCTTTCGTGAAAAAAACCCCTTTTATTTACGAAAGGTCGGGTTCACCGTTTGAGAAATATACCAGTTAAATCTACGAAAAGTCGGGTCCATTAACCCGACACTTCGTAGAAATTAGCTAGCAAATATACGAAGGGTCGCGTCCTTAACGCACATTTCTACAACAAATAATTTGACGAAAAACGGCTTGAATAAAAGCTAGCATTTGATTCGCACAAAGTCAGCCTTTGCCACGGAAAGTCCAGAGGTGAGTACAGTTTAAATTTCGCTAATTTGTAAAAAAATGGAATCTATTCCTAATGAGTTCTACATTGTGCCAGATCTGCGTTAATTTCTTTATATTTTCAAAGAACTGCTCTGAGCTGTATGTCATGAAATTATGTGCTATAAACTCACTAACTTTGTAAACTCTTTTCATCGTCGGCAGCTCATTGTTACCGCTGCACCCTGTCACGACGCAACATCTTGCCCAGACTTTCGGGGGATTGCCTATGATTGTAAATGCAATGCAAAAACGGTTGACAGCGAGATTCAACGTTTATTTTATCCCACCTACATGCATAGTGTGTTGGCGAGTTGACGAATCAGTTATCCTAAATTGTTGCATGATGTATAACTGTGTAAAGCAAGGGGGAGGGCGAGGCGGGGTCTATGACTGTGTGTACAGTAAGCTCAGATTTCAAAGACAGCATAATGAAGCATAATGAGACTAGGTATGATTTAATCCAGCAGTGTAACAGGGCTGCGTTTCACGAAACCGTCGTAAGTCTAAGTTCATGGAAATCCCATAGAAATGCGCGTTAATTCTACAACACACGTTTTAATGGATGTCCAAGAAGTTAGACTTATGACGGTTTCGTGAAACGCAGCCCTGGTTCCTGTTATCGGGGGGGGGGGGGGGGGGGGAGCCCAAAATTTCTAGTAACTCGGTCAAGAATCAGTGGCATAGCTATGATTTCATTTGACTTTGAGGGGAGCGGTAGTGAGTACACAAAGCATTCAAAACACTGAGCACGCGAAGCGCACTCCATAGGGGGGAGGGTGCAGGGAGGGAGAGACTACCGCCCCCATAAGTGAAATCCTAGCTATGCCACTGATTCTAAATTTACTTACCAGGAAATTTTTGGCTTTGTCCCCCCCCCCCCCCCCTTTCCTCTTTTTTTTTTCATATCTCTTCTTCTTTCTCCCTTTTCTTTTTTCTTTCCTTTCTCCCTTCCTTTTTCTTCCTTTCCCTTTCTTTCATTTTTTTTCGTGGTGGTTTGGTGGATTTTCCCACTGAAATCCTTCAGGGGGAACTCTGTCCCTCCCTCCCCTGCCCCTGGTTGTTACACCACTGATTTAATGTTTTATTTGTTTTGACTTTGTTCATCAGATTGAACATGCCTAGGTTGAAACTTAATGCTGCATTTATGTCTGCATCCACATCATGTTGGAGATGTAGGTGATGATTGCTTGTTGACTGAGACTGAAGAAAGTTTCTGCAAGATATGAGTTAGTCTACCACTCCAGTTATGGAAGGTAAGTGAATTCTGCATGAATTTAATAAGGTTGCTACATGTACAGGTATGTCAATATTCAGCCAGAGTTTAGCATCATTTACAAGGCCATTGGCCTTGGTTGCAAATACACCCATTCTTGAATTTATTTGTAAACCCTGGCTGAATATTTTTTTTTTTATTATTATTGTCTCCTTTGAAAATTTCATCAGTCTGGCATGATGAATATTTTTCTTCCTTGAGTTTCATTTTCACCAGGATCAAAATATCTAACCAACATTTCTTGCTTACACTTCATTAAGAAATGTATTGCTTAGTTAAAGCTAAATAATTGTTCAGCTTTACTTGTTCATTTTTGCTATACAAGCAGAAACTATATTTTGTTTTCTGATTTCCTCTCATTTCATTTGCAAGTTTGTTTTTTATTATTAAATTTCAAGTTGAGATATTCATTGTTCAATATGTGTATTGCTCTAAATTTCTGTTGTATAAATTTCAATTGTATTTTGAGTTCTGTGAAATAAACTAAAATGATTTATAAACCTTGGTCTTCAAAGGTAAATATTGAGTGCTCCTACTGTCCATAATTTGTACATGTACTTTGCATTTATCCTAATTCAAGTCAACTTTCAATCTCATTTTTTTTCTTTAACAGAAAGAATTCAGCTTCTACTCTTCATTGCATTGGACCCCTGCTTTGGAGATCTGTCTCTCAATGAGTGAGGAGTCATGGCCCTGTATGCAGCGGGGGGGGGGGGGGGGACAGGGGGGGGGGGGGACGGGGGACGGGAGCAGTAGCCAAACCCACAATTCAATTCAATTCAAATTTATTGATATGCAATCAACAATTTTGGATTATTATCGACATACAAAATGTTGTGCAATGTCATTAAACAAAGTTACAAACAAATAATTGCATTATTTTTTTAAACTAAACCCCTCCCCATAGGTGTGAGCGAATTATTTGAAACTCTTAGAGCAGATTATTGTTTCATTTGAGGATTTGAAAATTCATAAATTCAGTACAGTGTACTAGTAATTTGAATTGAATGATGAGTATGTAAGTTTCAAAATTACTGTTTTCAGTTGCGTTTTAATTGATTTTATTAATTTCTTCTAAAGGGATGTGGAATAGCTCATTCTTCCTGAGTTGTGCACAACATCTGACTATGAGCTCTGTTAATGATTTATTTACAAGTATTATTTAAAGTAGAGAAGGATTCTATTGGGCCTTGATACATGTTGGCAATTTGAATTACTAACATTTGAATGGTAGTGATGTAAAACTCTATAGTCTGTTCTTTATTTTGTTGTAAGTTGTGAACAGAGTATATGATTTTAAAAAATTGTTATTAGTAATATGAAATATATTTTACTTTTAATTGATGAATGAAGGCTGATGTAGTTTCCTTTTTATTGGAATGAACCTATTTAACATGTACATGACTGTAATCACCATGCAGAAAAATAATCATTACATAGCAAATTCATTTTTTTTTTACTACAAGTGTACTTTGATATTGATTGTGTAATCCCCAGCAATTTTTAAAAGAATGTGAGAATTGTAATACATGTATCCGGGACATGTACACATGCATATCTAAGAAAATACTGAAGCCCCCTCTTATGAAATGAATATGGGGGCAGGTGAAAAATGAAGCAACCAAGAGGGTGTGTTCAAGAGAGATGGAAAGTGTTGGAAAGAGAGACAGAGATAGATACAGGAAGAAAGAGATGAAAAATCAATTCAGGCGAGATTATTTGATGAAAATTCGAGGGTGTCCAAGAGAGAGAGAGAGAGAGAGTGGGGGGGGGGGGGGGGCAGAGAATGGGAAAGGATGGAGTAGTGGAGAGTTTGTGAAGGAGATAATTGCAATGTATATGTGTTTTGTGTTGATTAAATTTATCAGATTTTCAAAGTGCATTATCTTTTGAAGATCAAGGTCGTACATCTACAAGCCATATACCTTTATGGATATTGATTAACAAATTCTTTGGTATAGGTCTTCTCACGCAGTCACCAAAATTTTATCATCACACGTGATTAGCCAGCCCCCCCCCCCCCTCCCCCCCCCCCCCCATGATCAGTGATAGTAAAGAAAAGATATATACATGTATTTGGCATTTCCATGGAAGTCTGTTAATACATTAAAATTCAACAGTTTGGAACCTAATTATAATGAAACTGAACAGGGGCGTAACAGGTACCTGTTATCAGGGAGGGGGGGGGCAGACCCCAAAATTTCCCGGTAACTAGTCTATGTCTAGAATCTGTGGCGTAGCTGCATTTTAGGAGGACGGTAGTGCTCCACCGGCGTAAATCCAATTTGAGGAGTGGGGTATGAAAAACTTTTAAAACGATTTTTTCCCTCTCACACACATTTTGATATCTATTCAGATATCAGAAAATAACCACTTTTCTGGTTTTGAATCGCATTTTCGAATAAGAATTCTAAAATATGACGAAAGAGCGAAGCGAGCGAGCCAAAAATAACCACTCTTTTTGTTTTCAGTAGCATTTTCAAATAGAAATTCTAAAATATGATGGTTGTTTATGATAGATATTCAGAATTTTTACTAACTGATTAATCAAAATATATTTTCTTCCTTAAAAAGTGTGTCTGCCTGGGGGGAAATTTGTACACACCATCCCCCCTCTCCCCGTAGTGGGGGTGATAGATCCCCCACCCCCTGGAATTTACGCCAATGTAGTGCTCCCTAGAGGGGAGGGGGAATTTTCCCCCTCCCGCGCGAAGCGCGGAAGCTCCGACGTTTCTTTGAATTGTTAGTTGTCGGTAATTAAGTCTATCTTCTGTGGCGTAACTAGGATTTCATTTTTAGGGAGAGGTAGTGCTCCGTAGGGGGTGCAGGAAGCTCCGACGTTTTTTCTTTTTGCTGTCAGTTCCCGCTCTTCTTACGCTTTCTGCTTGTTATCGGGGGGGGGGGGGGAGCAGGCATACGCATAGCCAAAAATTTCCCGGTAATTTAGTCTAGAATCAGTGATTTCATTTTAGGAGGACGATAGTGCAAAGCGCGCTCCCTAGGCATGCTAGGGGTAGGGTGCAGGGATGGTGATTTTTCCCCTCCCGCGCGAAGCGCGGAAGCTCTGACGTTTCTTTGAATAAATTGTTCGTTGACTTTTCCCGGCCTCTTACATTCTCTGCCTGTTATCGGGGGGGGGGGGGCAGAGCCGAAAATTACCCGGTAACTAAGTCTAGAAATAGAATATGCGGAGGTGAGCCCGCACCGCGATTTGCTTGTTGCGAAGCCCTTAGCGGGTGGGGCCCAGGGTTCTGGCTTAGGGCCCCTGTTGGGGTCTATAGGGAAAGCCACTGCGGGGGTCCAGGGAATGGAGCCCCCAGAAACTCCGGGGTTTGGGTACTAAATTTTCCCTCATTTCTTTTGTTTCCCTTTGCCTTTTTTCTTTTTCCCCCTTTCCCTCTTTCCCCCCTCTCTCTTCTTCTCTATCCCCCTTTTCCTTTTTTCTTTCCCATTCTCCTTCTTCCTTTCCCTTTCTCCTTCTTTCTTTTCCTTTCTTCTTCTTTCTTTTCCTTTCTTCTTCTTCCTTTCCCTTTCTCCCTTCCTTTTTCTTCTTTTCCCTCCCTTTCATTTTTCCCGGTGGTTTGGTGGATTTTCCCGCTGAAATCCTTCAGGGGGGGGGGGGGGGCACTCTGCCCCCCCCCCCCTGCCCCCCGGCTGTTACGCCATGCACTGAAACTGAAGTACTTGCATATCATAAATAGATTAATATCAAAATTTATTTTTTTTTACCCGATACTTCGTCATTTGAAGGTAGTTTTCTCACGAATATTCGCGTAAAAGATTAGTCTCATGTCAATGACCACAATTGCTAAAAATCACATTTGTTACCACACGATTTACCCGACCTTTCGTAAATACAGGGGGCTGTTTTCACGAAAAGTCGGGTTACGCGATTACACGGCCCGACGCGATCACCCGATGGTTCGAAGTAAGCCATTTTCAGATGGCGCTCTTACGTTTTGACATTGTAACCTAATGGAGGTGCTTTTTTTCCCTTTTCTTAGTTTATTTATTTATTTATTTTTACCACTGGAAAAAAGAGGATATAATTTTGTATTTATTTCTCTTTTTTTGTGTGGGGGGGGGGGGTATGGAAATGATGATGAAAATAGAGCCATTAAGTAATTTTAAGATATCCGAGCTGCAAAGTCCGCCATGCTATCGGTGTATGTAATATCTTGTAAAACTGAACTCCTGATAATACACTTCAAAAACATCATCATGCTTCATAAAAAGTGAAAGTATACCAATGATTGGAAATGCCAGACCCTGTTTACACCATAGACTACAGTGTTAAACAAATATAACGTGTACCCCGGGACGGTTTTACAAATGGCACTATTCAGTTTTAGATATCTTTGTCGTAACAAATATTTCAAAACCTACTTATTCCTGCCCGTTTATTTGTCCTCCTGAACATATTTATGCAACACAGATATCAAAAGTCAACAATTCAGTAAATCATGCCTCCACAAACATACCGGATTCCTTTAACGAGGGTCGAACTGTTACTGATTATGTGTATAAAAATGTTATGCAACGCAGACAACAACATGCAATTCGCGGGTTTTTGTTGTTGTTGTTTTTTTATGCGTCCGTGATACGTTCCCCATGCTGCTTGACTGATAATTTCTCAGTGATGGGCTCTAAAAGCAAATTGATCAAACATAAAAACATTATTTCCCTTTTATTTTCTTTTTTTTTTTCTGTGGTTATTTTTCTGGAGCTTTTCTTTTTCTTTTTTTTTTTTCATTTTTCTGGAACTTTGTATCAGTCATACTTGAAAATGGAAGAGCGCCAACTGCAAGTACATGTAAAGCCGCCTTTTGTCACGCCATTACAATAAACTGAATGGAAGTCAGTCTGTCTAAACATCAAAATGTAAAACAAACCACACAGAACAAACCATTAGGTAATTAAATGGACTGACAAACCCACAAACCCACACACCCTCACACCCCCGCACATACGAATTTCTGATCACATTTATCATTCGTCTGTTCTCTGAATGAAATTAGATAATATAGCATTTGAAAATTAGGGTTTCGCATTTCAAATGGTTGAAATAAACACTACAACCTCTAAATCCGAGAGAGGGAGAGAGGGAGAGAGAGAGACAGAGAGTGAAAACATTTGAAGGGGTTAACACCAAGAACGAGCGTTTGGTATGGAACTTTATTTATGCAGATTTTATTTCTTAAAACTTGAAAAAATGTTTTCATTGCTGATTTCACATGAAAAATAAGATATCGTCATAATAGTGCTCTTCGAGCAAAATGCAAACACACTTTACTGTATCCTCTCGTAATAAAATAAAATTGAGATTATTGCCATCGTATTCCTTGCTTAATCGAGTACTACTCAGTCATTAATTGCTCCCCCCCCCCCCCGAATATTCTTGGACTAATTCATCAACAGTCTGTCAAAAATATATTTCTATTGTTAAGTGGAAGGGCATTTACACATGAATGGCAAACTGTCAAATTTTGCCATTTTTACTTTTGTACCTTGGAAGAGAAAAACGGACATGTTCAATTTTGCGTAAAGTTTATTTTTATGTTCACATACCAGATCAAAAGACCATTAAATTCCCTTTAATTTGATATATGACACATTGATTTTATCAAAGTTTTCTATAAAAAAATCTGAACTTGAAAAAGTGTTTACTTTTTTGGTTGTTGAGTGTGTATATATATATATACATATACAACCCTTATATGTTACATTAGGTGGACATGCTTTGTTTGTGGACATCCTTGTTTCTTTGTTGTGGTGTCCACCTAACCCTAACCCTTACCCTATTGTTGTGAGTCCAGCTAATGTACCCTATAGCTGTATATATATATATATATATATATATATATATATATATATGTGTGTGTGTGTGTGTGGGTGTGTGTGTGTGTGTGTGTATATATATATATACACACATATATATATATATATGGGTATATATATATATATATATATATATATACATCTTCTTCTTTACCGGTCATTCAGTCTTTCCTCGCTTCTCTCCTTCGATAGTATTTAAGAAAGAGGACAGCATTCATCTCAAGGGCGCAGAAAACAATTCCAATACCAATAAACACGGTAGTGAATGACTGCGTAGCATCCTTTATCAGACCTGTGAATGAACGAACAGAACTCCTTTAGTTACTTTCAGTTTAATGAATGCTCACTTATAATTTAATCAGAAATCAATTTGAACTAGGCTAAACAAAGAAAATACCAATATTATTTTCTGGTAATTTTGCTCATTTTACTAATCAATGCGATAAAAAAATATCTAAACAACCACATTTCTTACCATGACAGATTCCTTGAAAAGGAAAACTAGTGCACCCCCTTAATTTCAGACGTATTGCTTATAGGGCATGGCCACATATTTTCCAGGGGGCAAGAATGCGTAAAATGTTCAAAGAAACACACGAGAGAGGGAGTGAAGCAAGCGAGATGGTCATGAGGGTGCCTTTACGTTTTTCCTAAATTGAAATTAAAGGTTAGTATAGTGCAAACTTTTGGTGGAATTTGAAAAATGTCAGTAAAAAAAAAATGTAAGTTTTAGAAATTTCGGGGGGGGGGGGGTACAACCATAGGATAATCGATTATACCTGCTATAAATCCTCCCGACATCCTTCCAAACCCTGACATCAGCCCATCAATGCCGGCAGCGATGGTGAAGTTCTCGTCCGATACCGAATACTTGAGGTAGCCTGAAAGTGCAAGATTGCAAGAGAAGACACAGCAGCCCTGAATAAAAGCCACTGCGCACATCTCGGGAAACGTCGTGATTAACGGATCCGCCAGGAAGGTGACTGCGGATAGCATGTAGAATATGCATGACAGGATGATCGGGTTGGCACCGAAGTAGAGAAGAGCTATGAAAAGGACTCGGCCTACGATACCCCCCGCTCCACCGATAGTCGAAACAAAGGCTGCTCTAGAGCTAGGGATTCCGTGCCATTCAGCTCTCGGTACCAGAAAGAGAACCCAAGCATTCAAACAAGCAGTGGTGAAGAAAAGTAATGGGAGGGTCAAAGTAAAAAGGGGCTCCTTTTTCAAAATTGAATTTTCAATCCATTCTAGGATATTCCTACAAAGCTTGGCGGATAAAGTGGGTTCTGTATGGTTTAATGATTGCTCCGATGTTTCTCGTTCCTGGCTGTCATCCGCTTCTTTTGCAAGAAGACCAGTGTTTTCATCGTCGTTCCCCTTCTTTAAGGGTCTTGGCAGGCTGTCCTTGGGTTTCCTCAGAGTAGCACTTGCTGGAATGGCATGCAAAGTAATGGCAGCCAGTATGAGCATAGCTCCACCATAGCCATATGCCTCTAATGACATCTCGATGATGAATGGTGCAAGAAAAGCCCCCGATGTTCCGCCAAGATTTGTGAGTGCAGCCATCAACACGTAACTTCTTTTGAAATATTCATTCAGCATTACTTTCGTTGATAGGTAACCCATGGATAAGCCAATACCTGTAAAAGAAAATAAGACGCGACAATTTAACCAATAGATTAACAAAAGTGTCATGCTTCAAAGTGAGTTTTAGGAAATTGTATTTTGAAAAAAAAAGAAGTAGAATACCAATCAAAACAACAGGAGGGCATAGGTCAGCCTACCTACCAACTGACCAAGTTTATTCACATGCAACCAACAACGCAAGCAATGACTGCATTTTTATTCATCAACGGCATTATACGTTAACATCGAAATTTACACAGTGATCACTAATCCTCTTCTATCTTTCTACTCAGTATTGCTTAAAAGGAATTTCATTTCATATACTTTGAGCTAACCTACTGTAGTTCGGTTGCAGCCATTGCTCACTTTGCACTATCGTAAGAAAAATATATAGATTGGGTTCCAAAAGAAACTTATAATTTCTTTACAAAGTAACCTTTACTTAGCACGTGTCAATAATCAAGAGATTGTTTCAATCATAAAGAAGCTATAGGCAGTCAAATCGCAGAGTTTCTGAATCCAAAGTAAAAAAAAAAAAAAAAAAAAATGGCACAACAAGGAGCTGTTAAGTACAATGAAATGAGATGGGATTAAACAAACTTCTGAGTTGATTCACTGTTGCATGTGTCCTCCCCGAGCATCAATGCATGCTGTACACCTTTCACGCATACTCTGCACTAGGCGTCTGGTGCAGTCCTGAGTAAGTCTGCCCCATTCCTCTTGCGAGGCTGCGATGATTGTCTGCTGATTGACAGCTGGCGGTCTCCTCAACGCAACCCGTCGACCAAGCTCATCCCACAAATGGGCAATTCCACGGCAACTGACGTTACCAAGATAGAGTACTAGTGGTATTGTTTATATTGTAGTTTTGTGATTGACACTTGTTTCGGCTTTTAATTACTATAGATAAATAAGTTGATAATGGGGAAGAAACACATGGATAGTTTTTATCTTAAACTGCATTTCTTATCACACAGCAAGCGAAAAAGGGGCCGGTAACTGACGTTACGCAAAAACGCATGGAAAATGATGGTGTCGAATCAATTTTGTCTCAGTCTCAGACTTGTAGGGATTATGTCATTCATTTGACATTACATTTAGGTTCCTGGGAAGAGATGTGCAAAATAATGAGCCATTTGAGTAATTTGTTTTAGTGTCATTAAGAATTTACTGAAGACATGTTGGTAACTGACGTTACGCTTAAATTCAGCTTAGGTTTTGTAGGATTTTTAGGTTTTTTACATTAGTGTTTCATTCATCAACTACCCAAAGTCTGTTAAAGTAATCCATTAAAATCAATTAAATGAAAACAGATCTGAGTAAAATGAGTAAATATCAGAATACGAGGCATTTAAAACACTTTTCCCAGATCATAGTCCCATATGTGCAATTTTTGTTTGTTTATGTTGTTCTCCGTAAGAAGGTCGAATTATTATTTTTTTTTTTATGTTTAATGTTTATTCGTAACAAAAAGAAGACCCTGTAGTGATTTTAGATTTTTATTTGGAATTAACAAGGCACAGTGCAACTTCAAATTTTGAGCTCTGTGTCCCATATGTTGTGGATTTGCCCAAATGCTCAATGGGGTTGAGATCTATTACTTTTTGTGCGGGAATTCTGTAACATTTGATTCAGAATTTCTTTGATGTTAACTGCCTGTAGCTTCTTTGTGATTGAGCCAATCACTTAAACATGCTCGTGGAGGACACGCGCGATACTGAATCAACTCAGAAGTTTGCTCAATCCCATCTCATTTCCATATTGGACTCCGGGGGGGGGGGGGGGCACTCGACCCCAAAAGTGGTAGGTATGTGCCGCGGGCGAGATAAAAAACGGGGGCTTTGGAACGGGCTTATTGTGAAAAGGAGGGTCTTCGGAACGGGCTTCGGAACTACAAATGTTTGTGAAAACGGGGGTCTTTGGAACGGTTCGCCTGCGTGTGAGTGCGTATGTATCCCTATGGAACGGGCATACGTGCATGCGGCTAGCCCGGCGGCACGGGCGCCGGGTGCGCTCGCGCAGAGGCGATGGTCGGAGAGCCCTCTGCGGGCCGCTTTTCACCAAAAATGCAGGTCATTGTAGCGGATCAATGCGGCCGGAACAGCTTAACGAAAAATATGCGAAGCTTTGGAACGGATTTCTGTCTTCTTTTTTCTCGATAAGAAGAATATGCTATGCTTTGGAACGGCTTTCTTTGTTCTTTTTCTCAATAAGATAAAAAATGCTATGCTTTGGAACGGAAATTTGAGTGTAAAAATGGGGGTCTTCTCCGCGGCACATACCTACCACGCATTAATACTGAGTGCCCCCCCCCCCCCCGGGATTGGGCTTAACAACTTTTTGTTCTGCCATTTGTGACTTTGGATTCAAAAAATGAAATTTAATCAGTGTCCTTGTAAAGAAGTGATAAGTTTATTTCGGAACCAAGTTTATATATAAATATAAATATAAATATATATATATATATATATATATATATATATATGTATATATATATATATATATATATATATATATATATATATATATATATATATACATATATATATATATATATATACATATATATATATACATATATATATATACATATATATATATATATATATACATATATATATATAAATATATACATATATATATATATATATATATATATATACATATATATATATATATATAAAATATTGGGTTGCCCGCTACTGGCGGTTTCACGCTTGGCGATCTTCAGGCGGACTGGCTACTGGGTTTCCCTCGTGTGGGGCGATGGATGCACGGAACGGCTACGGTCGGGTGGTTTCTTCTCCCTATTGTTGTGACGGCATTTTGTAATTATCTCAGATCGGCGGTTGATCACTTTCATTTTCATTTTTCATTTATATATATATCATCATCATCATCACAATCATATCGATCTTAAGTTGACATTCAAATAATATATACATATGACTGGATCGTCGTAAGCTCATAAGAGCTTGATGAAGACGTCCAGAACACATATGATATAGGTAGCATTCATATAAATGATGCACATTTGTCACAAAAATTAGAATGAGAACAGAAATAGACTGAGTGAGAGAGTTAGAAAGGGAGAAAAAGAAAGGTCAAAGAGAATTATGAAAGAGAGTACTCTTTCATATGAATAATGTGGAGAATACTTGATATATTCAAACATCTTAACACTAAAATATAAATTGAAAAGAACTACGTGTATGACTCGTTACTAGGCCTACGTGATTTATTTGTAATGCATAACAAATAACAATAAACATGAAATACGGGAGCGAAGGTAGAACCATGCAATTAACAATAGTTATAAGCCTCACGTTTCATATTTACAGAGAAGGGCATTCTTTATTTGTCTCTTCAACATATTTTTCGTTGGGCACATTCGAATATCAAGTGAAAGGGCATTCTAGAGGTCGGGGCCAGTATGTCGAATAGATCGTTGGGCAATATTGAATTTTTGAGGAAAAAATCAGGAAAGACCGAACAGAAAAAAGGAAAAACCGCCAAAGGAAAGTCACGTGGTTCAACCCACCCTATAGTAGTAATGTAAAAACCAAAGTTGGCGGCAAATTTCTGAATTTAAAGAGGCTCTGTCGTGGGTTTTCATGGGGAGTAAATCATAATTTGCTGACACCAGACTTTGTGAAAAGCACTGGTAATACCTGTAATAGAGCTACATTTCTGGAGCACAGCAAAACAAGGTGTCCCGCCATAAACATTCTTCGGCCTGCTTCGGACATTCTCGGGCCAGGGAAAGTGAGATAATTACTTTGCCATATGGGGCAAAGGGTGAAATGTACAGAGCATGACATAAGGTCTATTGGTTATAAAACTCATAATGATGGACAACACCTGTTATGGGTAAGCACCCATGGTGTCAAATTCGCCATGAAAGCCCACGACAGAGCCTCTTTAATTGCCAAACACTTCCCAGCCGATAATATACTGCATAAGATTTTGAAATAAAAACACTGTCAAAGTCAGTTATAGCTGCATGAAACGCATAGATTCTGTCATAAAGTCGCATAATGACAGAACCATCAAGAAGTCAAAGCAAACCGAAAACCCTCGTGAGAAAACTTGTAACTGTAGGGTGAAGGAAGACTGCGCCTCTACGTGGCAATTGTCTGGTCAACGCGATCGTCTACAAGGCCACTATCACCCATGGCCAAAATGATGTAATTACTAAAATTTACTTCGGACTCGCGGGGGGGGGGGGGGGGGGGTCTTTCAAGGAAAGGTACAGGAACCACACCGAATCATTTCGACACGAAAAATATAAAAATGAAACTGAGCTTTCATAGTACATTTGGGGACTCAAAAAGGAAGCAAACAAACTACATCCATACATCTGTGCATGGAAGAGAAAGTGGCTATAGCCACTAACAAAGGGAAAGCGATCAACCGTCAATCTGAGATAATTACAAAATGCCGTCACAACAACAGGGAGAAGAAACCACCCGACCGTAGTCGTTCCGTGCATCCATCGCCCCACACGAGGGAAACCCAGTAGCCAGTCCGCCTGAAGATCGCCAAGCGTGAAACCGCCGGTAGCGGGCAACCCAATCTTTGAGGTATGTCTAATATGCTCTGCTGTATTGCATTGAGCACTATAGCTGAACTTGGTATAACCTCTGTACTATATATATATATATATATATATATATATATATATATATATGTATATATATATATATGGTATTTGCCCTGCTTTAATCATGGAAAATGTGTCATCACAATATTATGGCATTGGGTAATCAACGGGAGACTATTATAACGTCAGAACATTACTTAAAAACTCATTTTGTTCAAAAAAGTATAATTTTTCACTGACCTCGCCACAACAAGTGGTAGCATACCCTAACCCTTCCGGGCATCTGCCGAAAACTGATTTGCAAGTTTTAGGTTTTAAAGTTCACAGGGGCCTTTCTCTACAAAGTGAAACAAACGGTCACACACCGTGACCATCTAATTTTGCCTCATTGCTCGAAAAGCAGATAACATTTCTATTTTTTTTTTACGTCACCAGTTTATCACAAGAAAAAGTCTCCCTTTCTTTAATAAGAATTAAAAATTTCCCAACTAAAATGTTTCACAGAGACGTTAAAAAACGCCCCTTTTTTTGAATGGTCACACACGTGACCGACCTGCTTTTCACCTCTAAAAAAAAAGATAATTTTCATTCATCTCTGGAAAATTCCTTTAACCCATTCCTGACAGGAATTATTTAAAGCCTAATTCGATCAGCTTTTATTCTTCAAATTGGCAACACCAACTTTTTTATTTTATTGCTACATTTTTCTTATAAAACGTCATGTATCTGAAATGAATATAAATTGACAGAAATTATGATGAGAAGTCAAAAAGTTGCCAATTTGCAGGGGAAAACAGTGATTTTAAACCTTCTATCACATTGCCAATTTAAGGATTTTAATGCTTATTTTCCTTTTAAAAATTTTCAGCATCAAACATCAAATATTGACGCAACCAAAATGGGCACAGTTTGTGTAGAATTTTTTGCTCTTTCTGCTCATGTATTTGGTATGATTTTTAGGGCTTTGCATCAAAAGATATTAGGCCAAACCACAAAATGTGGACCTCTGTCATGAATGGGTTAACATTGTTCAAAGCAATCTCCACCATGCGGTAATGAAAAGTGGGAACTTACACTCTCAAGGAAATGCGAGAAAAATAGGTTGGAATACCAAGAATACCAACAGAAATCACACACTTGACTAACCTTATTTGACTTCTGAAAGAAAAATCATGTACGCCCTTTTTGAATAATTGCCTTCAGTCTATTTGGGGTATTAAATACAGTTATTTAAAATCCAAAATGAGAGACTTCTGCTACAAGACATACTGACAAATTAGTTTTGAATAAGCTATTTTTAAGGATTTGTGTCACACACGTGACTGAGAATGGCCCATTGACTGAAATCCAAACATATTGGATTGTTCTCAATTTTCACAGAATACAACAAAATTTTACAGAATGTAACAAAGTATGAAAATAACACAATATAACAATACAACAAAACTTTCACAGTCAGTGTATAACACTTAAAATTTAAAAAAAAAACTACTATAGATACAGGAAATTCAGGAGTATAGTCTAAACAGCAATCATATTATTAACAGAAAAATGAAATTAATATGAATTGATACTTATTTGAGTGCCTCGTATGAATATCATCGTAGTACTTTATACAAATAGCGTCCCCCCCCCCCCCCCATTCATTATTCAGTAAAAATTATAGTAGATGCTGTTGCACCTACCGTTTCGATTACGACTTAGACTATAATACATAAAGACTTGCAATGTTGCTATATTGAAAATGTGTTAAGGCTGCTTCTTGATTAAAATGTGGGTAAAGTATAGATTTTACCTGTAATTGATAGGCATATTCCTAGACCTGGGATGGATCTGATAAAACAAGCACCAGTAAGAGTAGCAGAGCATAGGAAGGCACCAGTAAGAGCGATTACACGCGGTTTCACAGCACCCGTCTTCAAAACGTAGGCTACGATGGGACCTAAGGGGGGGGGGGGGTAAAATAGTGAGACACATATTTTTACGAATTACAGTACATTACATGATGCATATCTGAATAAATTCAAAATTCAGATGTAGATGTAAATGAAAATTGCAATGTAAATAATAAACTTTCAGCCCAATTAAATACTCACATGTGAGGTTCATTAACCCAGACGGTATGCTGCATACAAAACCCAAAGTTCTTGAATTAGTGGACAGAATTACAATCATGACAGGAATAAGGACTCCGAAAGACTTGGAAATCGCCATCTCGATACAATTGATGAGAAACTTGCTGAGTACAGTGGTGTATTTCCATGAATCTTTGGAGTCTTCATTGCAATTACGAGCCTTTGCCATGACGATTTATCTTTGAAATAGAGATAGTCGGTTTGACAGTCTTATTTAGCTAACAGTGTAACCAATATAAGTTACTTCCGTTGAAGTTTTTTGGCTGATTTATGATCCTTTGTGGTCTATGAACATTTTCAGCTTGGTTGCCCAAAGAGAAAATTTGAGCAATTTGCATCTGTATGCATACGGGTTGTACAACGCACAGAATGTTCAAACTGTATTGTGTATGTGCGCTGATACGGAACTCTAATGGTGAATGCAACCTGTAATAAAACGAAACGACCTAAGTTCTATTACATAACACTCGTACAAGTCTTCAGAGGTTAGCCTATCCCATGTGTTCGGGCAGTGGAATCACACAAAGGAATTCAAAGTAATTTAAAATTAAAATGAGGTATTGGCCGAGCCCCTATAAAAGGCCGGTGTCTCGAGTGGTATTCATCTTTTCCTTGTGTGCAGGCAGTGACGGACAGACCAGACCAGATGTATCTTCTACAATTCAACGAGCTGGAACCAGTGGGTTGTTCTCCAGGTAGGTATAGTCACAATGGTGGCTAGAGAACAGCGGCTCAACTTGCCTTGTCTTTGTGACTCGGCTTATGGACTGGGCGCGGCCCTGTTCCAATACATCCAGACATGCTCGGCATGCTGGTCGTATAGAGACTTGCAACACTCGCACCTCCATGGACAAGCCTGATGCTAGACGTACTTCAGAAAAAGTTTGCTGGTGTTGCCTTGCATGTCTTGGCGACATGGCTCAGCATGAACGTGGGCGAAGCCCCGTTCTATTTCTTCCAGACTTGTGTAAAAGGCTGGATTTACATGCAAGCAAAGTGACATTCCCTCCACTGAACTCCTTCCACAACCTTTCTATGTGGACCTTATGTCAACCTGGCGACTGAGTTTTGGGATCGGTATCCGATTCTTTTCTTCTGATTTGTTTTTCAGAAGCCCTTCTTTTTCATCATTAGACAACTACAGTATACATGACTGTACACTGTAAAATGGTGAAAAACAAAATGCCAGTTCGTCAAACTTATTGGTATAATTGACCGAAAGTGCGGTTAAGGCGAATTGATGCTTTCTACTCAAAGGAAAGTGTGTACAGGCCTGAATATCCACGCAATATCCAACAATACATGCTCCTTTGCATGGCCCAAAAATTACAAAAAAAAACCAAACAAACAAACAAACAAACAAACACCCTAACTGAAAAGGGGTAATGAATACGAGCAACATCTAATTAAAATGTTCCAGTTTTCCACTCCTTTCCTTTCAGGGAAAACTATACGAGAATTGAATCAAGCTTCAATCAATTGAAGGCCACGTACTGTACGTGAACTTCTCGGTGCTTGCATTTATGTTATGCACATCGAGCAATTCTACAGTTACAAAGTATCGGGGAATCATACCAGAGAAATGATGGAACCTTTCCAAAGTCCAATTTGAATCCTCAATACGGGATTTGCAGCCATGTCAAAGACGGTGAAAATCCTAACCAGTGAAATAAAATAATCACGGATGTACATGCATGACTCGTACAATTAAGATATGTGTATGTGACAAAGATTCACTATTCATGATAAAGGACGTACATCGTCAAATAGTATACAAATAGCGAATAGACATGAGTGCGATGGTACGAGATTTCGCATGAGGTGAAAGAGCGACCTTCTATTCAACGAGGCGAAGCCGAGTTGAATAGAAGTTACGTCGCGATCTTTCACCGAATGCGAAATCTCGTACCATTGCACGAATTAGAATATTCGCTATTTGTATTGTACAACGCCTCAGAAGTCTGAGAAATTGATGAAAATCAAGAAAACACAGTCACATTTTGGTTAAGAAATCAAGGTTTATAAAGCAGGAAAAGAAGTTCCGACTGCAAAATGCAGCTGGTGCCGGCTATAGATACGCGCACGTACGCGCACAGACTATGCAAAAATCAATACGCGTATAGGGTCTACAACGCAAGCTACTTGTGACATCACTAAAGAAATAAAAGAAGTAATTTGTGGGGATCTACTGTGACGTCACGCTAACCGTGCAATGGTACATTTTGGATGGTACATTTTGGATGGTACATTTTGGATGGTACGAGTGCAATGGTACGAATATCGCCCGTTCAGCTCCCATAGACTTGCGTACACCAAGCTGAGTAGGCGTTGTACAATAAACCAAAATAGTCAATGTAGAGAGTCGATGTATAATATTCAAACGCACGGATCTCCATGTTACCAAAAGACAGCTAGTTATATTCTTGCTTCTTTGTCAAGAAAAACCTTGTTTTCGCACATGGTGTAATGACTGAGGAAGATTCTTTTAGATGGACCACCAACACAACCTTTGGATTTGCTCACATAGGTCTAAAATTTCTAAAGGGAGACTTTGTGATCTGCAATTATATTCTCCTGTGGAGTAATAGGTATAATGAGCTATGGCTTAATAGCCTTAATTGAATCTACTGTCATGAATATTAAATTATTCAAAACATATTATGACGCACAGCAGAGGCAGAGCATTGTACTGTTCATGGAGCCACTCCAAATTAAAAAGAAAAAACTGAGCAGAAAAAGTGAACTCATATTTCTTAAACCTTTCAGATTTATAAAGTTCTGATTACTTCAAGAGATGTATTACTTAACATTATGCAGCTTTGAGATGTAAGCTTTTCAATGCCGTGATTCTTAGAAAGTAAATAGATAAATAAGGCCTTCTTCAAGTTGCCAATTTACTACGACGTTCAACGCTTGATTCTCGTCGGCTACGGTGATGTGGTGTCCATTTTTTTAAACAACATCCATGAAAGGGCATACCTTTGATATTCCCTCAAATAATTCATCTGAGATAACATCTTGAATATGTTATCACCTGTATTGTGTGCCTCGAAAAGGATTGACGAATATCCTAAGCAACAAAAAAGCCCTTGTTGGTTAACTCATCAAAAATCAATACAATGACATGCATTCTGTCATAATATGGTTTGGAAAGTGCAACCATGCACTGTAAAATACTATTCTAATTTCACTGAACCAAACACTGAAATTTCGAGATCGTAAGAATGCTTTATGCACAACTGTTTCCCTTCAGCATGTTTAGAATACCTTTGTCGTGTTCTATTCATGAGTGGAAAAAAAAACTTTCGAACACTTGCGTCATTTTAAAAAGAATTTCAAACATGTTGAATGCTTGTTCTGTGTGCGACCTGTGTCTATGGTACTCAAGTCAATTATCCAGAGCTCGTGGCTTTTAATTTCGCCACTGTCTCCAATGCATTATCGAACAAAGGAAGAATACTTGAATTTGTATACCCTTAATTTCAATGTAAGGTACTTGACCTCTTTAGGCATATTTTGACTTTTTTCCAAGCAAGTTAAGTTTGTCTTATTATTGGTGGTACATATACACTGCTACTGCCTAGCTTGCAGAATGTAGTTTTATGTTATAACGTTACCCACTGATGATATCCATTCATCACATAATTTGACTGGGTACAGCGATTCGTTCGTATAATTTTGCAAAAAGTGACTACTCACTGAATGATAATCACAATGATTAACATTTTGACTCGATAATGATCACACGCCTAGTCTGACATTGGCAATATTGTGTGAAAGAATAATATCGTTGGACTCGAAAGGAAAATAATACAATTTCACAGTGTTTGAATATTTTCTGCTTGTAAACAGCAGCAGCAACAATAATAACAACATGATGATGATTTTGATCAGCTATTGCTTGATCTGTTGAATGGTTTATTGTACATACGGTACGTTTTTGCATCGAAATGAACAGATGAAAGTAACAGCTTACGTTTTGCGATGAGATGATTCATTGCATTGCTGCTCCGTTTTTCCGGAACATATGTCCTCCTAATATCGGTTCGGTAGATACTTTGGATTGTTTGAAATTAAACTTGAAAACGGTCATCCTTTCTCTCTTAGTTAGTTTCATCATGCGCCTTGGAATGTTTTTGATGCGATATATCAGGTATATAGCGCAATACAAGACAGTATAAATATTATGACATCACTCAAGAATAGTCATTCTGACGGGTTATTTACTCTTTTATTATGGAGAGTCTTCTTTGTATTCTCAAACCATATCAGACTGAAATGACCATGTGCGTCAAAGCCGTCAATCCGTTTCATAATTTCAGATGGACTCTGTCCAAAAACTTGCTGACAAGACCAGTTGGTACAATAAAATATTGCTTATTTTCAGCAATTTTCCTTGCTTCCGACACACATTAAATCTTATATATTCATCATTCTCTTGTTCGTCTGTAAGAATATTATACAGCAAGAAAAATAATCATTTGAATTATGATTTGTGCAAGCAAAATATTCGTGTACAGTGATACTGTATCAAAATAAACACAAAATACCAAAAGGAACATAAACAGAAGTACTTAAACCCGAGTGCCGAACATTACAATATTAATGAATTCTACTTTGCTCATTTTGAGCCCCCACTGATATATAAATTTTAAAGAAGACCACTCATCTTATCTGTCGGATAATGATACGGCAGTATTTCCTGCTCTAGATATACCTAGTTCACCCTTTTTGTTTTAAAAACGTTCGCACTTTAAGTTGCCTTGATTCAGGGGCCTTACTTTGCTTGAACAAATAAAACAGTCTAGCTTGTCTATGATATGAGATTATTCTTATAATTTTCTCTCATATTCCATTGGAAAAAAGATCTCAATGACAAACATAAATGTTTGTATCTTTCGTTTTGCAGACCTTCTGTACGGTCGTTGATTTGAAGGTAGTCATTAAATACATTTTCAGACATGAGTGAACCAAGATTTCAGATGTTCGCAACAAAATTTCTTCATTAAAAACTGCATAATGAAAATTGAATTAATGAATATGATTTGGTCAATCGTAATTATGTTACGACAACATTGATATCGCAAAATCACAATTTTGTTTTGCGAAAGCTGTCATCCATATTCGATGTGAATGGAGATTATTACCTGATCACTTTGGAATAAGAATGTAGGCGTCAAACGAATACATTCCATATCACCCTTTTGTTTCGTTAACTGAACTCAACGGCATGTATTTGCGGGAATCAAAATGATAAGAAGAAACGCCAAGTACGAATTACCTTATCTCTTGTGATGTATATTCTCATTACTTGTCAAAAGTAATCAACACTGAATCAACAGAGTTGTTAAACTCTTCTCGCATCAGTGCACATTATCAAATTAAATATATGATTAACGTTCTCCTTGACCATTGTACCAGTGAAACTGAAAAATAGCTAATGTGCTTAAGTGATATCTATAAAATGGAGTATCAATACTGTACTGAAGAAAGCAGAAAATATCAACAGAACAATTGTAATTATTTCTCCTACATCAATTGAACATGTATAGATTTAAACAAATGAAAGGAATGATCTCGACACTTATCATTATGATTAAAATGAATCAGATGAACTTCACCATGTTCATAGTTTTAAAAAGGGCAATCAAGTTTCCCATGTATGGAAATGAGTCATCTTCTGTGATTGGCTGCTTTGAAGATGCTAACCTCTGAAGACTTGTACGAGTGTTATGTAATAGAATTCCTAAATTATACAAATAATAATGAAGTATAATTAGAATTCTATATAATAATAATAAGAAGTACAAGTCGAAGAGGTCCCGCCCTTTATTATCTTCTCACATTGTTCCGGTTTTCCCTCCCTGATTCACAGAAGCTGACAAATGGTTGCTTTTGTGTCTTCTCAGTATTCTTATTGTTTGCAAACAACTGTTTTCAGAGCATTCTATCGAAATAAAGTGTCCGCAATGTACTTTGTACATTTCATTTCCCTTAGGTTTTGAACAACACATTGATTGACGGTTTACTATGAAAGAATCAAGTGTGAAATACAATGAATGATAATTCTTTCAAACAACACAAAATGATTCCTTTTGACAAGAATGTATTTTCACTTCTCCTTTTCTATACATATTTTCACTTTGAAAGATGAATACCACTCGAGACACCGGCCTTTTATAGGGGCTCGGCCAATACCTCATTTGAATTTTAAATTACTTTGAATTCCTTTGTGTGATTCCACTGCCCGAACACCTGGGATATGCTAACCTCTTCGACTTGTACTTCTTATTTTTACATAGAATTCTAATTATACTTCATTATTATTTGTATAATTTAGGAATTATACACACAATCAGATATGGATGTGTACATCCAGCTGGGGTTTGTGGGATATGGAAACCATTTCAGTGCAGGGGCGGCGCTACAGTGGGCGGGGGGGGGGGGGGCAGAGGGCGAATGCCCCCTTTGATTTTTCAAGTAATAAAAAAGGGGGGAGGAGAAAAGATGAAAAAGGAGGAGGAAGAAGAAAGAAGACGGAGGGGAAAGAGAGCCCGGGGGCTTGCAACTGTATAATACCCATGTTTGTTCATTTAAAAGGTCATTAAATTCACCTATGGGTCATTTTGCCCGCCCCTGTTTCAGGTTTTTTTTTTTTTTTTCTTACAATTAGAAATCACGTTTTCGTACTATTATCAACTTGCTTATCTGTGAACAACTGTGAGTGTTTTTTTGCACCGAAAAGACCTGCTCCTAATGAACGGCGGTAATAATGTGCGCAAGCAGGTTGGCAGCCTTCTTGTATTGTTTTTAGTTTCTTTTGGGGTACATCTTCGTGTAATGTTAGCCGTATGGATTAAATTAACGTTATTTGAACACCTGAAAACCACAAGTATGTTTCTAATTCAATTGTACATTTTAAAAAGATTTTTTTTTTAATGTGACATGATTGTTGCAATCATATAGGGGGCCTAATGATGTACATATGTATCTATTCAATTAAAAAACTTTGTATTTTTGTTAAAATGCTATCTGTAGAGCCCAAACATTTTCCCACTGATATGTGATTCTGTGCGTGAACGCTACTTACGTCCGACTAGAATATGACTGTAGTAAACATGAAAAAATAGGCATATAAAGGAAGAATATACCGCTGTATACCATTCTTTATGAATGCATATAAGACTAAGTTTTCAAGCATTATAGATAACGAAGGTGACATATCCTTGATATTTAGTACTAAACCCCGACCTGTAATTGCAAACATATGTTTAAACTTTATTCAACATCCCTACAACCCCCCCCCCCCCTATTTTATGGAAGTATTCACGTCAGTGTACCCCGTTTCGTTTCATTGCCCTGATCGCAGGGTGAATTCACGAGATTGGCAACGCTATCATAATAATAACATTAACATTAACATTATAATGTTCCGTAACACCGCACATACACAATTAGTACGGAGTTCAGTTTACACATTCTGTGTAAGTTATCTTGGTTGGCATATCCTGTATTCATATAAATTTATGCAAATTTCTCAAAGTTGCTCTTTGGGCAAACCAAGCTGAAAATGTTCATAAACCACACAGGAACCTAGATCAATGAAAAAACTTCAACGGAAAGAACTTTTCTAGGTTTGCAAATTGTCAAAACGACTAAGAGTAAATATACGAGAACTAGGAAAGAATACCCCCGACAAACGGGTATGGATCTAAATCCACAGCTCTAAACTCTATGTTAACACTCTAAAAGAGTCTTCTTTTGATGGTGGGTTTGAGTAAAAAAGAAAAAGTTTTCCTTGTGAGGAACAAACATTGCAAGAACATAACTATCGCACAAGACATGCAATATGAATAGGGCTTTTGGGAGGAATAGAATATATATATATATATATATATATATATATATATATATATATATATATATAAATGTATATATATATATGATATTATGCGGAAACCCCTTTTTTCTAGAAATCGCGAGGTCGTCAGAGTACTGAGCCTATTTGTAGGGATTCGCACGGCTGACTTTAATGGGCCATATTTATTATGGCCCATTCCCTTTCCACAGAATTAACGGTTGCATCAGTCATGGACCCTACTAGAGATGGACTAATAATGGGAGCCTTTCTTTGATCTTATCATGACCGCCGCCACCTGAAAATGTGAATGTTGATGAGCACATTCATATTGTCGCGACAATGTTGATTACGTAATAACTAATCGTCACAAAGAAAACAACATTTTAACTTTCTTCGAATTCATTTCGCTTAAGTGTCATTTCAGGAAATGTACCGTGATTTCAGACCAGTTAGAAGAGCAGCGACCCCCATACTATGACAATTTCCTTGATATGAGATTGATTATTACAAAAGTAGACACTAGTGGACATGCATCTGACCACCCGTAGGTCAAAACGGCGTTTCGAATAGAGAAGCAAATTGCCGACGCGAACGCGAAATACATTGACTTAGATATTCTATAAAAGAGAAGAAAAGTTTTGATTTTGCTTACCAGCAATGTTCCTGAGGCTCTCAATTTTCCCCTTTCTGCTTCATATCTGATGAATGAACTGAAAATGGTGAATTTTAAGAAGAAAACTGACGCTTATCAGACTCGTAGGTCGACAGCATGTCGTCGAGTAGGCAATAGAAAAGCATGCTATGTAGTTTCGGTACAGACTTGTCACATTTTGAGGACGAGGTCAATTCATTGACCGAGTACACAGGATGAGTGCATCTGACCTTGCCTAAGTTTGAAAAATACATATCCTCTGCGGTTTTTTGACCTCATATTCCTTGGAAATGAATCGGATAAGTTTCAAAATGAAGTTTAAGATCATTGTGTTAGGGCAAAATTTAGGGTACTCTCCTCCAAACTGCTTGTTATTTCCTATTTAAAAATGTATACACAGCAATTTGTTATTTGTACGCCACAACTGAACATGCATTTTTATGATTTTAAGTGATTTATTTTCTTCTGCGTATGCATTTTGTAGATTTCTCAAATCAAACTTCTGGTTCACTTCAGGCTGACTGGCGGCGGTCGTGATGAGATCAAAGTGGGGGAGCATGTTTGGAATGTCACTGTGATACTTTTGATAGAGTCAGGCGCATGAATTCAATATGTTACCGATCAGTGTCCATCTCTCCTACGGTTAGCCTATAATCTAGGCGAAGGATGCAGCTATTGTCTTTGCTGCTACGCTAAACGTCTGATGCGGCGAGACTACGAACAGTTTTCATTTCATTTCATTTCATTTCATTTATTTTTTCCATTTTCAACTCAGATATAACAAACATAATTTTCAACTCAAAATAACATACATGGTTGTACAACATACATAATTGTACATACAAAATAATTACATAAGAAATGGTCAAAGTGAAATTTTGCAAATTAAGCATATGAATAAACGTTGAAAATGGAGGGGAATGATAAAAAGCCAGGCTTGTATTGTGCAAACCCCTCAGTGGATGCGGAGTATCCACCACCTATATCCACTCGTCTTGCTTAAGTCGTTGTTTTCTTACTATCGACTATGAATCGGTGGCAGTTTTCGTACGAAAAAATCCTCATGAATAAGAAATGAATAAGAAATGAATTTGACCAATCAGAAATACGTTTGGAGAAGAGGCGAATGCATATGCAATTTATAAGTCACGTGACATTACGTCAATTTCTTCATCCAAGATGGCGAGTATTTACAAACGCGGCGATCTTCTGCGAAGAAGTTTGACTTACGCGGCCAACAAACTAGGCATTTCTGGAGGAAAATTCCGAGAACTTCACGAATCTGCTATTCGTACAGCGTTATTGACGACGGCAGGGATATTTTTGTTGCCTTACCTTCCAGCTAGCACAAAAGCATTATAACAATATCATAAAAAATGTTTGGTCAACTGTTTTTGAAAATGTTTTGGGAAAATGTTAAAAATCATATGAAAATGTATGGCCTTGTAATGATCAAGAAAACATTTTTATAACGTTAGACAACAACATCAATAAAACATTCTAAACACATTTTTCAAATATTAAGCTTTGATGTTATAACAATATCATTTTTTATGTTGTCAAGAATGTTGAGAAAATGTATTAACAACATATTAACAATGTTTGAAAGTTATGTTATTAAAATGTTGCATTTATATCTTACTGATATTTGAAGAAAATGTTTTTAAAATGTTTTCAGTCTGTTCTTAAGACCATACATTTTCATATCATTTTAACATTTAATGAAAACTTTAAAATGTTGTTTTTTCCTAATGTTCTTAAAATGTTATTTAAGAAATGTTTCAAGAGATGTTTCAAGAAAATGTTTTACAAACGTTTTCGATCTGTTTTTAAGACCATACATTTTGATATCATTTTAACATTTTAAATCACATAATAATGTTATTTATGCCTAATGTTTTTAAAATGTTATTTTACAAATGTTGATAAAATGTTGCAATGATATCAGAAAATGTTTGACAAACGTTTTAAATCTGTTTTTAAGACCATACATTTTGATATCATTTTAACATTTATTGCAAACATTATAATGTTGTTTTTCCTAATATTCTTAAAATGTTATTTTTAAAATGTTAATTAAATGTTGCAATGATATCTAACGGATGTTTGAAGAAAATGTTTGAAAAAATGTTTTTAATCTGTTTTTAAGACCATACATTTTGATATCATTTTAACATTAACTGAAAACATTATAATGTTGTTTATGCCTAATGTTCTTAAAATGTTATTTTAGAAATGTTAATAAAATGTTGTAATGATGTCTTACAGATGTTTCAAGAAAATGTTTGTAAAAATGTTTTAAATCTGTTTTTCAGACCATACATTTTGATATCATATTAACATTTTCTTAAAAACCATAATAATGGATAACGGATTAATGATTTAGAATTTTAAACACAATGAACTCATTTCAAAATGGAAGTTTGTACATGTATCTTTCTGCAAAAAGGAAGACTGACCTTACACAATGTGAGGGGTAGATATTTTGTAATGCACATTATACAGATCAATGAAAATTATTACGTACTATAAAGATAATGGATAACAGTTCAAAAACTGTTCAAGAGTTATAAACTTTGACAGTTTAAGTTAATCCTTATTATAGGGATCTTTAATTGGCAATTTGCCCAGTATCTGTGATGTCATCATTGAAAACTCTTTATTCATTTTGTACGAAGAATTCAACATTTTCTTT
This sequence comes from Echinometra lucunter, assembly GCA_029962745.1. NCBI lineage: Eukaryota > Metazoa > Echinodermata > Echinoidea > Camarodonta > Echinometridae > Echinometra > Echinometra lucunter. The sequence continues at coordinate 341,482 of CM057168.1, read as the reverse complement.
ATTTCCAAGAGAAATAAAAATTATCTTGATTTTTGGTTCGAGTATGACATGGCTACATTTATAGATAGCAATTCTGCAAGCATATTGGGAAGAATTATATTGATTCCTAACTTGAAATTTGAAAATATATATATTTTTTTTTTGGGGGGGGGGAAATTATGAACAACATGAATTGGGAGTTGTCCACGATAATATCACAGATGCCGGCAAAGTTGCCAACTCAAGGGTCCTCATAATAGAGATTTACTGAAACTTTCAAAATTCATAACTCTTGAACTGAATGTCCGATTTTGCTCAAACTTTCACTGTTTACTCTTCTTGGTCATCTTTATTCATTCAGACGGCAATAATCTTGGGTTGCATTCTCTTATGGCACTGGCATCAGTCTACCTACACAACAATATCAACAACTTAAAGGGGGTACCCAATGCTGAAACAATTTTAGCTCATTTAAAAGAGCATGATTTTATTAGCCGAAAATCGTCTGCCTAAAGTTTTTTTAAAAGTCGTGTTGCCAAGGAAACCCCCAAATGTGGTAAGATTTCAGTATATTTTTGACCCCTCAGCTGTGACCCAGTTTCAACTGGGTACCCACTTTGACGTCAAAATGACGTCAAAGTGGGTACCTTGTCGCGCACTTCTAGCAAAATGCGCGCAAGGTATAATACATATTGTACAGTCTAGCGCGCAGCACAACTATAATGCGCGAGGCTGGGTACCCACTTTTACGTCATACCTTATACTCAATTTTTTTTGGTCAGCTCTTGACTTTTTATGAGAAAATTGGCCAAAATGCATTGATTTCGATTGAAAATCATCATATTTTTAATGTAATTTTTCTTAGAATTCTATTCTCGATCATATATAAAAAAAAAAAATTACCAATGTGTAATCACTTTAAGCATACTGTACATCTCCCCTCCAACAGCCATTACTTGTAAAAAGGATATCATGTAAATATACATTTTATATACAAAGAAGAAAGGCGGAGTGTGTGATACGTTCATATTTACATTAATGTGATAACAAGCATATCACGTACGGTTACAGTTCGTTACTCCGAAAGTTCATTTATTCCGAAGGTTCGTTATGCCGAAGGTTCGTTAGTCCGAAGGTTCATTTTTTCGAAGGTTCGCTAGTCTGAAAATGAAATTAGGTTCGTTATTCCGAAAGTTCGTTAATCCGAAAACGAAATAAGGTTCGTTAGTCCAAAGGTTTGTTAGTCCGAGAATGAAATAGGGTGGTTCGCTAGTTCTTTCGTTATTTTCGCACTAACGAACCTTATTTCATTTTTGGACTACAGAACCTTCGGAATAACGAACCCTATTTCATCTTCGGATTAACGAACCTTCGGACTAACGAGCCTTAGTTAGGAATAATGCCACAAATGTTCGGATTGACGAAACCTTTTTTTTTCCTACTAACGACGTCAACGCATATGCAATTTGCCTGTTTCGGAATAATAAACCTTTGGAATAACAAACATCACCCATCATGTACATAGATGAGAACCATGCCAAGAATACACACTGCTTATAATGGATGTATGTGCAATGGATGTATGTACAAACATAAAAACCCCACCAGCAACCATTACTGAAACCGTGACTAGTCAATAACAATTTCATATATTCTGCAGTCACAAGTCTCTTACATTCAACTCCATCAATCTATGTAATGCTGCATCTGATCTTTCGAATGACTTTATATATTAACGTGATATCCTTCATGTTTTCTAGGATATCCACTGAACATTTAAAAACACTTATTCATAAATGTTTACTTACAAAGTTTGGTATGAGGAACCATATTTATTGTAAACACATTGCCATTGGGCCTCTTGGCAAAAGCGTGGTAATAGTAATGTACTGTAATAAGAAAGTCTTGCAGTATCACGGCTTTTTGTACTTCAAATGGAGCAAGTTGTATTTTTCAATATTTTCATAAAACTAGAAGTTTGGCAGAGATACCAAGAGACATATTTCCTGTTGTGACAGTTTAAGACAGATAAAGTTCTGTGAAGGTTTTGCTTTCATTCAACAGTCTGCAAAACGAGTGAAGACAAGTAAAACAGAGAAATATAACAGCATCACTTGTTCATTGTCACCTGTTATTCCTTTCTGGGAGTATAATAACACAGCCTTCCTGCCAATTCATTAGAACTGCCATTTTGTTGCCCATTTCCAGAGACTAGGAATACTAGAAGTGTCTAGCGACCATGGGAATAATGCCTGAAACACATCAACAAGCTGCTGAGAGCATGTTTTCAGGGTCTCTCCTGACACACCATCTGGCCCTATTGCTTTATCAGATCTAATTGAAGCAAAAACTTTTTTGACCTTTTCACTTTTAACAATTATCCTATCATTAGCTGAAGTACATGTACTCTTTTGCCTACATTCCCGACATTGTACAAGACCGATATCGTGATTGTTGTGATCAAAACGACACTAAAACTCGTTCAAATCCCCTACAAAGACATTATACATCATCATAGTATGATGATACATTATCTTTTAGACTGACACCTCATATCCAATAATCAGTTTCAGTCCTTACCAGGCTGCTCTGGGATTGCCTTCTTTGAATTTGTTGTATGCCTTACTACTGAAATGATGTTTCCTATTCACAATGTATTTCTTGAAGCTCTTATTAACTGATTTCACCTTCTCTAAGTCATTATGTCTGAAAGCTTCTGCCTTTTTATTTAGAAAGGCTCTACACTGATTGTCTACCCATGGTTTGTTATTTGGATAGACTTTGGTTGCTTTCTCTGGCAGTATCATGTTCTCGAAAAATTTAATATAATCAGTTACAATACAACCTCTACAGCGACCTCGAGAGATGTACTTTCAAGCAGCACTTCCCTGTATGTACATGCGAAGTCGGGCCTTCAGAGTTTCAGCACTATCTTCCGACCACGTTTTCACTTTCCTCATTATAGGTTCAAAACGCTTCACCTTTTGCTTATATTGAGGCAACAACTGGACGACATTGTGATCAGAGCTTCCGAGAAGAGGCTTCGCAATTGCTTTGTAGCCATATTGTACATTTCCATAACATTCATCGAGAATGTGCGAACCTCTCGTTGAAACATCAATGTGGTGCAGATGCGACAAGTTGCTACGTAGATTACAACTGTTGAAATCCCCCATGACAAGTTGGACTGAATCAGCAGATGTGGTTTCGTTTCGTTGAAGAACATTCTGGATCTCAGCAGCAGCTACACCAACATCTGCTTTCGGCTGAATACTAGTATACACAACTGTGACATATATTTGCATGAATTCTCTTGATAGATAATGTGGCCGTACACCAATACAAAGCAGCTCAATATCTTGTGAGCAGTGCTGAGCTTTGACCGAGATATTACTAGCTTTGCACCACCTTTCTTTTACATAATAAGCACACACTTCTCCTCCAGAATCCGATGTACGGTCGCCTCTTACACATATGAAGCCCTCTAAAGCAGTGCTACTCTCTGATCCCTTGAAGATGACCATGTTACGCTGAAACACAAGTTACACAACATACAACTATATCACGGTATTCATATCTGTAGTTAACACATGCCTTCAATTCATCTAACTTGTTATGCAGAGATCGACAGTTTCCCATTACAATTGATGGAAGAGCAGGTCTGATGAATACCTTCACTCATTTTTCTGTCACTGGGGGAACTTCTTGAGGATATAACCTGTACACAATTGAATAAGAAAAACAGGAACAAGGCTGCGTCAAGATTCTGCACATTTATTTCTATCCTTTGTTTTTTATGTATTATTCACATATTTTTTCCTCATAAAAGCCCTTAAAAGTGTGGCACAAACATTCACCTTAAAAGTTTGAAACAACGCTTTCATGCTCTAATATCTAATTTGCATTGCCTGACCTCTGATTCTGTTTTACATGTACATGTAGCTTTTGTCATTTTTCAGTTGTATTACAATTATATTGTCTCATGGACTTTCATTAGATCCACGCCCTAACCAATATGACAGGACGTAATTTCACTTAAACGCCCTTTGATGTCTGGGTTGCATTCTCCTCCACAAAAATATTTTTCAAATGTGTAATCACACAATATCAACTTAGCATTGCCTGACCTTCAATTCCGTTTATGCTTTTTGTCGTTTTTCAGTAATAAGTATAATTTTATCGTTATAGGCTTTCATTATATCCAGGACATGTATTTCAAACCAATGATTTTGCTTCGTCTTTAAGAATATGGTATAAATTTGATAAAAACTTAAAAATCAGAAACATTTTGCACATGTGAAAGTTGAAGCAATGTTACCATGCAAATGAGATTCAGTGTCTTGACAGCCACATTGTTAAAGTTACAACTGAACAAGGTATTCTACCCTTTTTCAGCAACTTCTTTTCCTGTGAATTTGTTCACATGGTTTTGGGAAGTTGGTTGAGCTTCAGCCCCCTAGCAAATCTGGCTTAAAAAAAAAAAAAATGTAAAAACTCAATACGTGTGTCTAACTAAATTGCACTTTTCATAGACTTTGAAAGACTAAAAGCCCAAGAGTTTCAGGGGACTCTGCCCCTTGTTCAGGCTCCCACAAGCCCTAGAATCCAGTTGCTGGGTGTCAGCCCCCCCCCCCCCCCCATGCCCAGTTCATAACAATTTAGATAATTTGCATTTCTACTTTACCTTTCTAAAATCAGTTTTCATTTCTGATCTAAACTCAACATGTACATGTACGGTGTATGATAACGAGGTAGAACCATGGTACAACTCACCAATCAGTGCCTCCACACTATCTTCAGCGAGCCAGTACTGGTTTCCTAACTGCTTAATTAAGGCTGGAATTATTGGTAGCTCCCCTTATTACATGTAGGAAAAGCTGACCAATTTTCTCCTCCCAAAGAGGACGACGAGAAGTTTAGCTTTCTGCAGGAAGAAGGGTTGCACTTTATCAGTTGTGGGAGCTTCCTAGGAACCGAAAACAGACTCACCTTGCTGGTAGTATGAGAATTTTTTTTTTTTTTTTATATATGGGTATATATATATATGTATGTATGTATCTGTGTATATATATATATATATATATATATATATATATATATATATATATATCATTTCTGTGAGGATGTACAAAAATGGTCTTCATTTTCCCCAGACCCAGGCCCAGCTCCTAAATAGTATAAAAAACTGATGTGCTTTTTTTAATAGGAGCAGAAAATACTAGTAACCAATTGCAGAAAGTTTCACACCGAATCCCCCTGAATAAGCCAAGAATTGTAACAACTAACACAATAATGACATTGCATAATCCATGCATAATCGTGATAATGAAATGCAATTTACAGATAATTCATTCTGGACATCACATATCAAGTCAAGGATTAAGTTTTGACATTATATAAAATTACAATTAAATACGAAGCTAGCTTATCGATCCCGTAATTTTGCAGGCATTCACAGGGAAAATGGCCTTATTGTCTTTGTGTACAATGATAAAACAGAGAGGAAAATTGCTAGAAGTTGAAGCACCAAAATGATCAGGGAACATCAAATGACTGTCATAATCATGATTAACTTGTCATGCTTGTACAGTGGAATCTCGCTATAACGAGGACCTGGGTCCATGAATATTACCTTGTTATATCAGGAAGCTCCTTATATCAGGGTGAAAAAAACAAAACAACATAAAGACCTGGGACCAGCAAAATTACCTTGTTATATCAGGAATCTTGTTATATCGGAACTCTTTATAGCGAGTTTCCAATGTACTGTTGTAGCAAAACAGAAAGGTCAAAGGTGGGAGAAATGGAAGAGGGGGAAAAAAAGAGAGCATGTACCCCGTATACAGTTAGGCCTAGCTTACACGCGGTAAAAGAAAGTAAGGGTTTCACAAGGTACCTCCTTGGTGGTGGTGCAATGCAATGTGGTACGCAGTGATTGCCGAGATAGTGATTTGAGAGAGAGAGTGACTGTACTAGGTGTTATGTGTCTAAAGGCGGTGGGGGATGTGGGGGGGGGGGGGGGGGGGCTGGGGTGGTTAAGGGGCTGTAGGGTTGTTTTTGTTAGCTTGTGAGTGTGTCTGAGAGAGGGTGTAGGATATGTACTGGTGCTTGCTTTTTTTAGGGGGGTTGTTTTCTTCTGGGAGGGGTATTATTTGTTTTTTTCTCATGGATTTCTTTTTGATTTGCTTTGTTTTGATGACTGTGAGCTCATGTAATCTCAGATAATTTTGATCAATGAGTAAATATTTGATATATGAAAGGAAAAGTGTTTTATTATGCACATGATGCATATTGTTATGATTTTTTGGAAAAGGGGATCCGGGGGAGATCCTAGTTTCAATAATTATATCCAGTTCGTTATTAGTTTGTACTGGGTTTAATTGGGTCTCCTTTGGTTTTTTTTCTCTTTTTTGGGGGACTTTTTTCAAAAGACAGAACATTTGTATATTGCCCTCCACAAATAGTACAAGTTGAATAGGGAGGACTTTTTTTGGGGGGGGGGGGGAGAGTGGTGGCTCAATATATTTTTTTTTATAATAACTGATTTATTTCTTTAAAGTTATATTCATGCTTATATGCCTTCAAGTTATTGAAGAAAGTAAAATATGAATTGTGAAGTGTTAAATCATTTGATTTGAAATGTTGAAATGAAATGTTCAATGTTTTGTTGATGAAACATTTTTAAAATGTTAGTTTCACATCCAATGTATAATATTCAACAGATGTTGGTAAAATGCTTTTTGTTTCCTTGAAAGCGATATTATGATGTTATGAAAATATCAAAAGTGGACTGTTGTTGAGATATTTTATAAACATTTTTGAAAAATGTTTACGAAATGTTTTTAAAACACATTTTTTTATGACTTCTGTACAACATTTAATGTTGTTGCAGCAATATTTTAACAACATTTTTAAAATTTTATTTTACATCCTGTGTATAATATTCAAAAGATGTTGGTAAAATGTTTTTTCGCTTCCTTGAAAACGTTATTATGATGTTATTAAAACATAAAATTGGTCTGTTTTTAAGATGTTTTAAAAAATTTTTTGAAAAATGTTAACAAAATGTTTTTTAGAAATGTTTCGTGAAAACATCTTAAAAACATATTTTCATGACTTCTGTACAACATTTACTGTTATTGTTACAAAATTTCAACAACATTTTTGGAATGTTATTTTTACATCAAATGTATAATATTCAAAAGTTGTTGTTAAAATGTTGTTTTGTTTCCTTGAAAACTTTATGTTATGAAAACATCAAAAGTGGCCTGTTTTTGAAAAATGTTTACAATTTAAAAAAAAAATCGAAAAAATGTCTTTAAAACATATTTTCATATTTTCTCTACATCATTCAATGTCATTGCTGCAATATTTGAACAACATTTTCAAAATGTTATCTTTACATCTAATGTATCATATGTAAAAGATGTTGGTAAAATGCTTTTTTCGCTTCCTTGAAAACGTTATTATGATGTTATAAAAACATAAAAGTGGTCTGTTTTTAAGATATTTTATAAATATTTTTTTAAACGTTTACAAAATGTTTTTTTTTTCAAAAATGCTTCGTGAAAACATCTTTAAAACATATTTTCATGATTTCTCTACAATATTTAATGATACTGTTGTGATATTTTAACAACGTTTGTAAGATGTTACTTTTACATCAAATATATGATATTTTAAAGATATCGGTAATTTTTTTTTTTTTTTGCTTCCTTGAAAACGTTATTATGATGTTATGAAAACATAAAAGTAGTCTGTTTTAAGATGGTAAATAATCACTTTTGAAAAACGTTAACAAAATATTTTAGAAATGTTTCGTGAAAACATCTTAAATACATATTTTCATGACTTCTGAACAACATTTCCTGTTATTGTTGCCATATTTTAACAACATATTTAAAATGTTATTTTACATCAAATAAATAATATTTAAAAGATGTAGGTAAAACGTTTTTGGTTTCCTTAAAAACCTTATTATGATATTATGAAAACATCATAAGTCGACTGTTTTAAAGATATTCTATAAACATTTTTGAAAAACGTTAACAAAATGTTTTTTTTTTAATGTTTCGTGAAAACATCTTCAAAACATATTTTCATGACTTCTGTCTAACATTTAATAATACTGTTGCAATAAGTACGATTTGAAATCCTCTAGAACCTTTGATGTTTCCAAAGCTAAAATTTCCAATCACCCATTGACAATACGAGTTTAGGATGTCCAGAGATATTATCTGGCTGCTGTGGCCAAGCAGGTTAAGTTTGATGAAAATTTACGCAGTTAAAAAAAGAAATTCAACAAAAATTCACCCCCCCCCACCTTTCCTGGGCTTGCTCTTGCGGGGAAGGGGAAAATGGAGAAAATCTTGCAAAGTCAACTTGCCAACGATGTATAGTATATAACCTTGAAAATAATACTGCGTGTCAATTACCTTCGAAATCTGTAAAGGATTTGCCTTTCAATTAACATCTATTTAAAATATCCTCAGCATTATAAACAGCATGTCGACATTGTACAATTTTCCCATGACTTTTGTACATAACGTCTCGCACTGAACGACGTGGGCTCTATACTCATCTTGCTCCTGCACCGTTTTCGGGGTATAAACCTGTGCTAGGTTTTCAGGAGTTGAGTCTGAATGTCGTAGTAGACCTTTAAGTAGATACATAGCTTTGTAATATTTATGACTCATTGTCAGTTTCCTTTATTTCTTCTCTTCCCGATATCATAGGAATGATAGCCGACTGTTTATCATCATATGGCGCGACATTCAAACATCTTGGTGCAGTTGACATACTTACCTTCATCTCCATGGCAACGCCTAAGTTAGTGAGGAGACCTGATCCTTCTTAGGTCACAGTGAAAAGTCTCATAAGTCTTGCTGAAGTGCTGCACGTGAAGATGATAAAATCTAGGCAGCACTTATAGTTGGATGGATTAGGTCATAGAATATCCACAGAACGGAAAAGTTTCTGAGCCCCTAAACTTAATTTCTTTCCAAAAAAAAAAAAAAAAATGGCTTTGAGCGGGTGTTTCAGTTTGCTTTAAAATTCGGTGGATAGCATCTGATCATGCTAATGGACCTTGGACAAGTGGTTGTTCAAACAAAAGTGGAGAAAAAAAATCAAATAAACTTTTTTTTTTTTTTTTTTTTTTTGCTTACTTCATTGTTAGCCAGCTGACTATTCAATTCTCAATTTCCCTAGGCTTGATCATGTTGATGCAGACCTGGGCCACCCGGTTCCGCTAGTCGAAGGGTTTACTACTAGTGAAGTCTCTCCACAGAACTCAGCCATGGGCTTTCATGGGGAGTGGAACAAATTTCCTGACACCAGACTTCTTGGAAGTCACTGGAAATACCTGTAATATAGAGCTTCATCTCTATCTGGAGCACAGCAAACAAGCTGCCCCACCATAGACATTCTTCGGGGTGCTTTGGGTATTGTCTGGGCCAGGGCAAGTGAGATAATGACTTTACCGTATGGGGCAATTGGTGGAATATACAGAGCATTGCATAAGGTCTGTTGATCATAAAACTCAATTCCACTCTGGGTGACAGGCAACACCCATTACTGGGTAAGCACCCGAAGGGTGTCAAATTCCCCATGAAAGTCCACGACTGTGTATCTACTTTTTAACTTCAAAGTTATAGAAGTCCCCTCGACTTTGACTCGCAGCAGGGTGCAGCTAAAACTCTTTAAAACTATTTTTCTCCATGAGGATGTTATTTTAATATCGAATGCTTCTTTTGATATACTCTTGGTACTTTTATTTTTAACGAGAACATGATAGTTATTAAAAGTAGTAACAGAGAATGAATACGTCGGATGTGTGCTTTCCTTCTTGATGGTCTTTGACCTTGAGGGAGTGGGCTTAACTAATCACAGAATTGCATAATTATTATAAAACAACCAACCAAACAAAAAGTTATGCTGAGATGGCATTCCCTTCCTACTTTCAACATTTTCTGTGCAAAATCCTTAAGAAAATGTTTAAATGAATCAAGCGTTTCATCAAGATATAGTGAAAATAATTAAAACCTATTTAAAGTTGTTCGGACGTGGCGCTTTACCTGTTTACACATCGTTTGCGAAAATACCACAGGCAGTTTGCGAGTCTCGGTGAAGTGTTTTTCGGTAGAACCGCAGCTTCCTCTAGCGTGGGCAGTAAGCGATATGCAAGTTCGGCAGAAGGGGGTATCTACTTCGGCATCTGTTCTCTCTCTCTCTCTCTCTTTCCAATTCTTCATTGCATATTTACCCTACGTTCACACTATTATTCGAGGGGAGGAGAGAGTCTCCAGAGATCTTATCTTTTTTACGATCGACCGTTCACACTTGCATCATTGCATGGACTGTCTCCGAGGCGCGGAGACAAGTCGTTGCAGATTGTATACAGCGAGGCCGGGCCAGACCATTTGGCGCATGCGCACATTCTCTGAAAACACCTGTGCGTCATCAATTACGCCCCGAGGCATGATTTTTGTCCCCGAAACCCTCAACTGTCGAGGGAGAGGGGAGAGGGTTCTCCGCGACCGTTCAGACTATCAACTTGGAGGGGAATTCTCCGAGGCGCGGGGAATTCTCCTTCCCTCAGAAAATAGTGTGAACGTAAGGTTAGTCGATCTTTCCTTGTATCTACCTACCTTGCCGACTCTCCTTTCCAGTTCTCCGTTTCGTAATGTTTCTCCAACTTTATGTCGCAGCAAGGAACGTGGTTTCGCCTGTATTATCTTTTGTTACAAGCCAGTGACACCTTTCCCACATACGTGTTGGTTTTTAAGTCTGCCTCCCAACATCTCCGCATGTATCTAAAACCAGGCGTCCACTAGGGTGCGGACAAGACGCGGAAAGCAAATCTAGTAAATCCGCATTCATTCAGCAACCTCTCTGCGTATTCTTGAAAGATTCCGCTTCCCCGCGTTTCCTCACTTTCCGGACAGGGCAAAATTCCCGCGTCCAAATTTTGGTCTCGACCAAAATTTGGATGCGGAAATGAACTTCCGTACACCTTCGGCAATTTGTCTGCATTGTCGTGCGGACATCCAATTTTGCGAGGGGGGGGGGGGGGGGGGTTCTCTCTCTCTCTCTCTCTCTCTTTATATGCGTCCATGATACGTTCCCCTATGCTACCTGACTGAGAATTTCTGAGTGATGGGCTCTGAAATCGCATTGATCAAGGATGAAAACATTTTTTCCTCTTTTGTTTGCCCCCTTTTTTTCTGGAACTTTATATCAAACATGCTTGAAAATGGAAGAGCGCCAACTGCAGCTACGGTACATGTAAAGCCGCCTTATGTCACGACATTAAAATAAGCTAAATGGAAGTCAGACTGTCTAAACATGTAGACCAAGCCACACAGAACAAACCATTAGGTAATCAAATGGACTGACAAACACAAACCCCCACCCGCCCACTCACACCCCCACCCCGCCCACACACGAATTGCTGATCACATTTATCATTCTTTTCTCTAAATGAAATGATATAATGTAGCATTTGACAATTAGGGTTTCGAATGTCCAATGGTTGAAATAACACTACAACATCTAACTCCGAGAGAGAGAGAGGGGGGGGGGAGAGAGAGAGAGAGAGAGAGAGAGAGAGAGATTGAAAATATTCGAAGGGGTTAGCACCAAGAACGAGAGTTTGATATTTACATGTATGCAGATTTTATTTCTTGAAACTGGAAAAAAATGTTGTCATTGCTGATTTCATATGAAAAAAAAAATAAAATATCTAAGCGCTCTTCGAGCAAAATGCAAACACACTTTACTGTATTCACTCGTAATAAAATAAAATTGAGATTATTGCCTTCCTATTCCTTGCTTAATCGAGTACTATTCATTCATTGCCTCCCCCGAATATTTTTTGACTAATTTACAGTTTGTTAGAATTATATTTTCTTTGAATTAATTTGTCTTATTCTAACTACCACTACTACTGCTACTACTACTACTACTACTACTACTACTACTACTTCTTCTTCTACTACTACTGCTACTACTACTACTACTACTCCTCCTACTACTACTACCATTACTACTACAACTACTACTACTACTACTACTACTACTACTACTAATACCATTACTACTACTACTACTACTACTACTACTACTACTATTCCTCCTACTACTACACATAATAAATTAAGATAAATGTAATGTAAATATGATTATGCTAAAAATGCAATGGCAAGGCTAGCTTGTGACTGCTTATCCTGTCAAATTACAGAATCATTTCTGTTACTTTTAGTTTTCTTTTACTTTTTATTATATATTTGTTCAAACATTATTAATCAGGATGACAAGATCGATTGAAAACTGTTTTACATCATCGTAATGAAAATATATATTTCTTCTGTCGTGGTCTTGTCCCTTTTTTCATTCTTGATCACTTGAAAATCAGAAAAAACGGTCCCCTTCTAACCTCCTCCCTCCCCCTTTAGCCTCGCCCCTTGATAATAATTGATTATTCTGAATGATTTTCTTTTCTAATATATATATATATATATATTGAAAGAAATTTGACAAATGCAAACAACTTTGGCAACTCCCTTGTAAATAATAAACACTGAAAGAAATGAAAATGGGAGAATAATAATTGCGTAGTTCCCTCAATGTTCCTCAGAGCTGTCATCCATTTAAAATTCAAAATGGATGACAGCTCTTGGAACGTCTCTACAAACATCGGTGGCACCTTCTTGAAGCTTGTGGACAAGCACTTCCCCAAAAAATCAAAACTGAATCGCATATTCAACAGGAATACTCTCAAGGTCAGTTACAGCTGCATGCCGAACGTTGCCAACATCATCAAGGCCCACAACAAGCAATACATGGAAGAAGGCAAGAAAACCAGTAGCAGCAAAACATGCAACTGCCGGAACAAGAACCTCTGCCCCCTTCAAGGGAACTGCTTGGCTACTAACATCATCTACAACGCCGAAGTTACTAGCCCAAGCAAAACGATGGTCTACATCGGCCTTACGGAGCCCCCCTTCAAGTTGAGGTACAGCAACCATCTCCTATCCTTCCGACATGAGAGGTATCAATACAGCACGGAGCTATCGAAATTCATCTGGGATCTGAAACGGCATGATACACCCTACACCATCAAGTGGTCGATTGCCCGCCATGCGCATCCATACACCAACGAGTCTAAGAGGTGTGACCTGTGCTTAACTGAGAAACTGCTCATAATGAACGCTGACAAGCAATCACTCTTAAATAAGCGACCGGAACTCATTTCTAAATGCCGTCATCAGAATAAGTTCTACTTGTGCAACTTCAAGAAAGAATTTTCGTAATCGCTTTGCATCTTCTTGCCAAACCCAGTTTCACGCGGTCTTGTTGGTGCATTGTCCCTTCATGCCCCCCCCCCCCGCGCTCTCTCTCATCCTCTCTTCTCTCTCCCCTCTCTCTCTCTCTTTCTCTTTCTTTCTCTCTCTCTCTCTTTCTCTTTCCTTCTCTCTCTCTCTCTCTCTTTCTCTTTCTTTCTCTCTCTCTCTCTCTCTTTCTTCTCAGTGGAACCATCTCAGCGCGCTAAATTACCATGGTAGCTTGCGCTCCATATGCGTGAAATGGGGTTGCGCGCTCTGCGCGCTTTTTCAGTGAATTGTTAATGTTCAAATGGTATTGCCACTAGCCTTTATTAGTTGCCTGAGGATCGCATCTGCGTGAAACTCCGGGTAGCAAAACAATAAAGTACAGATGAACCATACGTTAACTGTGTAACTTTATTTATTTTATTTCATGCTCTGCCTCATCACAGACATCGAGCACTCTTAATTACAAGGATAGCATTCACCAAGTGTGTATATATTCATTTATTTATTTTTATGTATTTCTTCCTCTTTACTGGTCATTCAGTATTTCCTCGCTTCTCTTCTGCGATAGTATTTAAGAAAGAGGACAGCATTCATCTCCAGGACGCAGAAAACAATTCCAAGACTAATAAACACGGTAGTGAACGACTGCGTAGCATCCTTTATCAGACCTGTGAATGAAAAGAATTCCTTTTAGTTACCTTCAGTTTAATGAATGTTCACACATAATTCAATCAGAAGTCAAATTGAACTAGGCTTTACAAATTAATTACCGATATTATTTTCGGGGGATTTTGATAGCACATTATAGTCATTTATGCGAAAGAAATTATCTAAGCACCCATATTTCTTACCACGACAGATACCTTGGAAAGGAAAACGTGTGCACCCCCTTAGTTTCTGACCTATTGATTGTGTGATAATCGATTATACCTGCTGTGAATCCTCCCGACATCCTTCCAAACCCTGTCATCAAGCCTTCAATGCCGGCAGCGATGGTGAAGTTCTCGTCCGATACCGAGTATTTGAGGTAGCCTGAAAGAGCCAGATCACAAGAGAAGACACAACAGCCCTGGATAAAAGCCACTGCGCACATCTCGGGAAACGTCGTGATTAACGGATCCGCCAGGAAGGTGACTGCGGATAGCATGTAGAATATGCATGACAGGATGATCGGGTTGGCACCGAAGTAGAGAAGAGCTATGAAAAGGACTCGGCCTACGACACCCCCCGCTCCACCGATGGTCGAAACAAAGGCTGCTCTAGAGCTAGGGATTCCGTGCCATTCAACTCTTGGTACCAGAAAGAGGACCCAAGCATTCAAACAAGCCGTGGTGAAGAAAAGTAATGGGAGGGTCATAGTGAAAAGGGGTTCTTTTATCAAAACTGAATCTTTGACACATTTTAGGATATTCCTACGAAGTTTGGCGGATAAAGTGGAAGTTTTGTGGTTAAATGATTTGTCCGATTTTTCTCGTTCAGCGTTGGCCAGCTCCTTCTTCCTGTCGCCCTCCTTGTTTGCAAGCAGATCTATGTTTTCATCGTCGTTCCCCTTCGTTAAGGGTCTCCGTCGGCTGTCTTTGGGTTTCCTCAAAGTGGCACTTGCTGGAATGGCATGCAAAGTAATGGCAGCCAATATGAGCATAGCTCCACCATAGCCGTATGCCTCTAATGACATCTCGATGATGAATGGTGCAAGAAAAGCCCCCGATGTTCCGCCAAGATTTGTGAGTGCAGCCATCAACACGTAACTTCTTTTGAAATATTCATTCAGCATTACTTTCGTTGATAGGTAACCCATGGATAAGCCAATACCTATATAAAAATAAATAAATAAGACGGACAATATTAACCCACAGATTTACAAAATTTCCATACTTCAAACTTAATTTTTGGAAATTGTACTGGGAAAGAAAGGAAGACTGCCAATCAAAACAATAGGGCAGGGGTCAGCCTACCTATTAAGTTTATTCCCCTAAACATGTAACCAAGAACGCAAGCAATGACTGCATCCATATCAACATAGTTATAAATGTTGATCACTAATCCCTATGCTCTATTTGCCTCGAAATGCATGAGGAGCATTTCTTTCAAATTCAAATTCAAGTTCATTTATTTCTTTCCACTAAGCTGAAAACAATACATTCATGAACAATATCAATAAAGTTCATCAACAACAAAAATACAATTCATGAACAAGGCATTGAAAATATGGGAAAGAGGTGGTCTGTACAGAAGCACAGCTCGTTAAGCAAATTAAGCAAGCAATTTTGGCGGATAAAGTGGAAGTTTTGTGGTTAAATGATTTGTCCGATTTTTCTCGTTCAGCGTTGGCCAGCTCCTTCTTCCTGTCGCCCGCCTTGTTTGCAAGCAGATCTATGTTTTCATCCTCGGTCCCTTTCGTTAGGGGTCTCGGCCAGCTGTCTTTGGGTTTCCTCAAAGTGGCGCTTGCTGGAATGGCATGCAAAGTAATGGCAGCCAGTATCGGCATAGCTCCACCATAGCCGTTGCCTCTAATGAAATCTCAATGATGAATGGTGCAAGAAAAGCAAGGAAAGTAAAAATTCTTTTGATTTATTGTTTGAGTATGACATGGCTACATCAATTTTGCAGGCATTTTGGGAAGAATTATGTTGATTCCTAACTTGAAATTTCATATAAATCATTTTTTTTTTTTAACAAAAATGTACAAAATGAATTGAGAGTTGTCCACGATGACATTACAGATGCATGCAAAGTTGCCAACTCAAGGATCCTCTTAATAGGGAATTACTGAAAGTATCAAAATTCATAACTCATGAACAGATTGTCCAAATTTACTCAAACTTTCACTGTTTACTCTTCTTGGTCATCTTTATTCATTAAGAGCACACTGATGCCTGAATTGCATCTCCTTTAAAGGTAGTAGCCTACATTTGCAAGTGGCACCGGGGCGTCGCTAGACTATTTTGAATGGGGTGGGGTGTAGAAGCAAGATTGCCGACAAATAATGCCACCGATTGCCGACGACCAACGTCGATAAATTCAACCGTATAAAGCCCATTGAGGCATGTTCAATTGTGCACCTCTATCATATTTTCCTTTTGAACTATATTTTGTTCACCTCACTTGCCGAATGTGCTTGTTTTCCGAAAACATCCTGTATCTAAATATAATACAATCGAGCGCAGCGAGCGAGGAAAAATATACACTCTTTTACGTACTTAAGTGATAGTTCTTCATCAAACTACATGGTGGGCTTAAAGATATCTAAATTAATTATATTTGGTCACCTCTCTGGCCTGATTCATTCGGTTTCAAAGACCATCCTAAATCTTAATATTATACGAGGTAGCGCAGCGAGCGAGGAAAAAATCTATTTTTCATGGTAGAAGTGACAATTCTTTATCAAAATACACGATGGTATTAACTATAAGATATCTAACTTATACAGGTACATCTGGTCACCTCACTTGTTGAATTTGTTTGCTTGTATCTGAATATTGTACGGGCGAGCGTAGCGAGCGAGGAAAATACATATTTACTCCTTTGCTTGATAGAAGTGAAAGTTCTTCATTTAAAAAAAAAAAATGCGTGATGGGCCTTTTGGATATCTTGATTTTGGTCACCTCTCTTATCTCATTCATTTGCTTTCAAAGACTATCCTGTATCCAAATATCATACGAGCGAGCGCAGCTAGCGAGGAGAAATATATATACTCTATTTTACAATTATTTATTTATGGTAGGTGATAATTCTTCATCAATATACACGATGGGCCTATAGCTTGCAAAATTTGTTTGCTTTCCCCAATCCATCTTGTATCTGAATATTATACGAGTGAGCGTAGCAAGCGAGGAATAATTCATAATCCTTTGCATGGTAGAAGTGAAAGTTCTTCAGCAAAATACACGATTGGCCTTTAAGGTACCTATTTTGATATATTTGGTCACATCTCCTACCTAATTTATTTGCTTTTAAGACCATCCTATATCTAAATATTACGCGCAGCGAGCGAGGAAAATATACATACTCTTTTTATGGTAGAAGTGATCATTCTTCATCAAAATACATGATGGGCCTAAAGATATCTAGATTATATAGTGTTCATCTCACTAGCCGAATGTGTTTGCTTTCTGAAAACATCCTGTATATGAATATAATACGAGCGAGCTAGGAAAAATATACATACTATTTATATGGTAGAAGTAATACTTCTTCATCAAAATACATGATGGGCCTAAAGATATCTAGATTATATAGTGTTCATCTCACTAGTCGAATGTGTTTGCTTTCCGAAAATCCTGTATCTAAATATGATACAAGCGAGCGCAGCGAGCAAGGAAAAATATACACTCTCTTTCGTGGTACCAGTATTATTTCGTCGTCAAAATGCACAAGTAAATAAGCCGAATATGACTCTATTTGGGCACCTTACTCCTCTTTTTTCCTTTTTTTTCCCTCCTTTCTCTTCCCTCTCCTTTCTCTCTCTCTCTCTCTCTCTCCTTTTTTTTTGCCGACAGCGATCGTGAATTTGCCGACAAGAATTTTGAGTGGGGGGGATGTCCCACCCCCACACCTCCCCTTTAGCGACGCCCCTGAGTGGCATCCAATTTGCACAAAAGTGTTACTTTAGATTGCTTTAAGCCACAGAAAAACACTTAAGTTTAAGATCACTGTACATTCCCGTTTATGATTGAGAAGGAAATATTCAACATAAATTTTCTTTTTTTTCTTTGTTTTGTAAAGACGTATTCCTGACGTTGTAAGGCTAAAACCATTCATTGATCACTTATCAATCAATCAATCAAGTCGGGTAGTATTCCCGAGATCCATGAACAAGTTCTCTCCAGCAGTTTCCGTCCTTCATTAGACATGTTAGATTGATAAATTCTTTCATGGAAACCAGTGTCTGTTCGTAGTGAGTCGACATATGTTCTCCTGGGTCTCCCCCCTTTTTGCTTTTCCATGGAGGGGCTCCTGCAATAGAACTGAGTGAAGTGTCAACTCAGGATGCCGTTGTGCATGTCCTGCAAGTTTTAATCTCCTCTGTGTCACTTTTGAGCTCCAGTGCCAGTTGGATACAGTAGTGAGTTACGATGAGAAAAGGGTGTGGAGCCAAAGTATCGCCCTGGAGTACTCCTGCTTGTATCTCAAAGGACTCTGTCATCCCATTAGGGTGATGACTTGCGCTCTGGTATTTGTATACAGTAGGGATATCAGGTCCACTAAATTCTTTGGTATTCCATAAGCTCGTAGGATCTTCATTAAGCAGTTTCGGTTTACAGCATCGAGGGCCTTTCTAAAGTGAATGAACACCATGACAGCCGTGCAGGATTTGATCTGGCACCATCAAGAATCCTCCTTAGCATCAGAATGTGACCAACTTAGTGGTGGATCTTCCCTCTCTGAAGCCATTCTGATTGTCTCTAAGCTTCTTCTCAGTATCTGGTTGGATACGGTTTAGAATCATCGTGTTGAGGGTCTTTGCAACAAGTGACGTCAGTGAAATGCCTCGGTAGTTTTTGGTGTCAGTGAGGTCACCTTTCTTTGGAACTTGGACGATGTTACTGATCCTGCATTAGTTTGTTTGCTTGAAATTTATTTCTGCGTTCAACATGTTCAACACAATACAACATAATCAATTATTACATAGATTTTTATACATATACATTTAGACACACGTATCATTTACAATCTCTTTCTGAATATAAAAAAGTATATGAAAAATATTATTTAACTGAATTTCAGAACACAGGAGACCGTCGTCATGAGCGACCTGCTTGATGTTGACGACGGCCTCAAGGTAAAAAAGCGACATGTAAAACTTACACATTTTTTAACAAGAGGTCATGAGGGTGCAGTGCAAGTGCAAGTGCAAGTGCATTAGAGGAGGAGGGGTCAAAATTCATCTAAGATTGAAATAGATAAATAATATAAAAATAAGTACAAGTACAGTCAATGTGGCGCATTTGAAGACAATGATATTAGGTTGCGCTTCATAGTGGCTTTAAAGGAATAAAGTGAGGAACACATTTTTATAGTTGCGGGTAAATTGTTCCATAAGTCAGGGCCATGGTGTCTAATTGATTTATGAGTTCTTAATAACTTCGGGTTTGTTAGGTGAAAATTTCCAGAAATACGGGTAGGGTATGTGTGAATTGTACTGTTTAGATTAAATAAATTTTGAAATGAGGAGGGAAGCTGGTTGTTTTTATATCTGAACATAAAAACTGCAACTTGCATGACATTCAAATCAGAAACCTTCTGATTTGTCTGGAGCAACACTATTCTCCACTGTCTGATTACAAAACTCCAGGATGATATCATTAAAATCAGACCTCTTCATCATTTCTGGTGCCACTCCGTCATCTCCATATGCCTTATCTTCACTGATTCTTCCTCTGACTCCCTTAAGCCCCTCGCATGTAAAGGGCCATATCTCCATATTCATTTCATTGAAAAGCTGTGTAATCTCCCTGGTGATCTGAGTTGTGGAAGGAGGTTGTCCTACTAGTATCTTAAAGTGGTCCAACCATTTTTTCTTCCTATCCTCAGGTTCCGTTCCTTGGATGAGACTCAATCTCCCTCTCTTCCTTCCTGTAATCTCGTTGATGATTGACCAACTCTCCTAACACCTATACATGTCTGTTGCACTCTCAACTCTCCTGATCTTCTCAGTGAGTGCCTCTTCTCTGGCTTTAATGTCGGTGGAACAGAGTTCTCCCTTCCTTTCCTCAACATTCTTCTTATAACTTATTCTTTGGAACATTGTTGTAAATTTGATAACATGACAGTTTTACTTAATTATCTGTCATTTAGAATTCATTGAAATTGGCTTATTTCTCTTCAAATTCTGAAACTATGTTTAGCACATGTGGTCTACTACATTTAAGGCTGCCTATGAGGAGGAGAAGGCACTGTGGCTCAGTGGTAGAACAGTGGTCTCGTAACCGGGAATACCCGGGTTCGAAACCAAGCGGACGCTAATGCCATTTGGTAAGGTAAATCATTACTAAGTCCCTCGGAAGAGACTTTAAGCCGTCGGTTATCTTGTTGGTTGCTTTCTAACAAGCATACAAATGTTTCATTAGCAGTCAGGTAAGATAACCATTTATTGATTAAAACGTGGGTAAAGGATAGATTTTACCTGTGATTGACAGGCACATTCCTAGACCTTGGATGGATCTGATAAAGCCAGCACCAATGAGAGTAGTAGAGCATAAGAAGGCACCAGTAAGAGCGATTTCACGCGGTTTCACAGCACCCGTCTTCAAGACGTAGGCTACAATTGGACCTAATACATGTAATAGGGATAAAGAAGAGTGAGCCACACACACGGACAGATTAAAGACGAGAGTCACACCTACCCTATACTGTAAACACTATCATGTTCTAGGGGCCCGTAACACAAAGGTTTGAGATCGATTGCAAATTTAAAACAACCATTCTGATTGGTCCAGAGTCACCTTTTTTGAACGAGATGCGAATGGATCAATGGTCTTGCTCGGCTGTTAGTTACAACTTTGCGATTGATTGCAAATCTTTGTGTTCCGGGGCCCTGAGAGCATAAAAGTGACATTTCGATATTGAACTTGGCAACGATTATACACTTTAAAAACCAATTACTGTTAAATCAGCATTTAAGAGGGCCGAGGAGTGATTACATTTTCAAAATAATCAATCATGCACTCATTCATTGAAAAGACAAATGAGACGAAACAATAACTGCAAAGCAAATGGTAAATGTTTAAGTTTCATGATCATTTCTGCTGACTCAATTAATAAACACTGATACATGTTTTGCCATGCCTTTCTACATCCTGCAAAGCAAAACAATCGAATCTTAAGATAGGGAGGTGACCAATCACATGCTTGTAAAATTGTTCGAATTGGATTCAAAGATACACAGTTAAAGCTATGCATGCATAGGCGGCTATCGGGGGGGGGGGGGCGGGAGCACCCCCCCCCCTCGATTTTTGAAGCTTAATATATCATTTTTTCTATTTTGATTCAGGTGACCAATTTTAGCCCAATCACTTATTTCATAGGCCTAGAATGCATTTTGATGGCAAAATCAGGTTTCTTTTACTATTTTTTGTTGCCGTTATTTTAAGCTCGCTCGCTCGTATTAATGATCACCCCCTCTTACTTCTCGAAACAGATTTTCGGCGGAGGCCTTCCGTGTTTCCTTCCCCCCCCCCCTACCCATTACTTGAAATCGCCACCAATGAATGCATGCTATCGGATCATGAATCGAGGTAGGGTTTAAAACACACCCAACCAAATATGTAAATCCCTCCAACCCTTTTTTCATATATCTTAAAAAAAGTATGTATTCAACCGATTCTGATGATTCAAACGGTAATGAATATGGATTTTTAAACACAAAAATGAATGGTTTGTGTATGGCGATTGATGGAATTGTTTGTGAGATTCGTGCATTTTATGACCAAAGGTGGGGGATGCACTTTTTTGATTCGTGTCAGCTTCTACACTAATAACATGCTGTTTCTGAAGCTTTAAAGCACTATTTATTTCGTGTTAAAGCAAAATACTGCTAAACATTTCGCGTTCTGAAACGAGAAGTTTTATATTAACCTATTAAGCAATAGGAGAAATAGGAAAGGAATTTGTTTATTTCTATAGAAGAGAGAAGAGGCGTCATGATTTTTCTTTAAAAAGATAGTTCATGGGAGTTCTGGATTGTTCTTGCCGTGGAAGTGAAATGGTATTAAAGCTAAGGTTTCCTCAGGCAAAATCAGAATTTACCCACGCATGACGTCTTGGGGCATGTCTCTCTGGCCCTCACTGAGGTAATACTTTGGGCTACGAAGGAGGGTATGTATTCTCGCCCATCACCATAACTTTATCGATATTAACCGTTGGATATCATCTGGGATCTCATCTTAGACATCATCATGGACATCGATTCCTGCACTGTGTGCGAAAGCATCATCGATAGCATGTTTGATATCGTCATCAGAACCCGGGGATATGCCTCATTGAGGCCTGTACATCATTTGCGTGAATCACTTTCTGCAAAGCACCCTAAACGGGGATTAAAGTAGGGCGGAAGTAGGAGTGATTGTGATACCCTTAAACAGAGAAATAATAATACATCTCCGATTTTTATATCCTTAACGGGGATTTTATGCAAGGGGGGCATTAATCTCCTAATTTAATAATCTTTTTCCAGATTTTCCTGATTTTGATACCCTTAATTGGATCAACGTTTTCCCCTCTTGGGGAAAACAACCCTTTTTCTACGTTTTTGTTTACGCAGATGATGTACAGGCCTCAATGAGATATATCCTCCTCCCCCCCCCCCCCCCCCCCCGCGGGCATCAGAATTGACGACTTATTGAATAAATTAGAAATTCTTGATGTGGAAATGTGATTCATCCTTCCTGAATTCGTATTTATGTATGGTAGGCTCATACAGGATCGGCGAAGAGTTAAAAGATTTTCAGTTTCGCAGAGGCACGTACATGTTAAGCCGCGCATTGGAACTACTGGGAGCAGTACACTACCGGACGGACATGCTTGGCTGTGGTGGCCCTGAAGTACGCTCTACAACAGGTCATGTGCGACGTGAATTTCGCATCCCAGGTCCTGAACTTTGCATCCTAAGTCGTGAGATTCCCGACCCGCGGTGCGAAATTCATGACCCGTGGCGCGAACTTTGCATCGCAGTCCTGAATTTCGCACTGCGGGTCGTGAATTTCACGACTTGGGATGCAAAGTTTGCGCCACGGGTCATGAATTTCATGACCTCGGATGCGAAGTTCGGGACCTGGGATGCGAAATTCACGTCGCACATGACCTGTTGTCGAGCGTACTTTAGGGCCACCATACTTGGGATCAATTCGCTCACACTCTCATACAGGGAACAACGGAACAATGAAGCTCTCTCGCTACATAGAATTTACCGGTTGAATACTGAATTCTCTCTTCCCCATAGACCTTATACAGGGGTCACCCGGTTACTTTAGCCAACGGGTTAATCTCGTATGAAGGTACCTACATGTAACAATGCCGTCGCGTACGGGTCTTATGTGGACTTTGGACCGCAACAATTAAAAAGGACATGGTTATTGGTAGAGGAATATATATATAGCATCATATTGAAGTGAAGCTTGGTAATTGCAAGTATAATGTTCCTTGTGTACATGTATGTTGACAGATATAGCCAGTTATGAGTAACAACATATTGCAACTATTCAAATGCTTTGAAAAACGAATTACACTACATTACATTATTCTTATCTGAATAAATTCAAAATTCATTTGTACATCCTGAATTCAAAGACTGCAATGCAAATAATATACTTTGAGTCGAATCAAATACTCACATGTGAGATTCATCCACGCAGATGGCATGCTAAACACAAAGCCCAAAGTTCTTGAATTAGTTGACAGAATTACAGTCATCACAGGAATAAGAACTCCGAAGGACTTGGAAATCGCCATCTCGATACAATTGATGACAAACTTGCTGAGTACAGTGGTGTATTTCCATGAATCCTTGGAGTCTTCGTTGCCATTATCAGCCTTTGCCATGCCAATTAATCTTTCAAACAGAGAGTAGATTATAATACACTGTTGCTCATAAAGTTGGATTTTTTTCTTCTTTTTTACTTATCTCGGAATGTGATAAACTCACCAGTTGATTGTGACAATATGATTTTTTTCATGATCATTGAAGCTTCGATCGTTCCAGAAGGACTACTGAGGTATATGCGTCAATGCATGGCAGTACACGGGGAGTTTTCAGTCGGGGGCAGGCCCAAAAGCAATGCAGAAAATTTGATAACATTTGCGTTGTTTTTCATGAAATTTCTTTGGGCTGCCCTTTCTCAAGCCCGGTACGGACATGATTCAGTGCTGAAGCGATTGCAATCGTTACCAAGATCCCTGGTTCAAAACTATATTGATGACCTATATATTGTATAGTGCCCTTTTGTAAAGAATTATTCGTCATTACCGTCGGAGTGGTCTTCTGATTTCTTACAAGCATACACATAGGTCACGTAAAACAAAAACTCATGATATTTTCATATAATCTGGGAATGGAAGGAATCGTTGTCAAAATCATTTCATTAACGATGTAAACAATCTTATTTCAACTTAATGGCAACATGTACACGAGAAATGGGAAAGAGTATGTACCACCCCCCCCCCTCCTCCTGCGTAACAACATCTATCGTCATTTTGTTTTTGTTTTAAATATTCTTTAATTCTTTTCTTTCAGTGACACCAATATGTACAAAGATAGCAAACAATCATGAATATAAGAAGTATAAGAATGTTTCACCTTTTCTTTTTCCTTTTCTTTCTGTTTTATTTTCTATTTTTTTTTTATGAATCTTTCTTTCATTAAAATGAAAAATTAGACAGAAAAAGGACCAGTTGTATATTACTGCATTGCCAGCAAGCTAAGATATGAAGTGGATTACAAGTACAACTATGAATAATTTCTTTATTCTTCTTTGATTGTATACATTTTTTTTTTTACTGGTACAGTGGTTCGTATATGAATTTGCTTGTAAATTGTAAAAACATTCTTCTTATACTTCTTATATTCATGATTGTTTGCTATCTTTGTACATATCGGTGTCACTGAAAGAAAAGAATTAAAGAATATTTAAAACAAAAACAAAATGACGATAGATGTGTTATGCAGAATTAACGGTTGCATCAGTATATACTATGGTATAATAATGTAGAATGTGCTTATTGGAGCTTTAGGGAGAGTTGACGACTACTTCTTTTAATTTTTTTTCAATCTTTCGATCTCATTTCGCCCCCCCCCCCCCCGGCATTCATCTGTCCGGGAGCAGATAGGGTCAAAGTTGGGGGGGGGGGGGGAGTAATTCTTCCATGTTGATGGCTCTTTTTCAATACAAATTCAACTTCAAATTTAAATATAACATCCTGATATTTAAGGATTATCATCAAAAAGCGAAACACAAGAAAACAAAAATTTAATGGAAACATATTGAATAACAAAATATAACAAAACAAAGACAGATTAATATATCAAAATAAAATTGTACATAAACAAGACGTGACTGAAGCATATTGTATACACATATTAAGAAAATAATGACAATATCCAAACTAAACCATCACATAACTACCAACCCTGACTGGCAAGAACTAGGAACAAATGATTTAGAAATATTCGAAAACAGGAACATTCCTAAATTTCCTATTCAATGCAGATTTATACAATATTCAGACAAATTTGTAAAAAAAAAAAAAAAAAAAAGAGAGAGAGAGAGAGAAAAAAAATTACAGTCACGGAGTAGGCAACCACTATGAACCTACCAACTGTTGGTTAAAAGATATTACACGTAAAACATATGTTTGTTTGTTTCTTTTTTTCCTTTTCTTTCTTTTTAACCAACAGTCGGTCGGCCGTAATCGACGGATAAAACCACTACACACTAAAATATTAAATCCCTTCCTGAATATGCAATCAAAGACACACCCCTTTTCATCCGACAAAACACCCTTGAAGTAACACGAATTACGGTCAAACATTCAAGCAAATTCTCTCTGGCCAATTCAAAAAGTTATTATTTTAGTGAAATGTACATAATGTTGAATTAAACACAACTCTCTAGTCAAATTCATGTAAGTACTATTCACTACCAAAACATGAGAAGAAAAAAAAAAAAAACAAGAGGAAAAAATCAAAGACACTCACCTCTGCATTACTCGAACTGAGCAGTGACAACTCGAAATTGACGGGTACTTTCTAAGTCAATTTAGCATTAACGCTCCAAGAGTATATGTTTACTGTCCTGTATGCATGCACAGCATGACTTCATATTTATGCATGCGCATGCTTTTATATGATCTATCTGCATGAGGTGGCTGAGTGCTATCACTCGTGGATAAATCGTTTAAATGAAGGAATGAAGACATGCATCACTTGTCTTTATGCAAGGACTCTAGATCCCGTCATTTTCTTCTTTTTAAATAAAAAAAACATCTATTCTACAAACTTTTTCTCTACCTATTCCATCAGCATTGTCCACCATGAGTGTGAGTCGCACAGTTATGGTGGCTGTAATGGTGGTGGTGTATATATCGTCTTCAATTCATTTATAATTTTTGACACCTCTTGATACCTAACAATTAATCTACATCTGTATCTCAACGTAAGTGCAAAATAAACTTAAATAGTCTGCTTTTTCTTTCTTTTGGAGATTGGTAAATGTTACGTGATTGTAGTGGATATTTGACCTTTTTTAAATTTTGGCCTTATTTTGGAGGTTACGACTTGGCCTTTGAGGTAAAATAATATTTTGTGCCCTTTTCTAACAATTCTGTGCATTTTGACACCAAAATCATCCACGTACCATATCCTTTATCTGAGATACAATATTTTACCTTTTCGGCGAAGGTCAATGAACTTTGACCTCATTTTGGAGGTCACATATGGTGCTTGGGTAAAATTTAATTTTGTGTGGTCTTTTCTAACAATTCTGTGAATTTTGACACCAAGAGCATCCACGTACCATATGTTTTAACCGAGATAGAATTTTTCAGGTTTTCAGGAAAGGTCAATGAACTCTTACCTCATTTTGGAGGTCAAAGACTGGTTTTGGGGGTAAAATGATATTACGTATGCCCTTTTCTAACAATTCTGTGTATTTTGACATCGAGATCATCTACGTACAATATTTTTTACCTGAGAAGCAATATTTTACCTTTTCAGCAAAGGTCAATGACATTTGACCTCATTTTGGAGATCACAACTTGGTTCTTGGGGTAAAATTTCATTCTGCGTACTCTTTTCTAACGGTTATGGGCATTTTGCCATCAAGATCATCCACGTACCATACTTTTTACCTGAGATACATTTTTTTTTTGCACATTTTCACAAAGCTCAATGACCTTTGACTCCTAGAAAAAGCACTTTCCCCATCCCCTATCCCACCTAACTTTTGGGGGGTAAATGTTGATACCCATACCTACTCATATCAGTTGAAATTCCTTTTTATAAAATATTTTTCACAGATGAACCCTAATTACGGGATACTAATAATAAAAAAAAAAATTAAAATTTTTAAAAGGTTGAAAAAAAGATCGGTCTCTGTGCTTGCTCCCTCTCTAATCTAGGAAGATGATCTGTTTAACCGGGAGTACAAGATATGGATAAACGTTTTATTGTGTGAATGCAAGAGCTAGAGAATACAAACTTCTCATACGGCCTACACAACTAAATTGTGGAGGAAGAAATGTGCAAGGGGACGGGTATATGCAATTCCTTTAACAATTTCAGGGGTTCCCTTTAACAAAAAGTGCCCAGAAGCGTGTTAAAAGAGGATTAGATTATTGGTTGATTGTGCATAAACACCAATAAAACAAAAATGGGAGAAGAGATACAATGCTTAGATTATACAGTCAAGTATCTGAACAGGAAGTACTCTAGAATGCAAGGTTCCAAGCCAAACAATGAAGATTTTTCAGGTGACCTCGCAAGCCACTCCACCACAAAATGACCAACCAGATTTTGTTTTTTGTTCATATTTTAGGTTTTTAACTTTCTTACAATGTCTAGACTCTAGTGTTTTACCTATTATATATTTTGTTTTAAGTAGACCTAGCAAACCCTTTGAAATCAAACTGGGCTTAAAAGATTAGCGTGTTTTGTCAGATGGGTCAATGACCTGATGAAGAAATGTAACCAAGCAAGTGTGCAGATCCATTTCCAACTGTCTGCAATATATTAACAGGTTGAATTAAAATCATTCATGACAAATCACTATGAAGGACTATTCGGATTTGTGTGGAACCGGGGGGGGGGGGGGTGTTTCACAAAGCTGTTCGTAAAGTTACGCACGACTTTACGAACGTCTTGAACATGAAGTGCAAAATCAGTTACCCAAAATGTTTCCTCACAATTTAATAAATAATCTCATAATCTCAATTAAATTTCGCGAGAAAAATATACTTTGCAAGAAAAATAATAGTAAACAATGGTAATGTTAATCTATGTCTGCATATTTCACCTTTAGCTGATGTGATTTGTAAGGATTAAGAATCCCATTTGGCTTGCCATATTAAAGTCGTTCGTAAAGTCATTGGTAACTTACGAACAGCTTAATGAAACACCCTCCACCCCCGGTATACCTTTCTTATTACATTATTATCTTCCCTAGAAGACAACATGTTCTCATTAAGACGGACAGAGAGAGGGAGGGGTGTTAAGATTTCAGAATCCTGAAATGTCCCCACTCCAATTAAAAAAAAAAAAAACTTCAAGATCTTTGCCCCCGCCCCACCCCCCCCCCCCCCCCCTCATCCCATATTGTAGCGAGAAAAGGAAATCTACAGCTTTTTCAGTGTTGGCAAGTTCGCATTATTATTATTAAAGTGGGAGTAGACGAACCGGCAATTTACCAAAAGTATCACTACATTATCTGCATAGAGAAGTTCGCAGTATTGTCAACAAGGTCAAGTCAACAAGAAAGGCTGCATGGTACACCACGTATTACCAAAGGAAATGATGGTTGAATTGGCATGGGAGGGACATGTGTTAAAAATACAATTTCTCAAAGAAGAGCATGCTCTAAATATGGATATTTTCTGTATGTACGCCTATATAAACAGAAATAGTATATCACAATTTTATTATATGAAACTTGAAGGTAATATATGTAGTTGTAAATATGGGAGTGTTCTGAAATTAATACGTATTCATATTTTTGTATAATGGCATACAGTGATGTGTTGCTGACTTGTTCTTGTCTAGGGTTTTAAGCACTATTTCATTAAATATGCCTATCAAATTCATTAATTATTCATGACTCATATTCTGAGGTGAACATAATATTTTAGAAGACAATTTGCCAGATTCAATACAATTTACTGTGATAAGAATGTTCATTAACACATACACACTGAACTATAATTTGTTTTGAGAACTTGTAAAAAAGGAAATATCATTATCTGCTTTTTAATAATGATTGCAAGAGTAAGACAATGTGCAGCTCATCTAAATATATGAATTCAGGATAGCCTTAAATAGGATTTTACTGTAGAATTTCAATCAAATTTTATCAAAATATTTATTGAAATAAAGTTTTTTTAAACTGTTTTCATTTTGAAATTATGATTATGAACCAAAATTTTCAACAGAAATCAGATTATGATATACTGCAATTCCAATCCAGTCTAACTGATGTATTTGTAGAGCACCAATATCTAGCTGCCTAATCAAAAGCACTTATGAGACTAATTCATACTGCAAAGAAAAATATGTAACTAAAGACAAACCTTGTCATGACAAACTTCTCCGAAATAGGGGGGGGGGGCTCCAAGTACAAAAGAGGGTGTGTTTTTGTGTGTATTATTTTTTTGCCAACCAAGTGGTGGAAGGGGGCATGTGACCCCCCCCCCCCCCCCCCCCCCCACCCCCCTGTTACGTAACTTCGGAACCCATGCCCTCACGTCGCGACTTTGGTCTTAAAAGATGGGCGAGACTTAAAAGAAAAAAAAAATCATGAAATGGCGCATCGACTGCTTTGCATATTAGGGACAGATCACGCGAAACATCTGGGCAGACCCCCTCCCCCCTTGCTTAAGGTTAAGGATAATTACAGATGATTATCAAAAAACTTATCCACATTCCACTATCTCCATATAGCCACCTGGCACCATATGCCCTTGCCTCTTCAGTTCTTGCAGTTAACTCTGATCCATGAATTTGACACGAGTCCAATTAATAGCGCCTACATGCCACCTATGACACCTGGAAATCCGCAATACTCATAGAATCACTGATGGGTAGATTCGACCTCTTCTTTCGTACTTGGAAACTGCATGAATTCTCTCTTCCTTCTTGCGATAGCTTTGGAAACCTCTCTGATGTCTCTGCAAACAGATGATTGTGATATCGATGCCTCATCAGTCATCACCATGCATCCTATGGAATGATCCTGTAATTACCTATCAACAGATACCAGGTTGAAAATATTTTCTCAGAAATATTGACCTTTGAATTAAGAATTATATATATATATAAACCAAATGAAAACAGAACTATGCATCATTAATTTGACATTTAAGAAAAAAAAATGAAAAAAAAGTAATCAATTTGTGATTTAATATTAGCATAACAAAATTACAGAAATTATGCCTTCTTTTCATAACACACTTGCTACTGCTGCATGAACAATTTTACAAGTAGAGCAAGTCATTTTCAGATGGTGAGAATTGAATGTTGCTCAGTTCTTCACTCCTTATAGTCAAAAATATGGAAAAAATGAAATTTGGAATTACATGTATTGTGATATTCTCTCTCAAAATGACATTTTTAAATGATTAAGATATCAAAATAACTTATCAACATATCAGAACTGTTAAAGACCGAGATGTGCTTCCGCAAAAGGATTACAATGTTAAAATAAGTTTAGGGCCTTGCTCAAAAAATTCCATGTAATTAACAATGACATACATTAAAGGACCTCCACATTTAAATTGACTTTTAAATCTCAAAGCACTAACTTCTCCGCATATGCCCCTCTTCCCTTCATTATTATTTGAGAATAAAAAAGAATTAACTTCTCTTAAATACAAATCAAAAGCAAGTCCAGCTTATAATTCAAAGATTCCACCCCACCCCCCCCCAAAAAAAAAAAGAGAGAGAGAGAGAGAGAGAGAGAAATGATAAACAATAAAAACACAAATTCAGGGGGAAAAACAACTATATAATATTTTTTTTTTTAATAAAAAAATAGAGCAGTCAATACCTGCAAGATCACAGGTAGCTATAGTGGATCATTTCGTTCAGTGTTCAGATTTCCTTTAAGCATGCTGATGAGGCAGAGTGCATTCAAATGGATTCCAACGGTCTAAGAGACCTTGCTGTTTTCTGTCAGCTCTCTGTATGTAAAATACCGTTGGAATTGGCGGCCATTTTGAAAAAAAGCCCCCTCACGGAAAAGTTCTCAGGATACAGCCTGTTTACCTCAGATATTCTTGTTCAGCATGAAAAACTGGTCTAGAAAAACACATGAAAATTTCTCCTTCTCCAGGTGGCAACTCCCTCAATTATAACCCGGACTAATGTGCACAAAAGTATACACCGAACCTGAGAAGCTAAGCCTTAATGGGCCTTAAAGGGGGTACCCAATGCTGAAACAATGTTAGTTCATTTAAAAGAGCATTATTTTATTAGCAGAAAATCATCTGCCTAATTTTTTTTTTTTTAAGTCGTGTTGCCAAGGAAACGCCCAAATGTGGTAAGATTTCAGGATATTTTTGACCCCTCAGCTGTGACCCAGTTTCAACTGGGTACCACTTTGACGTCATTTTTTTTAACGTCAAAGTGGGTACCATGTCGTGCAATTCTAGCAAAATGCCGCAAGGTATAATACATAGTGTACAGCCTAGCGCGCAACACAACTGCAATGCGCGAAGCTGGGTACCCACTTTGACGTCATACCTCATACTCAAATTTTTTGGTCAATTCTTGACTTTTTAAGAGAAAATTAGCCAAAATGCATTGATTTAGATTGAAAAATCATCAATTCTTTAATGTTATTCTTCTTATAATTCTATTCTCGATCATATATCCAAAAAAAAAAAACTTTTTACCATTGTGTAATAGGAAAACAAATAGTGTACCCTAGTTTGTTGGAGAGTTGTCGGATAACTAACGAAGACACAATGCTGGAAATTAATTTGTTGAAGAGTTGTCGGACAAATGGGAATGACACAGTTTTGGGAACTAGATAGATAGAGAGTTGTCGGACAACTGACAATGACACAACGGTGGAAACTAATTTGTCGAAGAGTTGCCAGACAACTGGCAATGACACAAATAGTAGACCAAATGGATTTAGCCATGGTGGTGTTAGACGCCTTATCAATAAAATTAGGATTTGCTTAGAAGCTAAAGCTACCTAGTAATAGCTATTATGCTAAAGTAAAAGCTGAAAGCGATTATTGCACTGGACCTTTTCTCGGCCAGAGATCTGTAGGCCTACGGGATGTCCCATAAAGTGGAAAGGCGGAATTTCATTTTTTTTTTCAATATAGGGGACATACTTTGCCTTTAAAAATTATACTTTTTATATATATATCATTTAAAGCATCTTCTGTCTAAGAGAAAAATACCAAGATCATCTATGACCGTTTCCTAAAATTGCCTTTTAAACACATATTTTTAGGGTATGTTTCTTTTGTTTAAATGCATCTAAGTTAGACTCTTCCACCAGAGCACTTCACAGATTTTTTCGCAAAATTGCCTACGTTACGGTGTAAAACGAAAACGCGCAGGCGGTGGATGCTCCGCATCCACTGTTCGTAGTCTCGCCGTATTAGACGTATCGCTTATGCTTAGCAAAGACAATAGTCTCGCCGCATCACACGTTTAGCTTAACAGCAAAGACAATAGCTGCATCCTCCGCCTAGATTATAGGCTAAAGTTGAACTGGCCTAATCCCAATGAACCAGGACAAGCCACTGTATAATTATGAGAAAAAAAAATCCGGATATCTCATTGTCTGAGATTTGTTAAGCCGCCTGATGGTCACATTAAACTCCAAGGTAGGCCTACCACTCCTCGAACGCATTCTCAGTTTGTTTATTCACAGATTAATCCCATAAAAATGAGGCAAATTCGACGTAAAATGCTTGAATTTTCAGCTCCTAACTCCATAAATCGTCAAATAGAAGGCTGTGGACCAAGATTTTGCCCACACTCACGATTGAAATGAATAAGTCTAATTTTCATACAAAGTCTTTGAGGTTTTGAGTGGTAAGCTGGCCGTTTTCACTTGTGCGTCTGCTTCGAGATTTTTTTCATACATATCAGTGGTTCAAGCTCACTGATTTAGGCTTTCCCTGGTACTACTTAACACCATGCAGCAGGACTGGTGGTTGCCGTGGGACACTTTTTAAGTAAATTGTGTAATGGTTTCCTATACTCATCATAAGTTATGTTTGTCGAATGATTTTTTGTGTTTTATATATATATATATATATATATATATATATATATATATATATATACCCATGTATACCCATATATATATATATATATATATATATATACACACACACACACCCATATATACCCATATATACATAGAAGGGTAAGGTACAAGATGACGCAGGTCTGGTCCAGACTTCCGATATGGCACGGAGCAGGGACAAAGCCCTAAACTTTCTCCTCATTTGCATAATTTTCTTGTCTCTTTCGCTCACTGACGTGTAAGAGATCGGGATTTCGATGACATTCAAATCAGGGGAACTCCCCAAGAAGACTTCTGATGGTCAACCGAATTAAGCAATTGAATTGAATCGATTGCCTTATCCTCCCTTTCTTCCCTCCTCTTTTAATTCTTTTTCTTTTCATCTCTCCCTTTCCTCTATATATTTCCTCCTCATTCTTTCTTTCTCTCTCTCTTTCTCGCTTTTCAACCTCTTCTTTTTTATCATCAACATTTCTGGTTCTCCTTCATGTTTCTCCTTCCTCTCCTTCTATTTCGTCTTTATTGTCCCTTAACTTTTCTTTCTTTCTTCTGTCTTTCCTTCCCTTATCCTTGTCCCCCCCCCCCCGTCTCTCTATCTCCCTCTCTCTCTCTTACAGATTTGTTCATAACGCATATGCCAGACAGTAGTGATCCCAGCGTGTGGATAGCAAATCTCGATTTTCATGGAGCAGGGTTCCGCATCGAACCAAACCAAGGATCGTCAGAAGTCTGCATTGTGACGTCACTCGAGGACCTTCTCGAACTCTTCCCATCAAAGGAAAGCTAGATACCCGCTCTTTTAAGAATGATTCATACCTATTCTGAACATTCGCTGTTTGGGAAGATTTATAATTACAAAAAATAATGATAATAATTTTCTTTCTCTGTCATCCCTATGAACCTTAATTCGAAGGTATGAATCCCATTTCCTATTTTACTTTCTGTGTTTTTACAAACTTTATTTAAATTTCTGGGCCCGTATTCGGAAAATTTTTTATCTTTTATCTTATCTTCACTGTGTTAATTGTCATAACAAATTTTAAAGGCGTACTTATGATTGGTTTGAACTGCGCAAATGACCAGCACGCAAGGCAAAAGTGCGCGATGTCAGCCAATGGCGTAAGCCTTTTCTGATTGCTCTGGCAATTAAAATAAGATAAAAGATTAAACAATTTTCAGAATACCGGCCCAGAACTGTGTAACCTATTTCATTTTGTGAATTGAGAATTCCGTTTCACCCTTCTGGAAATAAGCTAGTTCATAGATACATTCTGAGCATGCCTTGAGCAGATAAAGGTCACGTACGACAAAAATCTGACACCCGCTCGCGTAATTTTTGTTTCATTTTTTGATTCATTTATTCAAACATATTTCATCAGGACGAAAAGATCAGTTAAAAATTGTTTTACATCATGATCATGAGATTGAAAAAAAAGTTCAATATTAAAAGAAAATTACAAAAGAGATATGTACAGTAAAATTAACATAATCATATGGTATTATACAACGTATTGTACATATTGTTTATAAAAATATCGCATCATATAAGGCAGTGTTGTAGTGCCTTGATGCTCACCCTTGGCCTTAAGGCGCCTTAAGGCCTGTTTTTTTATGCCTTGGCCTTGAGCATGCCTTGGCCTTGGCCTTGAAAATCTCCAGAAAATTCAAGGCCTTTTCAAGGCATATAGAATTTTGGTACTTTGCAATTACGATGTTAAAAGTTTTGGTTGTTTTGACTTTTGTGCAGTAAGGCCTACATGTATATCTTTCAGTGTTGTAGTCAAGGCCCAAACCCCCAAGGCCAAGATGGTATGATGATGATGATGATGATGGTGATGATGGTGATGATGGTGATGATGATGATGGTGATGATGGTGATGATGATGATGATGATGGTGATGATGATGGTGATGATGATGATGATGATGGTGATGGTGATGATGATGATGATGATGGTGATGATGATGATGATGATGATGGTGATGATGATGGTATGATGGTGATGATGATGGTGATGATGGTGATGATGATGATGGTGATGATGGTGATGATGGTGATGATGATGGTGATGATGATGATGATGATGGTATGGTGATGATGATGATGATGAAGATGATGGTGATGATGATGGTGATGATGATGGTGATGATGGTGATGATGGTGATGATGGTGATGATGATGATGGTGTTGATGATGATGATGATGATGGTGATGATGATGGTGATGATGATGGTGATGATGATGGTGATGATGATGGTGATGATGATGATGATGATGGTGATGATGATGATGGTATGGTGATGATGATTGTGATGATGATGATGGTGATGATGATGGTATGATGGTGATGATGATGGTGATGATGATGGTGATGATGGTGATGATGATGATGGTGATGATGGTGATGATGGTGATGATGATGGTGATGATGATGATGATGATGATGGTTTGGTGATGATGATGATGATGAAGATGATGATGATGATGATGGTGATGATGATGGTGATGATGGTGATGATGATGGTGATGATGGTGATGATGATGATGGTGATGATGGTGATGATGATGATGATGATGGTGATGATGATGAAGATGATGATGATGATATGGTGATGATGATGATGATGATGATGATGGTGATGATGATGGTGATGATGATGATGATGATGGTGATGATGGTGATGATGGTGATGATGATGATGATGATGGTGATGATGATGGTGATGATGATGATGATGATGGTGATGATGGTGATGATGATGATGATGATGGTGATGATGATGATGATGGTGATGATGATGATGATGAAAGAGGTAACATTGATAACAAAAAAAAACTCGGTAGCACCTCTATGCTTTGTTTTGCATAATACTTCCATACAGCATGTACAGTTAAAAAAAAAATAATCCTTTCCGCTTTTTGAATCATGAAAATGGAAATCTTAATAAGTATCTTATTTCAGTATGTGGAAGCCCTGGGGGTCTTGGGGTAAGTGTGCATTGCAGAAACAACTGAATGTGTTACAATACTATTGTATTTCCTCTTGTCACCAATAATCTATTTTTTTTTTTTTTGCTTCGAGAAAGAGAGAGGGGTAAGGTTTTTTTTTTTTAGGTCCCATGAGGGTGCATGCAGTGTGCATTGCAAAGACCAGTGAATGTGCTAGTACATGCTTTCCAAATATCATTATACTTCTAGAAAGTTTAGCAGATGTAATATTGACATAGAGTTTAAAGTAGTTTTTGTTTCAACTGAGTTTTGAAACCTTGAGTACAATGTATAGTTTGTATCTTTTACTCTGGTTTCTAGGAAGGAGAAGTCTTAAAGCCTGTTCCGATGTAAAGACTTGAGCATTTAAAGTTTATGCTTTATCATTTCAATCGTTTTTATCCGTAATTACCTGTAGCCATATACACGTATATTCCGATTACCACTATTATTTCCATGACGCTTTCCTTGAATCGTCGTAGAGGTCACAGATCAGGAGCATTGACTGTCATTTTTCATTTAAACCTTTGCTCATTAAAACAACGACTCGAGAAAAAGAGAAAGAGAAAGAAACAGAGAGAGAGAGAGAGAGACAGACAGACAAAGGGGTGACATGTATAGAGGAGCAGGCATTGCCAGGCACAGGCCTATACATAATAGAGAGAGAGAGAGAGAGAGAGAGAGCTAGAGCTAATGTGTGTGTGTGTGTGAGAGAGAAAGAGAGAGAGGGAGAGCATGAGAGAGAGAGAGACACACACACACACACACTTTTTGTTCTTTAAAACACGTGGGCACGTTGGTATCAATAATGCCCATAGCATTTTCATTTATTTGATGTACGATAAAAGAGCAATGTAGATAAAATGCCTTGCTCAAGGGCATAAGTGCCGTACGAGGGGATCGAACCCCGACCTTCGCGTCTCAAGTCAAGCGCCTTAGACCACTCGACCACGACACACACACACACACCCATACACACACACACATACCCACACCCATAAACATACACACAAGAATAAATGAGGCGTAAAAGAGGGTCAAGTTGTAGCTAAAGTGTGTTCGACGAAGTGCAGCATCTACTAAGGGAAGAAAAATTTAACAGGAATTTTTATTTTATTTCATTTTTTTTTTGCTGAATAGATATAAGATTTGTCACTGCATATAGTGTTGCTGTAAGAGAGAACAGGAAGCAGACGATCATTTACGTGCATGCAGTCAAAGAGCTCCACACATTCGTTGCAATAACCGACACGACACATCTATCTAAGGGATGACAACTTTAACAGGAATTTTTATTTTTTTAATTTCTTTTTTTGCTGAATAGATATAAGATTTGTCACTGCATATAGTGTTGCTGTAAGAGAGAACAGGAAGCAGACGATCATTTACGTGCATGCATTCAAAGAGCTCCACACATTCGTTGCAATAACCGACACGACACATCTATCTAAGGGATGACAATTTTAACAGGAATTTTTATTTTTCCTTTTTTTTTTTTGGCTGAATAGATATAAGATTTGTCACTGCATATAGTGTTGCTGTAAGAGAGAACAGGAAGCAGACGATCATTTACGTGCATGCAGTCAAAGAGCTCCACACATTCGTTGCAATAACCGACACGACACAAGTCTCGCAACAGTGTGTTTCTTGCTTCGAAGTATTCGGATATCAGGAATAGTTTAACTTGCGATGGGAGCAAATGCCTCCAGAAAGAAAAGGTCGGGACCTGCGACTGGGCAGCCTGGCGGTGCTGCGGCGGATGAGTCGTTGCCATCGGGGGATCAGAGCAAGCCTCCCAGTCCCGAAGCAATGAGTTCTCCGCAGGCGGTCAAGCCAAACACAGCGGTCGAGAACAGTAGCACAGAGGTGGTAACCGAGAAGGAGAACATCGGGGATGCGGTTACAACCACAACAGGGGAGAAAGCACCTAATGATGAAGAAGAATCAGTGAGTACATGTTTTCTGGAAGTTTTAGGGGAAAAAATAGAGTAGACTGATTAACTAAATTATGATGTCACATTCAAAAGATGATTATAAAAGAAAATGTATGCACAGGTTTAAAATAGAAAAGAGAAAGAAAAGTAGCAATGTCATGAATAAGCAGAAAGGAAGAATGAGAAGAAGCCCTGTCTTACAATTACTACTATTGGTGCTGTTGACACCCCCCCCCCAAAAAAAAAAATATATATATATATATATATATATAAATAATCTGAAGGGTGAGGGACACAGTAGTGTATGTCCCCCAAACTCTATGTCCCACCAAAAGATTTTAAGATGAGGACCTTTGAGTTTTTTTTTTCTTTGCTTGTCAGTAAAGTCTTCATGTATCCCCCCCAAAAAAAAAAAAAAATTAAATAAAGAAACTAGCGGAATACCTTTTCCTGAGCTTGTCAAAGAATTTTTGGACATCCTCCCCCCCCCCCCCCGAAAATAAAAACAGTACCACATATCAATTTGTTCCCATTTTCATATCTTTCACCTCTCCATACCTTAGCAATGGCTTGGTTTCCGAGAGATCTTCGTCCAGTATATACCTGGTAAACCTTATGCTCTTACCGAGTTCGGAGCTCTACTCTACTCTCATCATGATCGCCATGAGTTCAGGGCTATTGACGGTACAGGACTGGCTAGAGCCGCGGGGCTAAGGTAAGAGTAGTTTACCCTTATATGATTATTTTGTAAATATACTGTGTTCGCCATCGCGACTGTGTGATTGTGTATATTGATTGATCAGAGGATATAAGTCAGGGGCGTAAAGATGAACCTGAACTTAATTAAAGGTATAGACGATCCCTTTTGCATCCCCCCAAATTAATCTTACCATTGTAGCTTGTCAGATTGTAGAGGTAGATGATTTAAGATCTTCCCTCAAAATAGTTATTTTAGTTTAGTTTATTCATATTCCACAAATCATGCAAGTACATGTCTCAATATATAACATTCCAAGTTGGAAAAATATATATTCTCATACATGTATATATATAGTTCATAATGTATAGCAATAAAAAAAGATGGAGGGGCCTACTGGGAAGCTTGTAAGATGTAGCCCCCTGATGCATAAGCTATTTAAATATTAACGTAATATGATTCAACCAAGCAAATCATCAAAATTCATGAATAAAATTTAAAAACACACACACAAAAAAACCAATGTAACAAAACTGTAAACTTCATGGGGGAAAATGAAAAATACATATAAATTGAATTAATGATGCGGCTAATCAAAAAATTGTATGAAGAAACATGTTTTCCAATTCAGTAATGTACATGTACGGGAATATCCCAGCTAAAATACATGCAGCATGCAATATGCGCAATACTCACAGTACAGTACAGTACACCCATTGATCCGGACACGGACACTCGTCTATTCGACCTTTGAATTCGACATGTTTTGACGGTTTAAAGGGATTGGGGGTAGTTTTCTATTTTGACATTTATTATTTATTTATCTGTTTATTCATTTATTTATTTATCTATTTTTATAGAGGATGTTTGTCGTACTTGTCAGCTTTATGAGTTAATCAATTAGCCTACACGAGTTGCATGCATAGTAGTTCACTCAGGCGTTGAGAGAAAATGGATCATTGAACCCTGCTTTTGGAAAGGTATATTATAACCCTATCTATGGCTTTTATATTGTTCAACTTTCTTTTAAAGAGAAGCTTGAGTAATTATGGAAATTAGGAAAAAAATCATCGGTATGGGCTAAGCTTTCTCAGTCTCTTAGATCAGTTTGGAGGAAAGCCTGTAGGGCCTATTGTAGAAATGACGCCTGCAGGGGTGGCGGCAGGATATTTTCATAAGGGGGAGGCAAGATGACCCAAGGGTGAGTTATTTACGTTTCACATGAAAAACAAAAAATAAAAACAGGAGTATTATATAGGGCCTATTGTAGAAATGACGCCTGCAGGGGCGGCGGCAGGATATTTTCATAAGGGGGAGGCAAGATGACCCAAGGGCGAGTTATTTACGTTTCACATGAAAAACAAAAAATAAAAACAGGGGTATTATATAGTTACATGTCCCATCCCTGTCTTCTACCCGTACTGTCTTTCTTCTTGCTCTTCTTTTTCTTCTTTTTTCTTTTCCTTTTTATTTTTTTTTTCTTTTTGGTCACTTGAAAAAATCATGGGGGGGGGGGGGCTGTCCAAATACCTCGATTCATAATCAGACATATCATCTTGAGAACTAAAGTTCGGCCCGAGCATTGGTCCGTAGTCCCATGTAGACCAATTTCACCTCCGGTTTATGTATTTGGCCCTCTATCGGCGACGCCATTGCTGCGGTGGGCCAGCGCGCTGAC
This sequence comes from Echinometra lucunter, assembly GCA_029962745.1. Classification (NCBI taxonomy): domain Eukaryota; kingdom Metazoa; phylum Echinodermata; class Echinoidea; order Camarodonta; family Echinometridae; genus Echinometra; species Echinometra lucunter. Next base: position 300,896 of record CM057168.1, on the reverse strand, counting down.
CGCGATTGGCTCTGTGTACAAAATGAATGTAAGATATGAGATATGCCTCGATATTGTTCCATTTACTTTATTCTAGATCTATGAAATAAAGCATGGATACATGGGTAGATGAGGTAAGACAATGGTCATATCTGACGGATGAAGGTATGATGTATTTTTGTATTTTCGATGGTTTTTCAACTTAGTTTTGTCAGTAAAAGTTCGATTGCAGCAAAGAAGCCGTAGTAAACGGGAGCCCTAAATCTTACCCTGTTTACAAAGTCATGTTTTCACTCAATAAATTTTACGCCAAAGTACATAATGATAATGTTTCTTGACTTCAAAGTCCTTTCTGTTGATGTTTTTACCCACTGGCGACGAATTCCTTCACATTGCTTACGGAAACCTGTGTAGGGAGTACGGCTTCTCACACAAACAGGCTTCATGAGTCAAAAGCGAGTGAATTTCGCACTCAGTTAGCTTCCAATTTTTAAACTTTCTCTAATTCTTGTTGCATTTGAGCACCGCACAGCAGCGACCTGAACTTCCCTAATAATTTCTCATTGCAAATATTAAAATAAATCTGCATATACTGGTCAAAATAGACAAAATATCGAACGAATGTACATAACCCGCCGCAGTATGTCGAACTGTGTCGAACAGTCTGCTGCCCTCTTGCGTTGTGAAATTGGTTTATACCCAAGCCCCCTAAATAATTCTAAATAATCCTTCTAAATAATTCATGAGCTGTCATGAATTATGCATTTTGTGGGATGCTCCCCTTCACACAGCGTACCCACATGACAAATAGTATGCGATGCGAAACGATGCAGACATCAGCGCGAGAGGAAAGGTCAAATCGCATAATATATGTATTTATTGTAATTTTATTTACACATTGCGCGCTGCCCGCGCAGGGGATGTAGCAAATCAACTTCGACCATTCTGATGCGCCAGTCAACGCACTTAAACTGGTTATCGATCACAAAAATGATAATAGTACGGGGGGGGGGGGGGGGGGCGGAGCCTCCGATGTATCATTCTTCTTTCTTGTTTACGTGACTGGGTACCCAATATCTGTATTAAACTATTATATCTTGTAGTCGATGATTTCTTTTTTTGTTTAACTGGTGGCCTCTACAATAGTTGGTTGGATCCTTCTTTAAAAAAAAAACATTTTCTCCATGAAGGTCTGAACCCTCAAACGAATTACCTATATGTTATAATTTCTTTCTAACTGTACTACAGTCTTTGTGTCCACAGAGATGATTTTAAAATTCACTTTCATTCATTATCAAATACATTCATCCATTTATTTATTTATTTATTTATTTATTCATTTAATCTTTTGTTCACTCTCTTTTGTAATACTCCTTTCACCAGCTAATCTGGGAGGTGGGAAGAGATTATGAAGGTACTCTGATTGTGGAGAGAAGGGGAAAGAGAGTTCCAAGAAGAAGGAATAGAGGGGGAAACTGATCTGATGATGATAATAATCAAGTAGAAGAGAAAGGGGGGAAATATAGCACTAAAGAAATAATGATCACACATATTGCCCCATTTGCTGTACATTTTACTAATTCCATTTCTGTTCTCATTCCCTTCAGTCTCAACTAGCTCATTCATAGATTTTACTATCAAAAATACTTCTTTTCTAGATATCCACTCTTTTTTACTCGGCACAGTTGTTCACTTTCTTTCTCTTGTAGCTTTGCTAGTGCAATTTAAATTTGACACATCACTTCTATCTTTTCACCTTAATCCTCAAGCCTTCACACTTTCGGTTTACCTTCACCCCCCCCCCAAAAAAAAAAAATTCAACCCCCTTTTTTCTTAATTTTCCTTTGGGGGGGGGGGGATGCCCTAAATTACACCCAGATCATTCTATTTCAATTCTAAAAGTGCAAAAGGTAAAGATGTAAAAAGATTAAAAAGAGGTAAAAATGTCAGGGGTGCATGTTCTGCGTAAGAAATGTTACGTGGGATGATTTCCATTGTTTTCTTTGAGATTAATGGGAAATAAGTTCCACAGAGTGGAAAGAAAATATTCACATTTGATGTTTTGCATATGCTAACACAATTAACTAATTAAGTACAGGTAATTCTTTTGAAAAGATGTAAATTCCGCAGCGTATCCGATGAGCGACTATACAAAGATCAATTAGTTCCATTCGATTGCTTCCTATTCCACGTATTAGGAAATTCAGGCATTTGTTCACGTACACCACGCTTTATATACGAAGAGGAATGTGCACATTTATAATCGTGGCTCATGTGAAATGAATGTTGTCAGCTACTAATGTTACAAGTCAAAGTTTTTCCCACCATCGTTTTTACAATGTTCATTAACGTACAATTTTTAACTGTACAGGTATGCTTAATCCCCCCCCCCAATCATACATGTACTTAGTTTTTTTCCCTACATAATCAGTAATGTAGAAATGATGAAAGATTGAACAAAATAAGCAGATATCTCACGTGCCCCTTCCTTTCTATAATTCAATATCTGTACCTGTAACATGTGTTCTTCAACATTTTCTAATCTGACATACCTCTGACTTTTTACCTCTGTCATATTCAAATCTGAGATTTTTACCTCTTGCATGTTCACCTCTGAAATTTTTATCTCTGACATTTTTACCTCGGACATTGTTACCTCTGACATTTTTACCTCTGACATTTTTACCTGGCACCAAAATAAAGATAGACCATTCAGTCATTTACGGATAGTAAACTTTTAATTAGAATAATAATTTAATGATTCAACACATTTTAACTTCAAACATACAAAACTGAAGTTACCTCGATGTAACATTTGCAGGCATCTTGCCAATCTTCATAGAAGTCTAGGGGTTAATGAATTCCTACATTCTTTGATTTAGATTCCTATAAAGCAAATATAGAGTAAAAGCCTTTCTTCTCAATTCTAAATTTGAGATGGCAGTTGACATTGTGTCCATTTAATTATGTACACATATAACTCTTGCAAGATGAGTTGACTTTAATCATTCAAAAAAATAAGGAATCCCCAAATATTTACTCTGTAGCTTTCATTTAGTGTGATATTCAATTTGAAATTTAGTGATAAATTATATCTCAAAATCATATCTTTGAAAAATCTTTGCTACTATCTGAAGATCAGTTAATTCCATCGACTTCTAACTCATCTCCGCGGGGGGGGGGGGGGGGGGGCAGAGAATTTCTATGATTTCTCTTCGCACTGCGGTTTTATGTAGTTTTACTTATTGTTTTTCATTTTAATTATGTATGTCTTATATTATGTGTTAATGTAATATTTAAAATATTTTCGTATTGTCTCACTTTTACATGTTTTTTTAATGTTCACGGACTTGCTGAAAAGCAGTCTGTTATGACTGAATGTAAGTTTCACCGTGATTAAATAAATACAATACAATACAATACAATACAAGAAAGCATTATCAGGGAGTAGATGTCATCTGCAGTCACCGTCAAGGCTGTAGTCTAAGTGACAGGAAGGATGAGCCAAAGTCATAATCCAGAACTCTGTGGAGAAAAAACCCCCACAAAAATGATAAATATATGTCAGATGCATTTAATAAGGATTAGTCACACAATATTTAGACACATGCAAGAAGGACTAAAATGCACAAAGTAGGAGTGTGCAAGTGAAGAAATCCAGCTATACATATTTTGTCCTACAGACATTTTAAAATTTAATGTTTCTGATCGCCCAACTGGAGCATACATGATGCAGACAAGATATAAAATGAAAAATACTTCTGAAGTAAATTAATGCTCATGCGGTAATTTAGTAATACTTGGTAATGAAAGGGACTTCGAGTCACAAACAACATTGGGTGGGTCAGATTATGCACTGCATGATGTAATGTTACTGAAATCTAGTAAATGTAGGCCTAAATACATTTATTTTATAGACCACTCTATGAAACCAATTAAAGTACTTTGGTAAACTAGAAAATATCATCTATGACAGTAAATCACATCTAAGACTGCTTACACCTAATGTGGTCAATGATAGTTAAAGGGATTGGTTACTTATAGCAGCAAACTTACTCTCAAATGTTCAAGTCATACATCTCGTAAGTTCCTCTCAGGATTTGTCAAGTCCAGTCTGCATCAATCATCTGCTATGGCATCATAATACATTAAAAGGAAATTTTTAAAATATGACTGAATAGGGTCTCTACATAGCTAAATAACCTACTGCATAATTATGTTTAAATGAAATAACCTTCACACACATGAATGCTTTGAAATTGGGGAGCACTGATACAAATTTACATTAATCTACATGATAGCGAAAGGCACATGGGAGCTCAAATCTAGATAAAAATTTGCATTCATAACTAAAATTAACAACTGAAATTTTTCAGTTTCAATTCAGAACCCATACAATGAAAAATTAGTGTGCCGACCTGTTTACAGTACACACTATCTACATTTGGCAGTAAATGTTGTCTATTGATGTGCATTAGGTGTCCCTCTCCTGTACAAAGGATTTCTGTGAAGTCTCCCCTAGGTCAAGTTTTGTCAACACAGACAAATTTTGTTATGGAGGAACATGGGAGAGGGAAAATATTTACACGTGCAATGAAACATACTTTACAATATATAGTTAGAGGTATGAATTTGTGTTACGAGTCTCCTTAGTTGTTAGTTGTTACCTGTCACTTTGCAGGATTTTCTGCTTCATCCTGGACTTGAAGTGATATGTAGTGGACATGTTGTGACATTCATCAGTAGAATTCTTCCAGCTTTCCAATATCTGACTGTGTGAACAAAAAAAAAATAAATAAATAAAATAAAATAAAAATAAAATAAACTTAAAAATCAATATCAATGTACCAAGTTGTAATGCATTTCTGACTGAGATACTAAATTGAAATATACATGTAGTGTTTATAGTTCTATCAAATTTTACTTATCCTTTCATAGTGCATCCAAGATTTTAGATTTTCTTCATGTAGAAATAGAAAAGCTTACCATTGACTTACAAACATTTACATAATATGCCTGTAATCCACCCCCATAAAATGTTTTAGTTCTGCCACCAAAATAGAACAGGACTATTGTAAACTGCCATTAACCAGACTACAAAGAAACCATACATGTATTAAACAAGTGTCTGAATAGCCCCCCCCCCCCTAAATGAAATAATAAAAATGATTACAAAAACTAAGAATAAAACTGAATAAATCATATACATGGAATAGCATCCACACAGTAACATCTTCTGTCTACATGTATGTTCAGAAGGGGGTAGGGTGAGAGGGCTAAGTGACAGTTTGTCCAGATCTAGATCTACTCAAAATTTTAAGAGACTTCCAGAAGTTTAACTGTTTTAGCTCAACTTTTCAAGTGAAGAATGTGGTCATTCTTAGGTAGATTCAACAGTTAGACATAGACTAATGGTCATTCAATAATTGTTTGAACTTCAAATGTTTGGAGTTTTCAAGAGCAACAAAATGGCAAAAGCATCAACCGGAATCGTTAGCCTAAATAATTACCGTCTACGCTCTACCAGAATGCCCTCAAATTCATTACTTTAATCATCATAAAGTGAATAAGAAAGAAAAGTGTTCTGGAAAATTTTTGTTACCTGTCACTTCAGAGGATTCTCTGCTTCACCTGGGGCCTATACATGTATTACATGGAGTGATGTTCATCAGTCGAATTCTTCCAGCCTTCCAGTTCCAATATTTCCATCTGTGGGAACAAAAAAACAAAAACAAAAACAAAACAACAAAGCAGATTGCAACATTTTCCATGTAATATTTGATAATTACTTTAAACTGCAGTCAGCAACATTTTCTATCTTCAGAAGAGGTGGGGTGAGACTGAGAGGTTGAACAAGATTTCAAGATTTCAAGATGGTAATGTGCATAAATGAAAATAAATAACAGAGTCAACTTGATCCAACTTCCAAGTAGGGGTCTAGACAGGTCTAGATTCTATAGACTATACAAGTGTGTCCAGATCTACTTTAGATTTTTTTAACAGAATTTCTGATAACTGTTAAAGTTAGATCTTGTAAACTGATGAATGTGGAGAGTAGACCTAGACTAAAGTAACGCTCACTCAATAATTATTTCAACTTCAAATGTGAAAGGCTTACAAGAGTTAAAAAACGCTGGCAAAATCAACCGGGGCCGTCGACGTATACAGTGTGTTCATTGTGTGCTCTCCAGTCTGCAGTTAATACAGTGTCACTCACTGTTCAGCGAGTCCAAATAACATTAACATTATTGATTTAGATCTAACGTTAGATCTAGCGTACACACACTACCGTCTAGTAATAATCTAATAAATTCTGCCGGAGTGTTCTCTCACAAAAATCCTGTTGTTTAATCTAGGTCTGAATTTGATTTTTCATGACGCCAAACTTCTGATTTGAACAATCTTAAATATCAAAACCGTTCAAGAACGGTCAACGTGAACACCAGAATTATCATGGATGCCCCCCCCCCCCCCCCGGCATTAGCCCGGGGGAGCTACCTCGAGTACATGGTGCGAGAACGGTACCCGCGGTCAATCTAGCTCATGACGATGAAAACCAAACTGTAAGTTCGAGAGTACACTGTTTCTAGCTCTTTCGGAAACAGCTGTTGGCAATTATGTCAAATTGTAAAGAAATTATTGTAGATTGAGAAGAATAGCCAACTATTTTGAATCAAATGGTCAAATGTCTTATATTTAATCATAATTGCAGTGGTACTCACGTTTTCTCTATGAAGTAGAAACCTCTAACTTTGTGCGAGTAAGCACGTCATGCATAAATTTGCATGATTGTGACGTAATAAGGTCAAATGAATAACCATATTTCGAGAACGATATTATCGAATAAATACATATTCATGATGCTATAATCCAATCAAGGGTGCTTATTTTGGTTCATGAATATTTAGAAGGGCTTATTTTCGGCTTCTAATGGACGAAAGCTGGGCGGGGCTTAACCCCATAGGCGTAATGCTTTCCGCGGGTGCTGCTTTCTGTCTAGCTATATATTTAAAACGTCTTTGTTTATACCCATTTATGTGTGCGATGCATGTGTTTTTCGACAGGATTAATTGGATATTCCCCCCCCCCCTTGTAATGATATGAAAAACCTCAGGATTTGCACCAAGTTTATTTGCAACTTAATCGACCTTTTCCAGTTGATCAAAAACACACCTACAAACAAAAAACAAAATACAAAAAAAAAAAAAAAAAATACACTGTAATCCCATGACGGCATGCAGAACATGTGACCGTACATAACTCAACACGGTTTCCATAACAGCCGGATGCATTCCTTTTTTTCTGTCAGGAACCTGTCTCCTATTACGACATTCCATCTGCCCATCTATTTAATCCTGGGGTTGTTTCACATGGACTGAGATTGACTAAAAATCGCACTTAACTATTTCTGGCCATTCATGCCACTGTTTTCTTTCACCATGGATCTCTCAAAGGATTTGCAAATCATGGTCACAAATCTGCAGAACTGACAATTTTTTATAGTTCATTGATGAAGAAAAGAAAAAAATAAACAACAACAACAAAAGTAAAATCTGCAAATATGTGACCATGATTTGCGCATCCTTGAGAGACCGATGGCCAAAGCAAACAGTGGCATGAATGACATGCCATAGTTAAGAGTCAATCTTAGTCTTTGTGAAACACCTCCCAAGTTACTATGTGTTCGTAAATTTCGTTTTACCCCTTGTATATTTCTCTGAAAAACAGTTACTCAGATCTCTGCGACTGCAAATAACACATAGATTTGGGTCAATCATGCCAATATCGTTGTTAATATGATTCCATTCGCTACGACCAATAAACTTACGTTAATATAAAAAAGGTTTTATTCTATGTAACATATTCTGGAACCATACTCTTCATGAAGGTTTATCTTTCCTTTCCCCTTTATACTCATGGGGGTGTTTCACAAGGAGTTAAGTTTGACTTAAAGTCGCACTTAAATTCCTAGTTTGCGCGCTGTATATTACGCATCACCGCATTGGTCAGATCATGCTCGGGGGACGCGCATTATTGAAAAGTCTATCGACCATGTCAGTGAGATTACGCGTTGAATACCCGGTGCGCACTGGCGCTTACGCATGATTCTTATACTGCTTTCACATCAAGGTATGGTCGCTGCGACCGTACCCAGCGACCGATCGGACGTGCTTTCACACCTCCGTCAAAATTTGGTCAGGCCCAGAGTGATCGGTCGCTGTATAGCTGACCTAGCCGGAAGCGGAAGTAGAGATAGTGCGTAGGCATGTATGGGGGTCATTGCATTTCGATCGGTCGCTGAGTACGATGTGCTTTAACATCTAGCTTGCATCGGTCGCGATCGGTCGCTGAAGTACCTCAGCGACCGTACTCAGCGACCGATCGTTTTTGACCAAAACGATCGGTCGCAGCGACCGATGAAATGCTTTCACATTATGATTTCATCGGTCGCAGCGACCGGTCGCAGCGACCGTACCTTGGTGTGAAAGCAGTATTAGTCAAACTTAAATCTTTGTGAAACACCTCCTGCTTTTTAGAGACGGAGATGTTTTACGAAGCATCAACAATCCTCAAGCGGACATCGGAAATGCCCACCAGCAGGCGATTCTCGAATGCTTTTCTGATATTGGGACTCGCTTTGGTTTGGTAAGTATTCAGGAGGTAACTTTGTATTCTCAAAGTATACCGTTGATACCTCATTTCTTTACTTAAACACTACATCTTTGGCTTAGGCTATTGTGGGTAAACTGTGTTTTAAAACCGTTTTTAAATCATTTCAATTCAATTCATTCATTTTTCCACTTTCAGTTTTTTTCATATTTACAATGATGGTACAGTTTACATGTACATAAAAACATGCATATAGATCAACATGCAAAGCACAATACATAAAATAATTGAGAAAAAAAACCCAACAGCACAAAAAACATGAAATTGAAAATGAAGGAGGGCTGACTAAAAAGCAGAGGTTGTAGGGTGTAGGCCCCCTATAGAAAGTAATTACTATGAATTATTATTTTATGCGAAAAACAACAATAATAACAATAATTGAATCAAAGTAATACAAAATCATTTAGACCTAAAACAATGATAACTATATACATAAAAAGAAACAAAGTACACAAATATCATAGTTGCACAAGGTCACGGTACAATTTGTATTTGATTTGGGGAGGCATTACCTCGTAGCTATTTAGATGAAAGGGTTTAGGTCTCCTTTTGAAAATGTGTTTTGAATTGCATTGTTTAATATCATTTGGAAGAGGATTCCACAGTTTCGGACCTATAAAAACCAACGTCTTTTGAGCAAACGGTGTTCTATTTAGTGGTAGACGAAAAGAGCTTCCTGCCGTGTAAAATAACTATGAATCGAATCATTTGCTCCTTTTTCCATTTTCTTTTTGAAAAACAAAAAAACAGAAACAAAAACGAAATTTCTACATTGTTTATGTATTATGTAAAAAAAAAAAACATGTTTATGGCGACCCATACACAACACGGTGCTCCTTGGGAATCCCACCTTCCATGTTTTTGTCATTTGCGAATTTGTTTTTGTAATTGCTGTTTGATTATGAGAGGCAAATAAACGAGTATGACTATGAAAAACTAAATCTGAAAAAGAGAAGGTTATGAACCCATGAGTTCGGTGATCAACGAGCTAATGGTTTTTCCGTAGTCATTGTCCCAACTTGGTCATTTCCGTATATCCATGGGATAAAAATAAAACAAAAACAAAAACTTTTCTTAAACATAACCTCTCGATTATTCTAACTTTCTTTTTCTAAATTCAGGTCGTTGAGAGGAAATCAACGGAAATTTGGCTGTTTGCCTTTCATCTGAACGAAAAGGGTATTTCATTTTTCTTTTCATGCTTAAAAATCAGGGGTGGTATTTTGAGCGTCATTTTATCTCTGATTTTTTAAAATTTTATCTTTAAAATGAAATCGGTATTCTGAGACTACTTTAAAATCTCAGATTTTATCTTCATTTTATCTCGGTTCCTCATCTCCAGCGTGCGTACCTATACCGCTAAAGACAAATGCGCAGCTTTTGCGCTTGTGCCCATCTTACCTTGAAGGAAAAGATAAAATGAAACTTAAAATAGGGTAGGGGCTATTTTATCTCTTGGACTTCTAGTATATACACTATTTCTGGATAAATTCACTATTAGTCTTCAGATAAAGATAAAGAAATATGTAATAATCATCGACTGCATTACTCAAGCAACATTCCTTTATGATGATTGAATTGAATTTAAAGATTTTTATTGACTATTATCGGCCTTGAAATGATCCTTGAAAAGGCATGCTGATACCTCGGAAAATACTCAAGTTATTTCTGACCAAAATACCAGTCAAAACGTGTTGAATGCAAGCGCAAGCAGCGTATTAAGCTTTGTAAAAAATAACGCATCTGCGCTCTTTTGCCCCACCTACTGGCGGAAAGCAATTTCATTGGCTGAGCAAGATGAGAATGCGATTTAACAACATTTCTTATTGGTCACTGCATCATAAATGGGCGTGTCTTAAATGAGATAAAATGAAGATAAAATGGTTCTCAGAATACCGATTTAAAAAGATTTTAAGGGTATTTCATCTCACTGATTTTAACTGAGATAAAAAATTTTATTTTATCTGGGATGAAATGGATCTCAGAATACCACCCCAGAACATAAAAAAAAAATAGAATATCATTTTTTTAAGGAAGAAAATTTGAAATTCATAATGTGAAATATACACTCTTAAAAATTCCGAGTCAGATTGACCCGGAAAATAGTCCGTTAGGGCCACACTCCGTTCCGGGAAAAAAAAAATTACCCTGGATATGGTCATTAAGACTTGTATCTGGGTCACATTTGAACTTATTCCAGGTCATTTTGACCCGGAATGGAGTGTGGCCCCAACGGACTATTTTCCGGGTCAAGTCTGACTCGGAAGTTTTAAGAGTGCACTATAGTGATATGGGAACCCTGGCATTAAGGTCAAATGCAGATAAGCAGGGAATTAACCAATAAGGTGCTTTTACACATGATACGACAGTGTGGTACCACAATGTGGTGCCACATTGTTTTGTCTTCACACATGATGGGACTTTGTGTCACCACATATGCTAATGAACGCGCATTCACGCGTCAACTCTCAATAAGGGAGCATATTGTCAAAACTCGCGCAAGCAATCTCATGGCAACAATTTTTGCGCTAACTTTTTTAGAAATTTGATTGGTGCGCATTTCTTTCTATCTAGGCAGCAAACAGAAGTGTGTCCTGCCTCTGCGACATTTTTTTTTTTTTTTTTTTTTTTTGTCGCCCTATACCCCAAAGGCTTGGACACAAAAAGTGTGTGACACAGCGTGTTACCACACTGTCGTATCATGTGTGAAAGCACCTATAGACCAATTTCACGGCCGGTTTATGTATTTGGCCCTCTATCGGCGACGCCATTGCTGCTGTGGGCAAGCACGCTGACCGCGATTGGCTCTGTGTACAAAATGAATGTAAGATATGAGATATGCCCCGATATTGTTCCATTTACTTTATTCTAGATCAATAAAATAAAGCATGGATACATGGGTAGATGAGGTAAGACAATGGTCATATCTGACGGATGAAGGTATGATGTATTTTTGTAATTTCGATGGTTTTTCAACTTAGTTTTGTCAGTAAAAGTTCGATTGCAGCATAGAAGCCGTAGTATTACTACGGCTCCTATGCTGTTTACTAAACGGGAGCCCTAAATCTTACCCTGTTTACAAAGTCAAGTTTTCAACATTAAATTTTACGCCAAAGTACGTAATGATAATGTTTCTTGACTTAAAAGTCCCTTCTGTTGATGTTTTTACCCACTGGTGACGAATTCCTTCACATTGCTTACGGAAACCTGTGTAGGGAGTACGGCTTCTCACACAAACAGGCTTCATGAGTCAAAAGCGAGTGAATTTCGCACTCAGTTAGCTTCCATTTTTAAAACTTTCTCTAATCCTTGTGGCATTTGAGCACCGCACAGCTGCGACCTGAACTTCCCTGATAATTTCTCATTGCAAATATTAAAATAAATCTGCATATACTGGTCAAAATAGACAAAAAATCGAACGAATGTACATAACGCGCTATTGACTTGTGTACTATAAAAGTTGGAGCGCCCACCCCAGTATGTCGAACTGTGTCGAACAGTCTGCTGCCCTCTTGCGTTGTGAAATTGGTCTATAGAGGTGCAGTGTTTCCTTTAGGTAGCACTTATGTACTCTCTTTTGTACTCTCTTGGTCCACAATGCTGGGCATTACATATCGTACATGAGCAGAGAGAGAAAAAATTCACTGAAAAAAGTGAGTCCATTTCCGACGCAGTATGATGAGGCATTATCGAATTAGAGCAGTTCAATTATTGTAACTTATCATTAAACTCTTTAAATTGGCAACGGAGCAAATATCATATTAATCACTATTTCTGTGTCCAAATTGGCAATTTCCGATTAATTTTTTACAATTATAATTCATTTTGTTTCTGTGTTATACCCATATTTGATTTTTTCGAAGTATGTAGGAGTGGAAACAAAAATAATAGTTGTTGCCTATTTTGAGGATCGAAAATGATTAATTTAGATCCCAAGAAAGCTCTGTACTGCTCTGGGTTAAATGCAAGATAACGTAAAGCAAATTTTATTTTAATAAATTGAGCTCAGTGGAATCAAAGTAGATGTGAGTACCGTAAGATCAGTTCCCATATCGTTTAGCAAAGGCTGTATTTTCTGAAAGGAAGGGGGAAAGAAAAAGAAAAGAAACAACGGATACAAAGGCATAAACATAAACTAATCTAAAAAGAAGCGGTATTTTATTATAAAATACATTGTATTAAGCTCAAAATAAATGTAACATATTATTATTATTATAAAGCATCATATTTATCCACTGTATACACGTTTGTTGCGCCACCCCTTCTTACGCACTAATGATTACTTAGTTTGCAAATATGTTTTCTATTTTTCCTTCTCCCCCGCCCCCCTTTTAATACTTTTTTTTTCACGTTTTTACTGCTGCATATGTGAAAGAGTGTTTGAATCTTCGCCTTCGTTTCAACACTCTAAAACAAACTAGTCAGATTTGACTAGATTACCGGATCACAGCACGGGCACTTACTCTTTTAGCTGCTTAAATGTGACTAGTCAAAATGGCCAGAATTATATTCAATTCAACGAAGAACTGACACTTTTCTAGTCAAAATTGAAACAATTCTAGTAAAAAATGACCAGAATTCTGGTAACTTATTTGACTAGGGACTAGAACATATCCCACGGGCACTTACTCTTTTCTAGCCAAATGTGACTAGATTCTAGTGAAAATGACCAGAATTCTTGTAAAAATTGTAAAAAATGCTCGCCAGTTGTCCGTTAAAATAGGCATACGATCTCAACGCAGAGGGAGGCAGACAAGTCTTTTTTTGAACGCGATCGTAACAGTTTTTCAGCATTTGCCTCGAGAGACGAGTAACTGTAAAATCACATTTTGCGACCTACTAACAGCTTTTTATTCCACAGAATAAGGATTTTCTGGGTTTTTGAGTACAAATACATATGTTCATACACATGTTTCATCTTAATTTGAGAATTTTTTAAATCAGCTGCTCACAACGTTAGCCAATACCTTTAAGTTAGTGTTGGTGCCTGTATGATCCAGTAGTCTAGGCAAACTATTTTCCTAGAATCTAACCATTTTGACTAGGAATGTGTCACTTTCGCCTAGAGTAGTGCTACTCTGTCAAATTAGGCAAGATTTGTTTTTAGAGTGAAGGGTTTTAACGAAAGTTGACGCAAGTACTAGTGCTGCGATTAACCGGGCATGGTGGGTCGTGGGTTCGATCCCCGGCCGAGTAATACCAAAGACTTACAAAAATGGGACCTTCTGCCTTCTAGCCAGGCGCTCGGCAAAATAGAATGGAGAAGGGTAATAATAACATATTCAGGGCCTGCTGGAAGATCAGCTGATAGCTGAAGTGGCTACCCTTGGTAAATAAGAGTTATTCTTATCATTCTCATTATTATTATTATCATCATTATTATTATCATTATTATTATTATTATTATTATTATTATTGTTATTGTTATTATTATTAATTATTATTATTATTATCATTATTATAGGCCTATTGAACTTCATGACTACCAAAAATTTTCATATGATCATTTGTCCGATTTGCATTTCCGTAGATAACCGGCCCGTTGTCGAAAACCTATACAGCCAGCGGATCGATAGCGAAGGCCAGGACTTCCCGTACTTTATTGGTAACATTCCCGTTGAGAGCGCATTCGAAGTTAATCCCGTCTATTCCTATCAGCGCTCTAGACGAGTGCAAATCATACTTCAAAACGGCGATCGTTTCATGGAAATCGATACTGACAAGGCTACCTACGTCATTCCGAGTCGTGAGTTCGCCATTACTTTCTTCAAATTTAATTTCATATATTTCCCCTTTAAAACCAATGAAATTGTATTCAATAAAAAAAACAGCAAGAACAAACATTGAGCGGGGGGGAGGGAGGCACACAAAGGTTTTATTTAAAATAATTTCTTAATATGGGATGCAGATTAACATTATGTAGGGGGAAGTACGCAAATATAATCAATACAGATCATCACATTTCTTTCAAGGCGATGTCGTTTGATCGACGAGCCCACGCCTTTTCTGACTGTTAGAAATTAACTTTTCTTTCGTTCTCTCTCCTTTTCGGTGCCTGCCATGCCTACAGAGACACTGACACTCAATTTGTACAAACGAATAGACGATGATAGTAAGGAGGGAACTCCAGTTGCTATTTCAACACCGTCCACATCTGATCAATCGATGTGTATTGAGGATGTCGGGAGTGGCCCCCTTGGTGTAGTCGTAAGAGCATTGTTCTTTCTTTGCTATTTTCTACTTGTATTCGTTCTTCTTCTTCTTCTTCTTCTTCTTCTTCTTCTTCTTCTTCTTCTTCTTCTTCTTCTTCTTCTTCGTCTTCGTCTTCTTAAGTTTTTCTTTTTCTGCGTATTCTTCTTCTTCGTCGTCCACATCTGATCAACCGATGTGTATTGAGGATGTCGGGAGTGGCCCCCTTGGTGTAGTCGTAAGAGCATTGTTCTTTCTGTTGCTATTTTCTTCTTGTATTCCCTTCTTCTTCTTCTTCTTCGTCTTCGTCTGCTTAAGTTTTTCTTTTTCTGCGTATTCTTCTTCTTCGTCGTCGAATGTCCTAAGTGCGATGCTGATTATGCTGCTGATAGGTAATTAAAATGTCAGTAATGGTGATGAAAATATTGATAAAAATGATTGATAGTCATTTTTATTATCATTATTATTATCTTTATTATCATTATTATTATTATTATTATTATTATTATTATTATTATTGTTATTATCATTATCATTATCAACATTATAAATATCATAATCATAGTTATTATCTTTGTTACCGCTGTCTTTTATATTATTGTTATTGTGATTATGATTAGTAATGCTATTAGTATTTTTTTTTTTCATTACCAGCATAATTAGCAGCATCGTCATCATTTATCATCATTAATCATTATGACAATAAAACAGCAGTATCAATAAGATATAAGCTTCGTAAAACAATTATCCTCCTCCTCTTCCTGCTTTTCCACCTCCTCCCTTGGCCGTACCCAGCAGGGGGACAAGGGGCAGTTGCCCCCCTCCCCCCCCGAAATTTTCAAGACATATTTTTTTACTGAAAATTTTCCCAAAATTCCACCAAAAGTGTGTACCAGGATCCTTCACTTTCAATTTCAAAAGAGCAAAAACGACCTTATGGCAAGCTCGGTCGCTTCTCTCCGTCCCTTGCATGTTTCTTCGAAAGATTTTACGTACTCTTGCCCCCCCCCCCGAAAAAATTTCTGCGTACGGCCCTGTCTCCTCCTCCTCCTACTACACGTAATCCTCCACACCCAATCCAACACTGACCTAGCTAGGGGGGGGGGGGGGGGGTTCGCATTGGGGCCATGGCTCCCCTGTTGACCGGCGAGCAAAAAATAAAAGAAATAAAAAAAATGAATAAAAAAACTTTCATCGAGTCCACTTCACATAACTTTCCATGCACGAATTTTCAACAATCTCCCTACCGTGTGATAGCCCACACCCTCCCCCGCTCGGTCGCTTCGCTCCCTCGCCTTAGTCCCCCCATGCCACTTCTCATATAAGTTACCCCTTTAAAAATCATCTTTAAAAACTTGATATCCCCTAAATTCCGATTGAATTGCCGTTAACGACCCCTGCATTCTTTCCCCTATCTCCTCCCACCCCCCGTACTCATTTTTTTCCCCTTTTTTTTTCCTCATTCGTTTTGAGTTGCTTTGTTGATGCCTTAATAATGTTATATTTATGTTCTATGTATACTTTGTTATCCTTTCCTATGTATTTTGTATAATTTTTAACCTATCTATGTTTTGTTGTTTTGTTTCTTATCGTCATTATTTTGTTGACCTTGTCATTGTACATTGTTTTTTATTATGTGTGTATGGACCCCTACGAAAAACAGCATATGCTGATAGGGTGTTCCGTCTCACAAGTGGTAAATAAATAAATAAATGAAATAAATAAATGAATACTGAATTTTAGTGTGCAGAAAATGCAATTTTCATGCACAAATTTTCAAAAATCTTCTACCGTGGGAGAGGGATAGCCCCCCCCCCCCCCCCTCCTCCCACACCCCCGTCCCTGTTGAAAATTCCTGCTTCGCCAGTTCAATCACAGTTGCCACCCTCGTCATCCTCCTCCTCCTTATTGTGAGTTTATTGACTGAAATCATTAATCGAATCCCCAGGTCTTCCCTCCATATATGACGCAACAAGGCAGGAGGATCCCGCAGAATAACATGTTTTTCGTCTTGTCTATAAACCCGGACGAATCAGTAATCTTGAAAGCTGCTAACACACAAGAAGGTAAACTGAGAAAATTCGCAAGGTGCTATCTTAAACCTATTCGGTATAGAGGATAGTTCCTTCCTCTCGAAGTTACCTTTCAATTTGACGTCTTAGAAACGTCATAGAAATGAATATGTATAAGCTTTCGAAGGCAACGTACACGCATTCCAGCTATAAATATCTTAGAGAACCATCATCGGTGGCTATCGCTCTCGCAGCTCATTGAGTTGCTCGCTCGTTCTGTCTTCACAGGGTCCCGGGTTCGATTCTTGCTCTCGCCATTTGCATTTTTTTGCTGTAATAATTGATAACAATGGCGTGTATTTCGTCAGAAACAGTGAAAGTATCACAGCGATAACTGATAACTGATACATATTCATTTCCATGATGTCAAATTGAAAGGTAACTGCGAGCGAAAGGAGCTATCCTCTACCAATACGTTCATACCTATTGAGATTGCCATGAGAGCAAGAGATAAAAGATGCATCGCGTTTTACTTTGAGTTTTAACATGTTTAACCAACGACACAACTGGATATGAGGCATTTTTTTTTATTTTTTATTTTTTGTCGCAAACTATTAATTTTGACCTGCAAAACAGTGAAACTGGCTGCAAGTACATTCGAGGTTTCAACAAAAGATAATAGTACAGGATGGGAAAGTTAAAATTCACAGAAACTTTCCATGTCCTGTTCAAAGATTGCGCTATTTATGAAACTGAGCTATAGGACAAAGTCATCCGTTCATGGTACATGGCAGAATGCCGCTAAATGGTGTAATAATAAGATGATCAAAAATATTTACATGAAATTGAGTACTTTCGGTTGTATATGTTTACAGGAGAAATGGCTAATTGTAAGTCACATTCATTCATATTTGACCACTAGGCTGTAGATTGGACGCTTCGGTGTTTTGTTTTGTTTTGTTTTGTTTTTTGTTCTATTTTGTTTTTACAAAAATATCTGATTTACGGGGCATTTCAACTGTTCGTAGCTGTGAGAAGTTCAAAGCTACACTCTAAATAAAGTAGCTAACATTGTAGTTCCATAGATTTTTCTTGAACTCAATGAATTAAAACGATTTGCATTGTGAAATTATTATTATCATTAAAAATGATTATCATTTATTATTATTATCATTATTATTATCATTATCATCATTATTATTATCATCATTATTATTATTTCGATTATTATTATTATTATTATTATTATTATTATTATTATCATTATTATCATTATTATCATCATTATCATCATTATTATTATCATTATTGTTTTTATTATTATTATCATCATTCTTTCTTCTCTTTTTCCCCATTCATTCCCCCTCTCTGCTTCACTCTCTCTTGCTCTTCCTCTATCCATCTCTTTCCCTCTTTCCCTCCCTATTTCTCCTATGCGTTCTCGCTGCTTCTTCATGATATTTCTAAATACAGATCTATACATAGCGTCAGACATTCAGAGCCCCATGCTTTGGATAGCCAGCCTCGGAACACCGCCCTCACCGTTCAAGATTGAGTGCTGCAACCGGATTCTGAAAACGCTCCAAGATTTTCTCGATCTCATAGATGCCGAAGACAGCTAAATCTCGGTTGTACGACCTAGCCTTCATCGACAATATAAGACTTGCTCACCTATGCAGTAGTACAAAGCGTGTTTTTGTTTTGTTTTGTTTTGTTTTCTGTTTGTTAGAAAAGCGAGTTTTTCAAACGTAAAGGTGCATCACATTAATTGTATCATATAAACACTCATTTGATTGATTGATTCCACCTTAACTCCCTTGTTGCATCATTCATGTGCAGTTGCCTTTCAGGAACGCCTACAACCGCCGCAAAGTGGGCCAGCTGTCACGGTCGTGAGCACAAGTGCGCCAAAAATATAATTTCGGTCACTGAACAAAATGTATTTTTCAAGTTCCTAAGCGAAGATTACAACCATTGAAACTCCTATGAGCAATATCTCTTCTTGAAATCAATTTCAAGTGGGTCATTTTCTGCATAGTGACCCCAAATTTAGATTATTCGGTTCACAATGAGTAAAATGCAATACTGATTTTTATTGAAGATTTTCGCCCAAATTATTGTTCAATCCACTGTAAAATGGAACATGCATGTTTCAGAACATTTGTTGTAAATGTTTCTAAGACAACTCCCCCGATACGATTCCCACCTGACAACTCCCCATGGAGCACAGCTCCCCTGGTGGGCAACTCTCCCCGGAGGACACCTTTCCCGGATGACAACTCCCCAAGGACAACTCCCCCGGTACCCGGGGGAGTTGTCCTGATACGGTCGTAAATAATCATAGAGTTTGGAGGTAAGTTCTTGATACACGTCTGTAAAATACCAATTACTCAACACACGAACATTTTTTTTTCTTTCTTTTTTTTATACTGTTTTATTGCGAACACACGCGCAACACACACCCACTCACGCACACGCCTACAAACACCATCAAAATTCATTCCTGACTGCGTACAACCAAAGCCTTTGCCATTTCAAACAAAGTAGGTAAGTGAGATTTCAAGACTAAGCTGGTGAACTTGTGAGCATGAGTTTTTGGCTAAATGTAATTGATGAAAATAATCATTGAATATTATTCACTTTTTCAAGTGAACAACTTTCAACAATTTTCAAGTGAACATATTGTCTATGCCCCCCTTTCAGAAAAATACATGGATTATCATGATTGTGGAACGTAACTGCAACGTGATAAACATGATAAAGCAACAACAACAACGACTGTCTGATATATTTTTATCTCTTTCTGCTTTAACGATTTGTACAACGCTATTATTGGTACTCACAATATTGTAAAATAAATACAACTGTAGTTGCGTTCATCTGAGTTACTTCTATTCATAAAATATTCTTTTGATAAGGTCATATATATCTGGGTTGCATCTCGTCTCCACTATCATAAAATCTTGCCGCAGATTCACGTTATCTTGATAAAACATGACAGATGGTTGTTTTTGCACAGTGTGACAATGGGCCGTATCGATAAAAGTATCACTCGCTTAGAAGCTGAAGCTACCTCGTTATAACTATTATGCCAAAGTAAAAGCTGAATGCGACTACTTCCACCGTACCTTTTTCTATGCCAGAGATCTGTACCGGGTGTCCTAAAAAGCGGAAAGGCTGATTTTCTTTTTTTTTTTCAGTATAAGAGACCTTCTTAACCTTCAAAAATTGGATATTTTTTAAACATCATTTTTAAAGCATCTTCTGTCTGAAAGAAAAACTACCAAGATTATCTGTGTCAATCTTCTAAAACCGCCTTTTTAACACATGTTTTGTGGCATATTTCTTTTGTTTAAATGCTTCATCTAGTGTCATTAGGCTTTCCTCAATCACTGTAATGTTTGACAAAAACACTGATAAAGGCAATTCTCTACACAACTCTAATCGGTCGCAAAAATCGAAATAAAATGGCATAGAACGAAACTTACTTCACTAATTTTAGTTTATCTTAAGCAATGGTCCCATTGATGTAAAAAAAATACTTTTCGAAACCAAAGAACTTATAAACTGCCGTAAAATTTTTTAGACACCTGGTCTAGCTCAAGCACAGGGCTACGGTTCAAAAATCCTTCTGAATGAGCCCCTCCATGGGCTCTTAGTAAAACGTTATCAATCAAATATTTCTATAGGGTCCAGCATTGCCAGGTAAGTGGTATGTTGTTTGACAGGTGCACTTATTGTTTGGAAGTTTTCAACAGGTTATGCACTCTAGCATCGAGATGCCTTCTGGGAAATAGTACAAACGGGATTTGTGCTCCGATGCGTAAGCCTTGTCGAAAGCTTCACTCCTCGCTCACTTTCCAAATTTGATGCAGAAAGCGATTTGACTTTTAAATATAACCAAACTGGGTTTAATATTCAGTTTTGGAACAAACCTTTGAGACTGAAGATGAATACATGTATCAGCTTACTAATGGTCTTATAAAGAAATTGAGGGCAATTTGAAATTTCAAAATAAAGACAGGTAATTTACATGATATTTTTGCAAGAAAAGGCGTGAGCCACCTGCAAAGGAGCTTGCAAAAAAGCAAGCAAATGCACGTTGAAGAAAAATATTCCTCCTTTTCATACAGGCATTTCCTACTCTGGGAGGCCTTTGTGTACAAGAACAAAACCTTTCCTTTTGATTTTCAGGAAATCTTGAAAAGGAATGTTAGCTCATGCTGCAGAAGAAACAAGCTTCTGCTTGTTTTTTGCTAGCAATGACTTATTTGGCTATCTGAAGATACAAGCAGAAGGTTAGAAAAGGTATTTGATAGGCGTTTGCTCGTTTTATCGATACGGCCCATTGGCATAGAGAAGCTATTTGAGAGGTTTGGGGGAATGAAGAAAGGACCACATGTCCTAAATAACTTCCATGTAATCACGCTTGCAATCATTTGTGGAATTTCGCCTTTCCTATCTCCTTTTCATTATGGATTACAGATTTCAGGGGGAAAAAAAATCAATTGCCAATATGGTAATGTTTGGTGGAATCTATGAGCTCCCACATCCATGAGACACAACAGCCTAAAACCCCTGTTAAACATATGAACATATTTTTGACTCATTTTTTTTTCTACTTTCCTAAAATATTTTTAAAAATCAACCTTATTGAAACGAAGGCCTAAATGTAACGAATATCGAGTGACTCGTGCCCAAACATTGGTTTTGGTAAAAAAAAAAAAAAAGAAGAAAAGAATGGATTTGGCGCCCTGTGGAAACAAGCTGGTATTTATAAATATTTTATTGATAAAATATAGTTTCCTTTCTAGTTTAGGATAGTTTTGAGATCCCGTATGCTGAACC